>CM060200.1:32942424-33542424 GCA_030562195.1 Nipponacmea schrenckii | reverse complement strand
ATCAAAAAAACAAACAAACAAAAAATAAAAAGGCTAAAATGAATAAATAATCTTTAATAATCAACATTGAAAGTTGAATTTGTTATTAATGTTATTAAGAATAAAAACAAAAATTTGACAAATTATACTTAAAACATTCCACAAAATAATTATGGTTAAGAAACACACTTTTTTTTAATTATTACACTTATTAATGGGTTTATCTAATTATACAGTGATTCTGTTGAATATTTATGACACCAGGGATAAACATAATTATTATAATCTCATTAGCCAAGTTTAATGCTCATTCTTTCTTAAAAACAATAACACAGAAATCAATAGCAACTGCCACATAATCCATGATTGTAAATTAAAGAAATATAACTTGTTTACATTTTAAAATTAAGTTATTCAGCTAAAACCTGTTTATTAAATTTAAGAAAAATCTTCCTTAAAACAGTTGGTGTTAACCAGAAGGGCTGTACACTTTGGATCTATTGACACGACAGCTCAAATATCTCAGAATCCATTTCTCCTGCTGACATTTTCTACTATTCATGCCAAAAATACAGTATAGAAATTACCATAAAATATTCAAGACATAACATTTACACTGACTGAGACTCAAATCACAAATAATGTTTAAGATATTTCAATATCTAATCAACATGCACTGATTGATGTTATTTAAAGGAATCATAATCATAACTGTCTGTAGAACTTGATTCAGAATCTTCAGTCTCATTATTAGACTCTTCATTTCTCCATTCGGAATTCACTAACTGATTCTCGCGACGTTTTTTCCAGAAAGTATTATGTTCAGAATTAGAACAAGAGTTGACAGAGTCACATTTTGTAGGTCGAGGGTTATTGGAATTGCCAACATTGTCAATAAATGTATTAACATCATTTACAGAGGGATTCCTATCAACACTTGAGGAAGAACAGTTTTCTAACATTTTAGAACATGGAAGAGATGTAAAAAGATTAACAGTTTCACTTGATTGTTTCTCAAGTTCACCTACTTGAGAATTTGGCACAACAGTTTCTTTATCTATTGAATTCACATCAGTAGAAGGTAGAATTCCACTACTGATTGAAGATTGAGGATCACGGTTAAGACTGACATTTGGGGGTTCAGTTGTCACACAAACAGTATTTGATTCTTGAGGACCATCACATAAAATATTAGATTGTTTGTCAATAGAAGGTAGTAAAGAAGCATATTGAGCTTTGACTTGATTGATAATTGTTTCTTGACATTTCACTAGATTTATCACAGATTTCTACATCAATATCCAATTCCTCCTCTCCTGTATCCACTTGACCATGAATAACTGTAGAGTCTGAGCTATCTCCACCAACCAGGTCTATCTTAGTTGCATCAGTTGATAAGCCTGAGCTGGTTGGTATGCTTTGTTCTTTGAGAATGCGATAAGAATAATCCTCTGATGGTTTTCTGTTTTTAACTTTAGAACTGTCATCAAATACATTCGTATCTGAATTTTCATTATTATGTTGAGTAAAATCAGAAACATCCAATTTTCCATCCGTTGAATCCACAACATTTGAGTCTGAACTTGAATCTTCTGTGCCAGAAACACTTATTACTGGCATTGTAGAATTGCTTTGATTTATTGCAAAATGAGAGGGATGACTTTCTTCAACTGTTACAATATCTAATATGGGCGAGAGAATGACTGATTCATCACTGGATATGGAAGTTGCCTGTGATGACGTCACTGTCGAGGACTTAAAGCCAGAGCGAGAAGTGTTTCGTCCATGTAATTTATTAGTATCATCATGACCTTGTCGTAAATCTAATGGCAAGGCATCAACATCTACAATTTCATTTGGGGCAAAGGAAGATAGTGGAGGGAATTGCATTGAAGTGAAAGAAGAAGAGTTACGAAGCCATGCATTGTAATATTTTGGATCTGCTGCTCGAAGTGAAAAAGCCGGACGGCGATGCCATGCATGAGAATTGTAATCAGACAAAAAGGCATGCTGAAAGCTCTGTAGTACATTTGAATAAAGTGCAAGACTGTCATTTCTACTAGCTGGTCCCATTAACGGATCACCTCTCATTACACTGGAAAAGGATGGGAGGAAACTTTGATTAATTGGAGAATTTGGAGTTGGGAGGGATTGACTTGAACTATGATTAGTAGTTCTTGATTTTTTATGTCCAGTTGGGTGCTTTTTACATGATTTGCTTGTGGTGGAAGATGGTGTTTCCAACTCTAATGATTCCTTCAACACATCATCATGAACTTCCTCCAAGTTAACTGATGTTAAATCCAAAACGCCAGCTAGATCTGGATCACCTTCTGAAGCCAAAGGTGCCTCACTTCTGTTTGCAATACTGGAGGCTATTTCGACTGGATTCAGAGTATCACATACACCACTGACTCCATCAATGAATGATCTTGCAGATCCACTGGTCTCCGAAGTATGTGCTGAGGAGGTTACAGAAGTCGTAGGTACAGAGGTCACAGATTCATCTTCATAAGCATCAGTATCCTCTTGAGAAGCTTCCACAGTATTCCCAACAACTATTACTGAACTTTTAAGTTTAGAATGTTTATGAGAAGAATGTTTATGCTTATGCTTATGTTTTTTGTGTTTCTTCTTCTTCTTATGAATACTCACTATTTCTACACTTGGACTACGATTCTCTCTTCTTTTCCCCTTTTCTGCTGAATGGCTACGAGAAGTTGATGGGACAGTATGAGAACTTGAGGGAAGATCTAGAACAGAGGTAGAAGGAACCTCTATATCAACATTAGAGTGTTTATGTTTT
The DNA here is from genome assembly GCA_030562195.1 of Nipponacmea schrenckii. Taxonomy (NCBI): domain Eukaryota; kingdom Metazoa; phylum Mollusca; class Gastropoda; family Lottiidae; genus Nipponacmea; species Nipponacmea schrenckii. Next base: position 33,539,639 of record CM060200.1, on the reverse strand, counting down.
CGTTTTCTTTTAATCCGAGGGTAGCCCTCTGAGGAGGTCTTTTGTCTGCCAGTATCAGACATCTCAGGAGATGTAGAGCGTCTGTGAAAAAGTATATTGGCTCTATTTCTATAATGAGAATCCCTCCAAGATCTTGATTTGTGCTTTTTACGTCTATGGATGGAGCTAGTAGAGGGGCCATCAATTGTAAATGATGCTGACTGGGAAAAGAGAACAGAGGTCTGGGGATCTGCACTTGTAGATGGCATAACACTATTCGATTCTTTAGATTTTCTTGCCTTTTTCTTTTTCTTCTTTTCTTTTAGTTTCTTTTCTTTCACAGGAGGTCTCTCAATTTCTGTTTCAGAGGACAGATTGATAGGTGATCGTTCCTCCCAGGGCTTGTCATAAGCAACCACCTGAACATCACTTCCAGCAGAACTTAATGAATCTGCGCTGGAATCAACTTCAGAGTCAGAAGCACCCACAGAACGTTTCAAGCTTGGAATGAAATTTTTCTGTCTGGATGGTGGCATAATTGGTTCAAATCCCCAGGAAGGTCCTGGTGTTGGGGACATCCATCCTGCGTTCTGTAAAACATTTTGATTTCTTGGACTGTCCACTGTACTGGTGACCTGGATTTCTGAGCTTATGTCTGGAAGGTTAATATATTCACTGGTTCTGTCATTGGCTGGGGCAGCCTCAGATGATATAAATTGAACATCACTGTCATCATCACTAACAGAGTTGATTGTGGAAGAATCAGAAGACACAGACTCCGCAACATGTTCATATATAGCTTTCTTATCATATACAACCATACAATAAGGACACTTGGCAAATGACTCAAACTCCCGCATGAATTGTCGGGTGTGACGACCAATAAAAGGAGAGACATGTTGGTAAAAGTCCTCACTACCGATATCAAATCGTTTAATAAGACCCATAATTAGTTCAAGAAGAAACTGAACATGTAATTCCTCATTGTGTAATAAAGCATTCAATTCACGATTCAACCAAGGAACCAAACGGTGAGTTAGAGCTGGGTTTCTTGTAAAAAAGGCTGGTGAACATTCTCTAACCCGATTGTTGGCACCACGAATACCAGTCAGACGCATTCCGTTTGTATAAATTCTACGTCTGAAATCAGAGGTTGAGGCTTGTCGTCTACGATTCCAGTTTTGTCTTGCCATTTCATACGCTTGTACTGGATAATTAGTTGGTGCTCCGATTGCATGGAGTTGCAGGACAGTCTCTGGATCTGGATTTCCAATGACTCTATTACGTAGATTAAAAACTCGATCTTCAGTTAAAGTTGTTCTGTACCGGAAATTGCGACTGTACGGATGTTCTGGGGAACGTGGTACACTATAAAGAGTCAAATGATACTGGTCATAGTCTTCATATGAACGGACATTATGTATGATGCTTTTAAAAGATTGTTTACAAAGTGGACATTCATTTTTTACCTTGGACCATTCCAGCAGGCAAACAAAACAAAACATATGAAAACAGCTGTCTGTAAAAGATTTGTTTTCCAGTTTACCAAGGCAGATGGAACAGTTTGGATCTGGGGAGCCAGATGATCTTGGAGATGTATCAGTTTTGGCTTCATCTTGTACAGTATCAGCAGGAGGTGATGTTGGTTTGACTACTTCTTCATTTTTTTTCTTAGAGTTGGATGAACTTCTCTTCTTTTTTGATCTAGTCTCTATTGAACTTGAGTCAGCCATTCTAATGAACCTGAAAAAGATAGTAATTTCTTAGGTCAATTAGGTCATCAGCTAAATAAACCTTGTCTACGTTTGTCCAATGACATAGCGTTTGTCGATCAAATTTGTATTGGGGGAATCCAGAAGTCATGTGATGTCCCATAAATCCTTACGTCACATGTAAACAGAGAAATTTTATGATTGGTGGGTAGGGGTGTTTTGACATGTGCTAATCCATTGTTTTAGCACTCCAATTATGTGGTTCTCGGTGCATATCGATGCCTTAAAAGTGCTTAAAGATTTCTACAGCATGAAAGACAATCTTTTAACAACATGATCGTTAATTAAGGTTTACATGTGTTTGCAAAATGTTGAAAAAATTTGCCATTTTCCTAAAAGCATATCTCGCTTACAATTTATCCAATTTTTACAAACTTTGGTTTCAGCTAAAGCTTACGATGTCCTCTATAACTTCACGTTGGCTTTTTTTTATAAAATGAATAGTTTTTTAAAAATTCAATTTTTCGTAAATGCACACGCAAAATTTTGATTTCTATCAATATCTTCAAAACAAAACAAAATTTTCCAAAAAGCCAACGTAATGTTGTAGAGATACATGTACATGTGCAAAATTTCAATCTTCTATATTAAATAGTCTAGTAGAAGTCTATTTTAAGGGAATAATTGACGTTTTTTTCGTTCATTTTTCATACCCTTTTTCTCAAAGTTGAGATGTCATAAAGAAATAAATTTTATATTATTGGATAGCTGAAAGTCCCCTCTTTCCATTGATATTTAAATATTTCAGATAGGCGGAAAAGAAGTGGTTGACATCATCTATTTTGTGTACATAGGTTTAGGGTTGTCAACCCCCTTAAAATTTAAAATTTAAATTAATTCATAATGTTTTTACAAAGTGATATTTAAACGTTTTATTGCCTTTTGCTAGAGATAATAAATGGAATACCAAAATTCCATTGTTGTTGTGGAAAATATTAAGGAATGTGGGCAATGGCATGCGTGCATACTTAAAAACCACAGCTTTATGAACCAAATTAACAGACTGGATGATCAAAAAAAAATATCAACAACATTTGAACGACATTTGAGACTTGACATATTCTATGTTAGTACCCTACCAAGGGAAATCCGGTCATAAATAGCCTAATTTTTTAGTTAATTAAGGACTTGTGGGACCATCTGGTATTTTTCCCAGTCATTAGAACACCTCTACTTTCTATTGATATAAGTATTACCGGTCCAATTATGTTATATATGTATTATATGAAAATAAGGGAAACCAACTTTAACAAACGCCATGACAATAATTATTTCACCTTGTTATTTGTTAACGCCACGTTTGTTGTTTAGCACTTCTTTCAAATAAAAGTCCATGGGTAATTTGGGCTCGATAGGCTTCTCTCATACTCAAAAGAGTATAAAAGGTAAATTATAACCATATCAAGCGCCATTGCAACATCCGGGTGACATAAAGGGTTATTTCTAACTTCTTTCAGAAGAGTTCCACTAACAAGCGTGCTGAGAACCTTTACTGTTTACACTACACAAATGAAACTGTTCTCGGTACGCTTGATTTTGTGTAATGTAAATGGGCAAATTTTATCGCGGCCTGGTGTAAAAGGGATTTTTGTGTTCCAAGATAATGCAATCTTTGTGTTAACTTTTCTTAGCTGCTTGAAAGTGTTTATAATCACCAGTATAAAGCTTATTTATGACATAATATTACCGGTACGGTATATTAATGACTTATCTATTAGATACCGTACCAATCTTAATAACATTTCTTCGTTATTTGTATATGAATTATATTTTTATGTAGTCTAAGAGCATGATAATGTATCATTAAATTGGTTGGTAGGCCTGATCTATAGGCTATTCTTAGTTCCTAGTCAAAACAAGCCTTTCAGGCCAAAACATGGGAAACAGTTTTCCTTAGGATAAATAAGCTTATCTTAGGAATAATGTCTCTTGAATGAGCATAAAATCAAGTCACTGGGACATCTTCCACAAAAAGTCAATATAGATCTATTTATGTTCCATTTTGTACAAACTTCTACAAAAAACCAGCAATTCTTGCGTCAGTCAAAACTGATTTACTCAAGGACAAGGTATAATCTTAGCCTAACATAAAATTAGTTGAAACTACTAGGCCCCTATCAATTACCGTACTAAGGATAACATTCTGGTTCACATCAATAATAAATAAAAATCGGAAATTAAATAAATTTTCGGACTACAAATAAATCAGAACTATTGTAGGCCTACTTGTAGGCTGGATAACTACAAGCAATCTATCATCACTGGTCAGTCAGTCATCAAATCAAACAATGTCAATGCAGAATTCTGTGATGTGATGTAAAATTCTGGATGAAAATAATCACCTTCTTCTTTAAATAAGTACACCAGGAAACCATTTTAAATGTTAACTAAAGAGACATAGTCAAAAGATAAAACAGAGATACAGGACTCATGTATCTGCAACCATTTTGTTTTGCTTGTACTCAAACTTGTAGTAATGTAAAGATTTTGTGATTATTTATGAGACCATGGTATTACTTCAAATTCAATAAATCTCTCACATCCATTCAATAAAAGTCAACACACAAGTTATTGTTTGCCTTTACCTTTATTTGTTCATGCAAGTAGACTGAAAATACTCTTCTTATCGACGCTGTTGTTGTCAAACTAAAGTCGCATTAACGAAACATTCGTGTCGACCATACACAGGCAGCCATTTTGATTTTTGTTGGCCACATTCTTAAAATGAACTTGATTGGGTTCTAAATATAGAAGACGAATCAAAATCCTTGAAACAGAAGTGCACTATCATGCTCACTCAACTCTGGAAAGGTCAGCAGCTTAATTGATAAATTAATAAACAAAACAATTAAATCACAACACTATGGCTTGTAAACAGTAACTGATTCAGATTGACCCTAACGATTTCAGGAGCAGGCCTACTAATTCTTGAGGAAACTACCAAGAGCTATTAATCCTATAAATTGTCATAGACCTAGGCATAACCGAAAGTAGCGAATTTTTAGAGTCAATATTTTTGTTAAAATGAAAGTAGAGTTTCAATTGCTTATACAAAACATCTTGATATGTGCTCCCCTGATATTATTATGCGCATCACAAAAATAACGTCAGTACCGAGGTTGTTAACAAAGCCAACAAGCTTAAAAAAAAATAGATATTCATGTTTCAGAAAACTTCGTCATGTATCATCTTGGAGAAGGAGATATTTACCACGCGTGGCAAATAGACAAAGGCCATTCAAATGGCTATGTAGTAAAATTTAAAATAACATATAAAAAGTCGGTTTGAATTTCGAGTGAGTCGGGCAAGTAATGGTTTTATGGTTTTACCGTGACAACCGCGCAAATATTTCTAAAATGATGTCATTAAAGGAATAGTAAGCTTTTTAAATTCGTAATAAGTTTGAATAAAATAAACATATTTGTAGATTCAAGAATCGTGGTGTTAGGGTGAGATGAGAATAGTATTCTCAAGAAAGCACTGGCCTAGGTCATGAAGTAAGAAACAACATTATAGGATGAGATAGTTAGTGTAAACAAGTTAAAAATGGTTAAGGTTATTATCATGAAAAGTATGAAAGTCTTGATCTTTCAACGGTTTTGAAATCCAAATCTAAAAAAACAAAATAACTTTTTAATTTTGGTCCTCATTATCCTGTTCAAATACTGGAGCCCATTGACCTATAATAAACTAAAGTGTATGCTTGATGACATTTGACTAATAATTATTTAAGGTAATATGTGATATATATATATATATAAAACAGTTATGGATTTGAAAAAACGTTTTGCAGTGGTTCAAGTCTGCCATGGACTAAATGGTTACTAAGATTTTTACTTCTTGAACGCGGTAACAATTCTTTTAGTATAAACCTGTGGATATTTCTGTTGTAGAGTTTTATAGTAATTTTTTACAATTACCGATGCGTTGGTAGCAGTATGATTATAGGTGGTGATGAAGGGGATTATTTGGTTGTCATGCTGAAGGTTTAAGCCATTCGGATATACTGTGTCCAACTGGTCCATCCAATAGCTCTCGCGCTGCAATCTTCTATGTTTTGGCTTAATATTAGGCATCGACATAACCGCCTCAATAGGCATAATTACCAAGTCTTCAATGGAGTGGTCGGGGAGGTTAAAGTGGTTCGCAATAGGTCTGTTTTTGCCATGTACGATATCGGGTTCTTAACATATTTTTTGTTTCGCCAACATATTGGACTTCGCATTTTTTACAAGAAATTAGGTATATTAAATTTTGGTCAACACAAGAAAGTTGGTCACGCATGATGAAATATTTGCCGGTCTTTTTGTTTTGAAAATAATGAGAAATAGGTACATGAACGCAGGTACGACACGCAGAACCTCTACACGGTGCTGATCCAAGGCCATTAAAAGGGGGAGGGGGGTTACTCTTTTTCTGAAGGTTCAAAAGGGTGTCGTTTTTAATTTGGCGCAGGAAACGTTTTGAGTAACCCCTTTCTCGTAATTTATCAAAAACAAGTCTACACGCTTAATCAAAGTCGGTCTGTTGTGTACAAATTCTATGGAACCTTAGAACTTGTGATTTGATAATGCCAGAAAATGTGTGTTTCGGGTGAAACGAATTTTTAAATAAAAGTTGGTGGGTATCGGTCTCTTTGAAATATACTTTGATATCAAGTTTTCTATTTTCGTCAAAATTGGTACCCTTGGACACGACAGTTCATACTTGTTTCGCTAATGTTTGCTGTTAATTTTACTGATGGATGATGGTTATTCAGAATTTCAAAATACTGCCAAAAATTTTCAAGCGATTCGGTCCAAATGATAAAAATGTCGTCAAGAAACCTTCCATAGAAGAAAGGTTTAAAAGGTGAAATTTGGTCTATTTCGCGTTCCCATTCGGCCATGAATATATTCGCGTAACTTGGGGCAAAGCGTTTCCCCATAGCAGTACCAGATATTTGAAGATAAGTTTTTCCGTTAAAATTGAAGTCATTTCGCGTTAAACGAATTTCCAAGAGGTCTAAAATTTCCTTATCAGGTCTTTCTTCGCACGGATTTCGTTCAAAGGCTTTTCGGATAGCGTCTAAACCGGTCTTGTTGTCTATATAAGTATACATTGAAGTCACGTCCAATGTAATAAATTTCGCATCAGGAGGAATATTTAATTGCTTTATTTTTTCGACAAAATCGGTAGTATCTTTTAGATAGGAAGGATGCTGACATGCCAATGGTAATAAAAAATGGTCAATGTACTCGGAAACTCGGTATGATTCGCTCGTCTGAAATAATGGGTCTTCCTTTTGGAATTTTATTTGGAACAAACCATCCGGTTTCTGGATCTTTATGTATTTTGGGAAGAGTGTAAATATGCCGTGGTCTGATATTTTGATCTGCGGAAAGGTAGTCAAATTGAGCTTCAGAAATAAAATTTTTTGAGACTAAAATTTTCAATATATCATTGATTCTTTTCGCCGTTTCCATGAAAATTGGTATCTCAAGTTCGCGATAATGATGTGCTTTATTAAGTTGATGATCAATTTCAGAAATGTAGTCAACGCGGTCTTGTACGACACAACAACTGCCTTTGTCGCTTTTTCGAATGATAATGCTCTGATCGTTTTTCAATTCATTTAATGTTTTTCTCTCAAAATTGGTAAGATTATTCTTCTCGTTTACAATAGGCAACCGAGAAACTTCTTCGTACATATTTTCGCAAATTGAAATTATACCGTCGTCGATAGCGCTTTCTGGAGGAATCCAACCGGTTTTTTCGATAAATTTGGTACGTTTACCGCGGCCTAGTTTTTCAAGGAAGAAGTAATTAAGCTTAAAGGTTCGAGACAATTCGTTAACTGAAGACAAAATTGGTTGGTTTGAAACAGGTTTTGACGTAGGAATAAAGTCCGCGATCTAAAAGTTGGTTTTCTAAGGGAGAAAGTTTTCGTGTACTGAGATTAACTACAGTTTTACCTAAACTCGGAATACTTCCCTCCGCGATCAGTTTAAATGGGAGATCCATTTAGCACAGATACTTCGGGCAGTGGGGGCCGTCCAGTGGACGTGATCCGAGTTTACGTCAACCACTCCATTGAATCTTGGGATAGTAGTAGCGACTGGAGAAGGTTTGTGGTAAATCAGGTGATTATATCTTCTAAGAATGGCAGTTTCATTAGGTTCAACGCGGTTCAGAGCAGCGGAAATTGGTATCTGGGTGGTAAAAATAGTCTTAGAGGGAAATTTGGTTTTGGCGAGGTTTGCTAATTCTAATATCTGTTTGTGGATTGATTCACCATTTTCTGTGCGGTTGTTGATGCCTACGTGGAACAAGACTTTCTGTGGGATCGTGGTGGGATCTGCTTTGCAAAGAATGTTAAAAAGGTGGCTGATGCGAGCCCCTGGAAAAGATTCGGCTTGTGTATCTTTATTAATTTCCGGGATGCGAGAGATATTGGATGAACCTAGTATAAGGATGGGTTTTAAGATTTCACTCAGGCAAAGTTGTTGATGCCTACGTGGAACAAGACTTTCTGTGGGATCGTGGTGGGATCTGCTTTGCAAAGAATGTTAAAAAGGTGGATGGGTTTTAAGATTTCAGGCAAAGTCCAGTCATTCTTTCTGTTTTCATGCTCTTTGCGGTGTGGTTTATTGTGTCCTGACTTTGGTTGCTGACCGAGACTTAGGCGGCGACGAGTTTGGTGTTTTCGTTGGGGTTGTGGGGTTGGTGGGTCGGACTTTGCTGAAGTGGAAGGTCTGGCTGAAGTCGTTTGTAGTGGCCGAGCATAATTGGTTATAGGCGTATTTGTTAGGGCTGGCTTGGTTATGGTATTTTGGCGTTTGGGTTTTGGAAAAAATAGTTCGGATGATGTGCTGGGAATGTTATCCGGTGGTGAATGCTGCCGTTTCTTCGACGAGTTTTGGATGGGCATTGTGAAACGGGTGGATGGTTCTTGGTACATAGGAGGTAACGAAGAGTGAACTGCAATGTCTACATCCATGCGGCGATCCGAAATATGGTCTATAACTTTTAGAGATTCGATAGTGCGCGTAAATTTATCAAGAGTATCCGTATTTTGTAGCCGACGATATGAATTTTTAGCCCATTTGATTGCCTCCGACGAGAACTGTTTTAAATTTTGATCTGAAAAATTGCGTGACTTAATCAAGTTGATTTTTTCTGCAAGCATAGACTCATAGTGAGTAGTTAAAGCCAATGCCACGTCTTTTGCCCAAAGTTTATTAATAGTTTGAATTAAAGAGGTAATGACTGAAGTCTTAAGTGCTGGTTTTACAAATCGATCCAAATCATTAATTTTGAATAAGAAACCGCGAGTAGGTTGACCATTATTAGCTTGCGTTGAAAGAATTGATACATGATGTAAACATTGCAAAACTTGGTAAAATATCCTCACTATAGGGTTGTTGTCCTGTCTTTGCCGATTATGTTGTCTATATTCTTGGGTTCTGTGTGCGTATCGAGACTGTTGATTCGGTTGGTCATACTGACGAGAGTATCCATAAGGTTGATTGTTTCCATGGGAGCGAGAGTGTGCATAGTTTTCATGAGAGCGAAAGTTTCTATGATGGCGATTCCGGGGGTAATACCAAGTAGAATTATAGTCCATGACAGCTCAAAGCAATTTGTAAATATCAATATAAATAGAAAATATTTTATTTTTACAGTTATCTTATGACGAAGATAACAAAATATTTACAGAATTAATAAAAAAAAAATTAAACAAACAAAACTTACAAATATTTAGAAAATAATCCTCATTTAAAACGCGATCCAGATTTAGTTGAAGGGAGATAACAAGCTTTTTGTAGCGTTTGTTTTCCAGTCAATAGGACTTATGCTAATGAGTGTACGAATTGAGTCCGTTCTATTTTTAGAAATCCTCTTTCTCCCTTCCTTTGGGGGTGTTTGCATGCCCATTTAGGACTAATTTTTGGTCTAGATTTGAAATTTGATGTCTGAAATTGCATTTTCTTTCAGAATTTTTGAGATAATGAGAAATTTAATTGGCGGAAGGTTATTTCTAAAAATAGTGGTTTTGTGTGCAGTGACAGTCAAGCGGATGTTGATAAAATGTAGTGGTTTACTTTCATTTTGTTTAGTTCAAAATTTTCATGGTCATGCTATATTGGATTTTTGTACAGAAACCATGTATCGGCCTGGCTTTCATGTGGCATATAAGAAAGTTTTCAACGAGATTTCTGGAAAAAGTTCTAGAAGGTTGAATTTTGTGATTTAACATGGAAATAGATGGCAAATGAATTAGCGGACTAAGTCCAATAGAGTAATATTAGGACTGGATGATAAGTGACGTCGGTTTACGCCGCCATATTTTATGGTCAAGACTTATAAGAACAATATTAAAAGGTGTGTTTGTACGTATTTAATTATAATTCAAATAAGAATTTGCTTGAAAAAGTTATAAGTAAGAGCCCAAGCCCTTAATCGAAGCTGATCCTTGCAAAAATGTATCTATAAGACGTGGGTTGGAATATTTATTTCAAGGCCGAGGATATTCGCCACCCGGGTGGCAAACAATTATTCGTCACCCTTATTTTTTGGCAAGAGATATTTACCACGAGTGGCAAATAGCCAAATGCCGTTCAAATGGCTATATGCCACGCGTGGTAAAAACTAAAATTACATAAAATGGGTATTTTGGAATACAAACTTTTTCGGGCATGCAATTTGATGATAATGACTGTCAAACCCATATAAATATTCCAGTAAATGATGGTTAAAACTAAATATTAATAAAATATAAAATGAAAGTAGGTTTTCGAAGGTCAGGGTCAGTTTAGACCTCAAGGACGCAATGTGATGTTTCTATATCATATGGAATTGACCGGGCCTTATGAAATTTAGCATGCCATAACGATTTTCTGTCTCTAAATTAAATAACCCTTCTGCTCCCGTTATGAGGCCCTGTGAATGAACATCACCAAATAGTGTTACTAGATCCGACAACAAAGGAGCAAACAAATCAAACAATATAGAATGCAAATCTTTAACGATTAACGAAAGCGGTTAATAACTTCCAACATAACTGCTCGAAATTTATAAGAATGGTACGGGTAAGAGTGTTTTGCGGACAGGCAATTTACTTAAGATTAACACCTGAAAGACTAGAAATTATTACGTTTTTATAAATAAATTTAGGCGTGAAAAGATTAACGAAACTGTCACGAGGTTGTAAACCGTCATTGCAAGTGGTGGGATGTAAGGTTATTTGTATTTTGTGGAACGAAACGGATAAAAGATAGCTTGTCCGACAAGGTAACATACGCCCACTGGCAGCATTGAATTTGAATAATAAATTGAGCAATAACTCAAAAAACATACACTGAATGAATATTGAAATCAAGGGCAAAAACTTAAAAACTGTTCATGGAAAATCGTCAAATTCAAACTTGACCACCATCTTATCTATTTCAATACTCAAACCAAGTTTCATCAAATCTATTAAAAAAAATGTAGCTTATATTGCACCCACAAATATTTTTGACGCTATTAAGTCAAGGGCAATAACTCAAAAACCATTCGTTAAAAAAAGTCGGAAATTCATACTTGACTAATTTCTTATGAATTCCGATGCTTACACCAAGTTCCATCAAAATCCTTTGGAAATTAAAGCTTCTTAATGCAATTGAATTTTGACGCAATTTCAACAAGTCAAGGGCAAAAACTCAAAAACCATTCATTGAAAAACTGTCAAATTCAAACTTGACTGAGGTCTAATCAATTCTAATTCTCACCGAGTTTCATCAAAATCCATTGAAAATTGGAGGATTTATTGCAGCAACACTAAAATTTTGACAAGATTTTACTAAGTCAAGGGCAATAACTCAAAAACTGTTCATCAAAAACATTGTCAAATTCGAACTTGACCGCGTCTTATCAATTCCAATGCTCACACCAAGTTTCATCAAAATTCATTCAAAATTGTAGCTTCTATTGCACCCACAATAAAATTTTGACGCAATCTTACTAGACTAAAAAAAATTCATCGAAAAATCGTCAAAATCGAACTAGAGCAGTCTTATCAATTTCAATACTCATACCAAGTTTCATCAAAATCCATTTAAAATTGTAGTTTCTATTGCATCCGCAATTTTTACACAGTTGACTTAGTCAAGGACAATAACTCAAAAACCGTTAATTGAAAAATCCTCAAATTCGAACTTGACCGCCGTTTTATCGATTCCAATGCTCACACCAAGGTTCATTAAAATCCATTGCAAATTGTAGCTTCGATTTTGTCTACAACAAATAAAGAGGCAAGGGCAATAACTAAAAAATCGTTTATCGTAAAATCGTCCGAATCGAACTTGACCGCCGTCTTATCAACACCAATGCTCATACCAAGTTTCATTAAAATCCATAGAAAATTGTAGCTTCTATAGTGTCTACAACAAATGTTGACGGACCGACAGACCGACGGACAGGGGCGACGGCAATATACGTCCACATATTCATGTGGGCGCATAAAAATAACCAACGGAACGGAACAGGGTCTATTCATGTTCCGTTCCGCAAAATACAGATATACGCTCTGATTTTTGGGAAACGGTACAAGATATTATTTTTCGTTAGAGGCATTATCCTGGCCGAAACGTCTGTTACTGTTGTTTTTTTCTTCCTGTCCAGAGGGGTAACGCGCCGCGGTCGGTTGCAAATCTCGTTGGCATGACAGCCTAATGTAGGCCTAGGCCCTCAGAGTAAACCTTAGTCATGTTTAATTCGAGTGTTTGATGTCAAGTGAGAGAAACGGAATTAGAATTGCAGAAGTCGAGTAGGCTGGTAAAGGAGATGATACATAAAGAGAAACAGAGATTATGATTTTGTTCTGTTCTGTTCCTTCAAAATAAAATTAGAGGTATAAATCTGAACTGAACAAGAATACACCCTGTACCCTTCTGTTGCGTTCTCCAATATAGTATCATCAACATCCGCTAAGAAGTGTCTATGGCACCTTCGAGAGTAGTGGTTCCTGGACTCCGGGCTGCCGGCCAGATCCGACAAGGCCCACGAAAATATTCAATTCGGTCCACAAAAAGTCGATTTTTTTTTCTAATGGGTTAAGCATGATTTGGAAACAGTGTTAAAAATAAAGAAACGGGGAAAATGCTAGTACTCAGTGACCCGCAACCAAAATCCTTATATTTATAGGCCTAAACGACGAATTTATTAGGAACCCCTGTTCTCGAGCATTAACGGACAATTGTAGAAGAATGGACGGACGGACGGATGAACGAACGAGGGTGACGCAAGCCACCAAGATTTCAAAATGCACAAAATCATTATATATGGAAAGAGGAGAACCCTCGCAGATGTTCCATGAGTGTCATGGACATATAATCTCGACCCTCGACAGAAGTTGGAAATCACAAAATAGAATTGGCTAAAAGCCTAATAATAATTCCAGCGTAAAGGAGAAGAACTCATAGAATTACTTTATGATATTTAAGCACTTGCCACGCGGTCAATTAGGAGAAGGATAAAAGTAACCATACACCGTTTAGAAAATGGCTGACAAATTTCACCGCTTGCTTTTTTTCTGAAGTCCTAACGAAACAAACACAGATTCTGTATTAATATTTTACACTTTGAATACATTTATTTCACCAACACAGTAGCTTCAAACATAGAAATCATCATAAAAGCCTGTATTTAAAAAACACGTGGTATATAAAAACGTGCCACTTATTATTTCAATGAAGCCTATAGCGACCTTGCTAAAATTACCACGAGTGGCAAATAGACAGTCCCTTATTTTTTATTTGCCATCCGTTTTTAAAACTCTTATTCCTCTGAAGACTGGCATTATAATCTGTGAAGATTACAATGTAACAGGCATTTAATGCTTTTATATGTCCAGTATACACACTGATTTGCGATTCCTTTAAGAACAAAATACGAAAATAGCTCGTAATTATAATTGATAATCAACGCCCCATTGGATAGCTATTTATAGCCAACCGGTGCTTAGTCAATTGCCCACCATACTTTTACGAATTCTTCTATGAAATTTAGTATCGTCCATAGAGTTAGTTATATATAGTTTCTATATATAACTCTATGGTATTGACATACATGTAGTAGATAGTCTAACAATATACCATTTTCACGCTTCGGCCAATGACTTTCTTAGACCTTCATCCTAGATGCCAGACCATCATTCTTCTCGATACTTTCGCAGCTCTAAATAGGACTTAGTTTCGTGAATAGGTCCTCTATGTAATGCTAAGTTATATAAGTACAAGTAGACTAACAGGCTGCATAGACATGTTTATCCTAGATTAAGAATCCCAGGGCCGTCGGGAACGGTTTCGAAACTGGGTGGGCTACGGGGTTGCGGGGGTTCTCTCCATCCAGTAGGCGTGGGGATCCGAGGGTCCTCCCTGGGAAATTTTGAATATTTGTGTCTCGGAAACGCGTTTTTCATGCCTTTAGACCCAAGATATATCACTAGTTCAGAATATGATTTTTTTTTTAGTTTTTAACCCTACTCCAGCCGACCCATGACCTCCTCCCACATCCAAACTTTTTATGTGTTTTTTGGACGTTTCACGAGGCCCTTCCTGCTACGACGGCCCTGGATCCAATAAACGCCACTGATCTTGTGCGCGTTCTTAGTTACGGTTGGCAAACATGGCGTACGGGCGGTATATACAAGAAGTTCTAGTAGTAAAGTGGTGTACGGGTGGTAAACAGTATGTACGGGTGGTAAGCAAAGTATATGGGTGGTAGATGATTGTAAACAAGACGTCCTGGTACTGAATATGATACAAGGGTGGTAAAGAATGTGTACGGGTGATAAGTAAGGTGTAATGGTGGTATATGATAGTAAACAAGACGTACTGGTACTAAATATTATACACGGGTGGTAAACATTGTGTACGGGTGGTAAGTAAGGTGTAAGGTCGTAAGTAAGGTCTATGGGTGGTATATGATAGTAAACAAGACGTACTGGTACTAAATATGATACAAGGGTTCGTAAACAGTGTGTACGGGTGGTAAGCAAGGTGTAATGGTGGTATATGATAGTAAACAAGACGTACTGGTACTGAATATCATACAAGGGTGATAAACAGTTTGTACGGGTGGTAAACAAGGTCTATGGGTGGTATATGATAATAAACAAGACGTACTGGTACTGAATATGATACAAGGGTGGTAAAGAATGTGTTCGGGTGGTAAGTAAGGTGTAATGGTGGTATATGATAGTAAACAAGACGTACTGGTACTGAATATGATACAAGGGTGGTAAACATTGTGTACGGGTGGTAAGTAAGGTGTAATGGTGGTATATGATAGTAAACAAGACGTACTGGTACTGAATATGATACAAGGGTGGTAAACAGTGTGTACGGGTGGTAAGTAAGGTGTAATGGTGGTATATGATAGTAAACAAGACGTACTGGTACTGAATATGATACAAGGGTGGTAAACTGTGTACGGGTGGTAAGTAAGGTGTACAAGTGGTAAGTAAGGTGTAATTGTGTTAGATGATAGTAAACAAGACGTACTGGTACTGAATATGATCCAAAGGTGGTAAACATTGTGTACGGGTGGTAAACAAGGTGTAAGGGTGGTAGATGATAGTAAACAAGACGTACTGGTACTGAATATGATACACGGGTGGTAAACATTGTTTACTAACCACCCGTACACAATGCCTACCACACGTGTATCATATTCAGTACCAGTACATCTTGTTTACTATCATATGCCACCCATATACTCTACTTACCACCTGTACACCTTGCTTACCACCCGTGTATCATATTAAGTACCTGTACATCCTGTTTACTATCATATACCACCCGTAGACCATACTTGCCACCCTTACACCTTACTTACCACCCGTACATACTGTTTTCCACCCGTGTATCATATTTAGTGCCAGTGTGTCTTGTTTGCTATCTTATACCATCCATAACCTTGCTTCAATGTTTACCATCCGTGTATCATATTTAGTACCAGTACATCTTGTTTACTATCACATACCACCTATAGAACTTGCTTACCACCCGTGCACACTGTGTACCACCCGTGCATCATAATTAGTACCAGTAATTCTTGTTTACTATCATATACCACCCATGCGTCTTACTTACCACTAGTACACCATCCTTTTATCATATTAAGTACCAATACGTCTTGTTTTTTATCATATATCACCCATATGCCTGCCTTACCGCCCGTATACCTTGCTTACCACCCGTAGACCTTGCTTACCACCATACACGCTCTTTACATCCCGTGTACCATATGTAGTGCCAGTACGTCTTGTTTGCTATCATATTCATATACCATCAGTACACCTTGCTTACCACCCGTGCGCCTTACTTACCACCCGTGCACAATGCTTACCACCCGTGTATCATATTCAGTACCAGCCCATCTGTTTACTATCATATGCTACCCGTACACCTTGCTTACCACCCGTACACCTTACTTACCATCCGTACACACTCTTTACGACCCGTGTACCATATTCAGTACCAGTACGTCTTGTTTACTATCATCTACCACCCATAGACCTTGTTTACCACCCGTACACACTGTTTACAACCCGTTGATCATATTCAGTACCAGTACGTCTTGTTTGCTATCATATACCACCAGTACACTTTGCTTAAAACCTGTGCGCCTTACTTACCACCCGTACACATGGCTTACCATCCGTGCGCCTTACTTACCACCCGTACACAATGCCTACCACACGTGTATCATATTCAGTACCAGTACATCTTGTTTACTATCATATGCCACCCATATACCTTCCTTTACATCCTACACCTTGCTTACCACCCGTGTATCATATTTTGTACCTGTACATCCTGTTTACTATCATATACCACCCGTAGACCTTACTTGCCACCCTTACTCCTTACTTACCACCCGTACATACTGTTTACCACCCGTTAGTCATTTTAATACCAGACAGTATACTATCATAAACCACCGGTGCACACTGTTTACCACCCGTGTATCATATTTAGTGCCAGTATGTCTTGTTTACTATCTTATACCATCCATAACCTTGCTTCAATGTTTACCATCCGTGTATCATATTTAGTACCAGTACATCTTGTTTACTATCACATACCACCTATAGAACTTGCTTACCACCCGTGCACACTGTGTACCACCCGTGCATCATAATTAGTACCAGTAATTCTTGTTTACTATCATATACCACCCATGCGTCTTACTTACCACTAGTACACCATCCTTTTATCATATTAAGTACCAGTACGTCTTGTTTTTTATCATATATCACCCATATGCCTTCCTTACCGCCCGTGTGCCTTACTTACCACCCGTACACAATGCTTACCACATGTGTATAATATTCAGTACCAGTACATGGCTATCGTATTTGTCATATTATGTAGGCCTACAGGGGAAGCTAAATTTCATAACACTAGGACCTTTTGGGATGTATGCTAATCTCGTATAAACAAAATGGTGGAATCTCTACTTTCATTTCATTGCAATAAATTCAATTTATATTAGAACTGTCTTGTCTGAACTTGACAAAATCCATTTAAAATTAGTCAGAGGTGGCTAATTTGCTACTGTTAAAACAGGTATAACAAAAGTGATGCTATTTCATGAATATATAGAGATTTTTTCTGCCACTCGGGTGGCGAATAGCCAAATGTATCGCTCTAAGCTATTTGCCACCCGGGTGGCGAATATCCACTTCCTTATTTCAATGATAACCTAACATACACAATACATAAAGCACAGCGTTAATAGTGTTAAATGTCTCTTTGTAGAAACGGGTTTGATAGAATTAGAATTAACATCATCTTCTTGTTATACACCATTACTGTCTATTTGCCACTCGTGGTAATTTTAGCAAGGTCGCTATAGGCTTCATTGAAAGAATAAGTGGCACGTTTTTATATACCACGTGTTTTTTAAAAACGGACTTTTATGATGATTTAAATGTTTAAAGCTACTGTGTTGATGTAATAAATGTATTCAGAGTGAAAAATATTAATGCAGATTATGTGTTTGTTTCGCTAGGACTTCAGAAAAAAAGCAAGCGGTGAAATTTGTCAGCCATTTGCTAAACGGTTTATGGTTATTTTTATCCTTCTCCTAAATGACCACGTGGCAAGGGCCTAAATATCACAGAGTAATCCAACAGTTCTCCTTGAAGCTGAAATTATTATTATTAGCCAGTCCCTTTTTTGTGCGATTTCCAACTACTGTCGAGGGTCGAGATTATGCGAATCCCATGGAACATCTGCGAGGGCTCTCCTCTTTCCATAGAAAGATATGAAAAAGGACTAATTTTGTGCAAGTTTGGTCGTATACTCGCGTCACCTTCGTTCGTTCATCCGTCCGTCGATTCTCATACAATTGTCCCTAGAACAGGGGTTCCTAATTAATTTGTCGTGTAGGCCAGATTAAAAAAGGATTTTGGTTTCAGGCCACTGAGTACTAGCCTTACATTCCCCGTTTCTTTATTTAGATACTGTTTCCAAAAAAAGCATGTTTAACACTTTGAAAAAATCGAAATCAAAACTTCTGTGGGCCGAATGGAATCTTTTCGATAGGGCCGGGTCGTATCTGGCCAGCGAATGTACATAGTGCCTGAGGAGGGAGCCCCTTAAGATAATAACTGGTTAGTATTTTGTCACTTTAGATAGATATCAATACCGGTACCTGTATGTGATATTAAGAAAGTTTTTAGTGATTATCTGTAGGTGATACTAGGTTGAGGTTAAGTGATTATGAATAGATATCAATGTTTGTTGTAGACACTATAGAAGCTACAATTTTCAATGGATTTTAATAAGCTTTGTATGAGCATTGGAATTGATAAGACAGCGGTCAAGTTCGATTTTGACGATTATTCGATGAACGGTTATGGTGTTATTGTCCCTGCCTCTATATTTGTTGTAGACACAATAGCAGTCAAAATTTTTAATGAATTTATTGAAACTTAGTGTGAGAATTGAAATTGATAAGACGGCGGTCAACTTTGAATTTGACGATATTTAGATGAACGCTTTTTTAAGTATTGCCCTTGACTAAGTAACATTACGTCAAATTTATTGTTGATGTATGCAATATGAGCTACAATTTTTAATGGATATGAATGAAACATGGTATGAGAATTGGAATTGATAAGGCGGTGGTCAAGTTTAAATTCTACGATTTTTCAATGAACAGTAATTGTCCTTGACTAAGTTAAATTGTGTAAAAATTCAATTGCTGTAGAAACTATATAGAAGCTAACATTTCCTTTGGATTTTAATGAAACTTGGTAGGAGCATTGGAATTGATAAGACCGCGGTCAAGTTCGATTTGGACGATTTTTCCATAAACGGAGTTATTGCCCCTGTCCATATTTGTTGTAGACACAATACAGGCTACAATTTTAAATGAATTTTAATAAAACTTGGTGTGAGCATTGGAATTGAATTAGGAGGTGGTAAATTTCAAATTTGAAGATTTTTCGATGAACAGTTTTTGAGTTATTGTGTAAAAGTTTTTGTGTGTGCAATGGAAAATATATAATTTTCAATGGTTTTGATATTGATAAGACGGCAGTCATGTTCAAAATTGACGATTTTTCGATGAAAGTTTTTTTTGGAGTTATTGCCCTTGATTAAGTAAAATTGCGTCAAAATGCAATGTGGGGGCAATAATTTGCTTCAATTTGCAATGGATATTGATGAAACTGGTTATGAGCATTGAAATCTATAGGGCGGTGGTCAAATTTGACGACTTTTCGATGAACAGTTAATGAGTAATCGCCCTAGACTAAGTAAAGTTATGTACAAATTTTATTGCGGGTGCAACAGGAGCTACAATTTTCAATGGATTTTGATGAAACTTATTGTATTGAAATTGACGGCAGTCAGGTTCGAAATTGACGATTTTTTATTTTGTTATTGCCCTTGACCTAGTAACATTGCATCAAATTTTTATTGTGGGTGCAATAGAAGCTACAATTTCAATGGATTTTGATGAAACTTGGTGTGAGTATTGAAATTGATAAAACGGCGGTCAAGTTCTAATTTGACGATTTTGTTGATTAACAGTTTTTGAGTTATTGCCCTGACTTAGTTAAATCTTGTCAAAATGCAATAAAACCTACAATTTTCAAAGGATTTTGATGAAAATTAGTGTGAGCATTAGAATTGATTAGAGCTCAGTCAAGTCTGAATTTGACAATTTTTCAATGAACGGTTTTGAGTTATTGCCCTTGACTTAGTAAAATTGCGTCAGAATTCTATTGTGGTTGCAATAAGAAGCTTCAATTTTCAAAGGATTTTGATGGAACTTGGTATGAGCATTAGAATTGATAAGACAGTAATCAAATTTGAATTTGACGACTTTTTTTTTAATGAATGGTTTTTGAGTTATTGCCATTGACTTAGTAAAATTGCGTCACAAATTTTTGTGGGTGCAAAAGAAGCTACAATTTTTTAATAGATTTGATGAAACTTGGTATGAGTATTGAAATGGATAAGATGGTGATCATGTTTGAATTTGACGTTTTGAGTTCTTGCCCTTGACTTCTATATTCAGTGAATGTTTTTTGAGTTATTTCTCAATTTATTATTATGTAAATTCACTGCTGCCAGTTGGCAAGCTATCTTTTTTTGCTTTTTTCCTGTAAATTAACGGTCAAGCAGCTAGGTTGTTAGAGGGCAGCCGTAAAACAAACAGACAACTGTATATTTACAGCATTAAAGTTTATTACGGCTTTTCCTCTGGTAACTTAGATGTCAGCCAATTTGCTGCAGTGTAGGCGGCCGAATGTCCAAAAATTCCAGTGCCAGATTCCACTAGTCTAAACCTTTTTATACGCCCACATGAATATGTGGACGTATATTGTCGTCGCCCATACAAGTCGGTCCGTCGGTCTGTCGGTCCGTCAACATTTGTTGTAGACACTATAGAAGCTAAAATTTTATATGGATTTTAATGAAACTTGGTGTGAGCATTGGAGTTGATAAGACTGTGGTCAAGTTTGATTTTGACGATTTTTCGATGAACGGTTTTTGAGTTATTGCCTCTGCCTCTATATTTGTTGTAGACACAATAGAAGCTACAAATTTCAATGGATTTTTATGGAAACTTGGTGCGAGCGTTGGAATTGATAAGACGGTGGTAAAGTTCGTACTTGAAGATTTTTCGATAAACGGTTTTTGAGTTATTGCCCTTGATTTAGTTACATCACATCAAAATTTATTGCTGATGCAATAGAAGCTACAATTTTCAATGGATTTGAATGAAATTGGTTATGATCATTGGAATTGATAAGACAGAGATCAAGTTCGAATTTGAGAATTTTTTTGATGAACAGTTTTTGAGTTATTGCCATTGAAATAGTAAAATCTTGTCAAAATGTTATTGTTGATGCAATAAAACTTACAATTTTAAAAGGTTTTTGATGAAACTTGGTGTGAACATTGGAATTGATTAGACCTCAGTCAAGTTGAATTTGACAATTTTTCAATGAACGATTTTGAGTTTTTACTTTTGACTCAATAAAATCACGTCAAAATTCTATTGTGGTTGCAATAAGTAGCTTCAATTTTCAAAGGATTTTGATGAAACTTGGTGTAAGGATTAGAATTGATGAGACAGTAGTCAAGTTTTAATTTGACGATTTTTTGAATGATCAGTTTTTGAGTTATTGCCCTTGACTTAGTAAAATTGCGTTATTAATATTTTGTGGGTGCAAAAGAAGCTACAATTTTTCAAAGCATTTTTATACGCCCACATGAAAATGTGGACGTATATTGCCATCACCCATGTCCGTCCGTCCGTCGGTCCGTCCGTCCGTCGGTCCGTCCGTCCGTCAACAATTACTTGTGTACGCGATACAGGCCAGAGTTTTTATCTGATTTCAATGAAACTTGGTATGTGTATTCATCTTGATAATATCTCGGACAAGTTCGAAAATGGCATAATTCCAGATGTCGGTTAATGACTTAAGGCCCTTGATTAAAGGAAAAAACGTTAGACTTTACTTGTGTACGCAATAGAAGCTGTAGTTTTTATCCGATTTGAATAAAACTTGGTATGTGTATTCATCTTGATAATATCTCGGACAAATTCGAAAAATGGCACGATTCCAGATGTCGGTTATGAGTTATGGCCCTTGATTAAATGAAAAAAACGTTAAAATGTATTTGTGTATGCAATAGAAGCTATAGTTTTTATCCGATATGAATGAAACCTGGTATGTGTATTCATCTTGATATCTCGCCAGATGTCGGTTTATGAGTTATGGCCCTTGATTTTTTTCTTTGACTTAGGTTGATATGGTTGAGTTTCACCGTGAGGCATGCATTGTACTTAGAATCAGTGTCTGGTTCCTCTCCAGGTTCGTTGTCCTCCTCAGTTACGTATCGGTATTGCAGCTGTTTCCAGTGCCCTCTCCAAACTGGACCATGTAAGGTACGACCTCAACATTGAAACAGCTGGTACCAAGAGCTTTTTTTTATAATACAAGGAACCCATCGAGGATGTTTGTCACCTTGAGGTCCAAAATACAGCACATATTCAGGGTCTCCAGCTTTATACTGTTTTCTCACCTTAGATACTCCTGTGGATTCTTGGCGTTTCTCATATTTTAAGATTTTTGGTCTGTTTGCCCTGAGCTATGTGTTTAGACGAGGGCAGTAGATATCTATCCGTGTCCGTATCTGTCTGGACATCAAGAGTTCACTCGGGGACAAGCCAGTTGATGTTGTTGTTCTCTGGTATTGCATCAGAAACTCTTGAAGTGCTCTTTTTGGTGGTTGAGATGACTTTCTCATTGCTAGCTTGAATGTTTTTACCAATCGTTCAGCTGCTCTGTTTGTAGCTGGATGATGAAGTGCTCCGGACAAGTGCGTAATACCCCGTTCTTTGCACCAACTCTGAAATACTTCTGAAGTAAAGGTAGTCGCATTATAAGTCACCAGCGTATGTTGAAATCTTTTTCTAGCAAATCTTGTGTTGCTCTAGATGATGTAGATGTAGTAGGATGAATGCAAGGATACTTTGAATAGGCATCTATAATCACCAACCAATCTTTACCCGTGATAGCATGATCCACGTTTAATCTACTCCAAGGCTTTTTTGGAAGCATCCGCGGGTGTATCTGAGGCTTTGGTGGTTTATTTTGGTGCTGGCCACAGACATCACAACGGCGACTTGTCATTTCAAAAGCAGCATCGATGCCTGGCCAGTAGGCTGCAGTTCTTGCTAACTGTTTCATTTGTTCCACGCCAAAGTGTTTAAATGTAGTTAAGTGAGTCTGTTAGCTTTCTGAACTTTCCAATGTTCTCATTTTTCTCAGTGTGCATTGGTGGCGACTCTTCGCCTACATAAACCATCACTGTAGCTATTACTGGATCCTTCCTTGACTCTTGTCGGAGGATGCTGAATTTCAAAGGCTGAGAACTTTGATAGCGCAAACCATATCCATATATTCACCACCTTCCTCCCTGTCGAAATCAACCATAATCACCTCCACTTTGCAAGCGACTAAGTGTATCTGCATTTCCATGATCGGATGTTTTCCGATATTCGATTTTGTAAGGAGTGTTGTTCCCTTATTTGGTCCAAATAGAGCCGTCAATAGCTTTTGATCTGTTACCAGTATAAATTTTCTTCCATAAAGAAATTGATAGCACTTCCTCAAGCCGAATATGATAGCCAGGGCTTCTTTGTGAATTTGGCTGTAGTCCCGCTCTGCAGATGTAAGCGTCTTCGACATATTGGATAGCGATGGAACAAAACTGCTCCAATTCCAACATTAGATGCATCACAAGCTAGTCTAATAGGTTTGTTAGGATCGAAGTGAACGAGGACGTGATCAGAAGCAAGTATAGTTTTCAACTGTTGAAAGGCTATCTGTTCTTCCTCTTTCCATTGCCATGTTGTAATTTTCTTGGTTAGCTTGTAAAGTGGCTTTGCTATGGTAGACAGGTTGGGTATGAACTTTCCATAAAACTGTACTGAGCCCAAGAATAATTTCGAAGTTGACACATCTGTAGGAGGTGGCATATTAATTACTGCCTCGACCTTTGATCCTTTTGAGATTCCCTCACCTGATAAGGTGTGTCAAAGATATTCTACAGATGGTTAAGCAAATTTGCATTTGTCACTATGGCATCTAAGAACATTGTCATTTAGGCATTTTAGTAGACTCTTCAGATTACTTAGATTGTCTTGGCGTTATGTCCGCTGACAAGCATATCATCTTGGGAAACTGTGACTCCAGGTAGATCTTTGGTAAAGTTTTCCATGATTTATTGGAAATAACCAGGTGCTGACTTGATTCCAAATGGTAGTCGCTGTTGAAGTAATACTCAGGGGCCAACATGGTTTGGTTGTAGGCATTAGCAAGGTCAATCTTGGTATATCAAAATCCACCTCCTAGTTTCTGCATTAATTGCTCTGGGAGTGACATTGGATGACGATGATCTTCTAACTGGTCATTAACACCAACAGAGTAGTCACCAAAAATTCGAAGCTTATATTTTGAAGTAAATGACCTGTCTAATAGAATAGAGACCCACAGATCAAAAAGTAACTGTAGATTTATTTAATCCAATAATGAGTGCACAACGAAACAACAATAATCAAAATATCAATATTTTCGTTATTGGGACTTTCTTGGTATAGCACAGATTCTAGTGCTGAAAATTGGCTGAGACCCGAACGGGTTTCGAAGCAGCGATCTCAGAGTCTACCGGTCTGCTGCCTTCTATTTTGTGGAGGGTCCGTTGTCCGAGTGGTCTAGACGGTTGACATGGCTGTATTGCTGGCGATAGGTGCCTGACTCTGAGAAAATACCTGTGCTATACCAAGAAATTGTTATCCCAATAACGAAAATATTGATGAAACACCACTATCTAAATGACATTAAATCATCTCATGTAATCAGCCTTGGGAGCTGTGTCGTTACTGATTATCAGAGGGTAATGCATGTTCGCAGTAAAGTCTACCGATCTGCTGCCTTATATTTTGTGGAGGATCTGTTGGCCGAGTGGTCTAGACGGTTGACATGTATTGCTGGCGATTAGGTGCCTGACTCTGAGATCGCTGCTTCGAAAATCGTTCGGGTCTCAGTCAATTTTCAGCACTATGCTATACCAAGAAAGTGTTATCCCAATAACGAAAATATTGATGCAACACCACTTTCTAAATGACATTAAATCATCTCAAATAATCCAAATAAAAGCACAATATATTAAGCATAATGTATAATACACAAATCATACATACAGTAAGCAAGCACTTAATTGAATCCCCGTAGGTCTTAGCTACTAGCCTATTTATATAAAACCTATATTTCTAGAACAATCAAGAAGCCCCAGAAGTGATACATGGTTGCACACTGTTTTAACAGGTCATATTGCATCATAATATTAGTTGAGAAGCCTCTAGTAACTTCTGATAAGTTAATCTGGGTCAATACCATAACAGCTAGTTTTCCATGTTCGCTGATTTTTTGCCGCGCGGCCTTATTATGTTTCTATCAAGCGATTAATTTCATTCTCGATTCGCGGATTTGCGAGAGCTCCTCTGCTGCAAAATGGCGTCCACGTGTGGAAAACGTGCATCGCTCCTTGTTGATTATAAGAGACGGTCATTTATACAAAGGTTTCTATTACTCTTATTAATAAAGAGACCACTAATCAACGAAAGAGAAGGTACAGATTTTGGGTCCACCAAATTATAGTCATAGACGATTTTCCTCCAGCAATTGTTCGTCCATAACTTATCTTTATGCTGGGACTGGCTATTATCATAAAGAGCGGGATTTTCCCGTTCTAACTCAATCAACTTCTCCATCATTTCGCTAGTGAACTTGATGTTTTCAGCCATTTTTTATTGAAAATCCAACGAAAATCCGCTCGCGGTTTGTTAAAAATCGATTTATTCATTTGTAGGATGATGAAGTGCTCCGGACAAGTGCGTAATACCCCGTTCTTTGCACCAACTCTGAAATTCTTCTGAAGTAAAAATAGTCGTATTATAAGTCACCAGCGTATGTTGAAATCTTTTTCTAGCAAATCTTGTGTTGCTCTAAATGATGTAGATGTAGTAGGATGAATGCAAGGATACTTTGAATAGGCATCTATAATCACCAACCAATCTTTACCCGTGAAGTTGATAGCATGATCCACGTTTAATCTACTCCAAGGCTTTTTTGGAAGCATCCGCGGGTGTATCTGAGGCTTTGGTGGTTTATTTTGGTGCTGGCCACAGACATCACAACGGCGACTTGTCATTTCAAAAGCAGCATCGATGCCTGGCCAGTAGGCTGCAGTTCTTGCTAACTGTTTCATTTGTTCCACGCCAAAGTGTTTAAATGTAGTTAAGTGAGTCTGTTAGCTTTCTGAACTTTCCAATGTTCTCATTTTTCTCAGTGTGCATTGGTGGCGACCCTTCGCCTACATAAACCATCACTGTAGCTATTACTGGATCCTTCCTTGACTCTTGTCGGAGGATGCTGAATTTCACAGGTTCGACTTAAAGGCTGAGAACTTGGATAGCGCAAACCATATCCATAAATTCACCACCTTCCTCCCTGTCGAAATCAATCATAATCACCTCCACTTTGCAAGCGACTAAGTGTATCTGCATTTCCATGATCGGATGTTTTCCGACATTCGATTTTGTAAGGAGTGTGGTTCCCTTATTTGGTCCAAATAGAGCCGTCAATAGCTTTTGATCTGTTACCAGTATAAATTTTCTTCCATAAAGAAATTGATAGCATTTCCTCAATCCGAATATGATAGCCAGGGCTTCTTTGTGAATTTGGCTGTAGTCCCGCTCTGCAGATGTAAGCGTCTTCGACATATTGGATAGCGATGGAAAACTGCTCCAATTCCAAAATTAGATGCATCACAAGCTAGTCCAATAGGTTTGTTAGGATCGAAGTGAACTAGGACGTGATCAGAAGCAAGTATAATTTTCAACTGTTGAAAGGCTATCTGTTCTTCCTCTTTCCATTGCCATGTTGTAATTTTCTTGGTTAGCTTGTAAAGTGGCTTTGCAATGGTAGACAGGTTGGGTATGAACTTTCCATAAAACTGTACTGAGCCCAAGAATAATTTCAAAGTTGACACATCTGTAGGAGGTGGCATATTAATTACTGCCTCGACCTTTGATCCTTTTGAGATTCCCTCACCTGATAAGGTGTGTCAAAGATATTCTACAGATGGTTAAGCAAATTTGCATTTGTCACTATGGCATCTAAGAACATTGTCATTTAGACATTTTAGTAGACTCTTCAGATTAATTAGATGGTCTTGGCGTTATGTCCGCTGACAAGCATATCGAGGGCTGAAAGCCAAAAGTGGTTAAGTCCAAAATTTCTCAAAATGAGTTAAGTCCAGTATTTGTCATTCACTGTTGTATATTTTATCCCCAAGAAATGTCATACTGCTATCTATATAAGTTGCTGAAATATACCGACTTGATAAATGTTATGTCCATTACAATTTTAAAAGAATTTCTGCAAAAACTGGTTATCTCCACTTAAACACTTTTGGCAGACAAAATTTTCTATATAAATCAAATGTATCCTGGAAAAACTGGTTATGTCCATCTTTGTGACTTATGATATCTGAGTTCTTTCCCTTTAAAAATGGAGCCTGGCTTATGTTTATGTAAATAAGAATCTTTATTTTGGGAATTGTAATTGAAATAATATGACATCAAGGCGAGGTAAGTTTATTTCTTTCTTTTATAACACCTCAAGCTATTGTTGAACACGTTTATTTACCTTGAATTGCAAAGCCAAAGTTGACAAAGCATTAATAAAACTTGCACATTATCCTCTCTGGACATAGACACTTATGGCAGAAAACAAAATTCGAAAGAAATTTGCTCACATTTTACAGGGCTGTATGTTCACAATATGAATACCAAAGTAATCATATCTTAACTTTTGCATTTTTCAGGTAAATACTTCGATGCTTTCGATGTTTTACAAAAAATTGATGAATCAAGTGAGGAATTAGACGACAGTGATAACGATCCTGATTTTCAGTCTCCAGATGAGGAGGAATACGTTTCCGAAGAAGATGGTTTTCCCCCAACAAAATTGTGCAAAATTCAATATAGAAATAACAATAAAAATGCAACTAGACAGAGAGTAAACCAAACCAACGTAGATACAACCAGAGAAACCCAAACCAGTGTAGATACAAGCAGTGAAATCCAAACCAAAGTAGATAAAACCAGAGAAAACCAAACCAAAGTAGATAAAACCAGAGAAAGCCAAACCAATGTAGATACCAGAAGAGAAACCCAAACCAACGTAGATAAAACCAGAGAAACCCAAACCAATGGAGATACAAGAAGTGAAATCCAAACCAAAGTAGATACAACAAGAGAAACCCAAACCAAAGTATTGGATTTCTCTTCTGGTATCTACATTGGTTTGGGTTTCTCTTGTTGTATCAACAAGAGAAACCCAAACCAATGTAGATACCAGAAGAGAAATCCAAACCAACGTAGATAAAACAAGTGAAAACCAATCCAACGTAGATAAAACCAGAGAAACCCAAACCAATGTAGATACAAGAAGTGAAATCCAAACCAAAGTAGATAAAACAAGAGAAACGAAAATAAATGAAGATACAAGAAGTGAAATCCAAACCAAAGAGGATAAAACCAGAGAAACCCAAACCAATGGAGATACAAGAAGAGAAACCCTTACCAATGTAGATGCAACAAGTGAAATCCAAACCAAAGAGGATAAAACCAGAGAAACCCAAACCAATGGAGATGCAAGAAGAGAAACCCTTACCAATGTAGATGCAACAAGTGAAAACCAAACCAAAGTAGATAAAACCAGAGAAAGCCAAACCAATGTAGATACAAGAAGAGAAACCCAAACCAACGTAGGTGCAACCAGAGAAACCCAAACCACTGTAGATAAAAGAAGAGAAAACCAAACCAATGTAGATACAACAAGTGAAAACCAAACCAACGTAGATGTAACAAGAGAAACCCAAACCAATGTAGATACAACAAGAGAAAACCATAGTACTTTAGGTTCACGAAAACGAAAATGTCAACCCGAAAAATGGAAAAAGAACATAAGAAAAGATAAGACTAGGCATGGAGAAGAATTCACAGACGGAACTGGGAAAATTAAACCTAAAAAAACACCCCTTCCAGTAAACTGCGGTTGTCGATATCGATGTAAAGACAACTTCACCGAAGAAAGAAGAAATGCTATATGCAGTGAATATTGGTTGTTGGGAGATTTTGCCAGACAGAAAGACTTTTTGTTAAATAGAATTGAGGTTTTGGGGGTGCAGAGAGTCAGAATCCATAGCAAAGATAAAATACGTAAGCGTAAAAGAGAAAAAACAATTTTATATTATTTCCTAAATAGCAAAGAAGGAAGAGGGTGTGCAGAAAGTTTTTTGAAAAAACACTACACATTAGTCATGGACCGATTGATACAGCACTACAGCATGTTGGTGAAGCTGGCACATTTTCAGGTTCTGATAGTCGTGGAAAGCATGAGCCTGGAAATAAGTTAAGTGAGGAAACTTTGAACATTGTCAGGAATCATATTAAAAGTTTCCCTAAAATTGAATCACATTACACCCGCAAGGACACCAGAAGATTTTATTTAGATCAGACTTTGTCAATTTCGAAAATGTATCGTCTTTATCAAGAATATTGTGAGGAGACCATCCCAGCAATAAATCCAGTGGGAGAAAAGATTTATAGAAGAACATTTTGTGAAGAATTTAATTTGTCCTTTTACCATCCAAAGAAAGATCAGTGTTCTAAGTGTGTCAAATATAACCTTCTTACGGGGGATGATAAGAAAGCCTTCCAAGACGAACATGAAAAACACTTGAAGCGAAAACAAGATGCCCAATCAGCAAAAAGTCAAGACAAAATGAGAGCTGCTAATGATGCATCTTTTGTTTCAGCTTCCTTTGATCTGCAAAGTGTCCTTCAGATTCCCAGTAGCTCAGCATCTTTATTGTATTATAGCAGAAAATTGTGCGTGTACAATCTTTGCATCTACAATGCACTTCCCCCAAACATCGCATATTGCTATTGTTGGTCAGAAGTTGAAGGTGGTAGGGGCAGTAATGAAATTGGTACTTGTCTTTATACCTGGTTAACAAATTTACCTGACAGTGTTAAAGATGTTTCTTTGTTTTCAGACACATGTGGGGGGCAAAATCGTAATCAGCATGTTGCTTCAATGTTTTTATATACTGTTTTAACATCTCATATTGAATGCATTACTCACAACTTCCTCGAAAGTGGCCATTCACACATGGAATGTGACAGCATGCATGCTGCTATCGAGCATGAAAAAAAGTATACACCTGTATATTCAATGCTCGATTGGATGTCAATTTTCAAAAGATCACGTCGCCGCAATCCTTATAATGTTATTAATTTTCACCACGATGACATCATAAATTTTCAAAATCTATCTCTTTTATTATTAAAGAATAGACGAAAAGATACTGATGGTAATATTGTCAATTGGCTCAATGTTAAAAGTTTCCGCTATGTTAAAGCTGAACCAGGTACAATCTTTTATCGATATAATTATGACGATGATTTTAGAAAAATATCAGTATATGGTAGAGGGCGCCCTACCTTACCAGACATTTTAGATAAGGCTTATTCGACCAGAATACCTATAAGTGTTGCCAAAAAGTCTGACTTATTAAAACTTTGTAAAAGTAAAGTTATTCCACAAGAGGTCCATCAATGGTTTCATGACTTGCCATCATCCAGTCACCAAAAGGACCAGCTTTCAATGCCACTTAGCGATGATTCTGGTGAGGAGGATCAATGATCAAACTATGTTATTAATTTCCAAATGTTTGTTTATAACATTTATTATAATGAAAATTTTAAAATGAATGAATTACCTATCAAATTAAAAAAATTTATTCAAATTAAATAATGTTTTTGATATCAACCTTCAAACTATAAACATTGGCAAGTCCATTAACTTATAAGAACTCATATTTTGACTATCTGCCAAAAATGGTTTTGTCCATTTTTGGTAATTTCCCCACCAAATTTATGTCGTTCTAATTAGCAAATATAACCCTTAAACAGTATGCACATATTATATTACCTGCAGAAAAATTAAAATATTTTATACATTTCCTGATTTTTAGTGTTAAATCAAAACTAAAACATTGATTTTCTCACATGTGTCATTTTGGACTTAACCAGTTTTGGCTTTCAGCCCTCGATATCATCTTGGGAAACTGTGACTCCAGGTAGATCTTTGGTAAAGTTTTCCATGATTTATTGGAAATAATCAGGTGCTGACTTGATTCCAAATGGTAGTCGCTGTTGAAGTAATACTCCACGGTGAGTGATGAGGGCTAGCCTTTTTTGGCTCTCAGGGGCCAACATGATTTGGACGTAGGCATTAGCAAGGTCAATCTTGGTATATCAAAATCCACCTCCTAGTTTCTGCATTAATTGCTCTGGGAGTGACATTGGATGACGATGATCTTCTAACTGGTCATTAACACCAACAGAGTAGTCACCAAAAATTCGAAGCTTATGTTTTGAAGTAAATGACCTGTCTAATAGAATAGAGACCCACAGATCAAAAAGTAACTGTAGATTTATTTAATCCAATAATGAATGCACAACGAAACAACAATAATCCAAATATCAATATTTTCGTTATTGGGATAACACTTTCTTGGTATAGCACAGATTCTAGTGCTGAAAATTCGCTGAGACCAGAACGGGTTTCGAAGCAGCGATCTCAGAGTCTACCGGTCTGCTGCCTTCTTTTTTGTGGAGGGTCCGTTGGCGGAGTGGTCTAGACGGTTGACATGGCTGTATTGCTGGCGATAGGTGCCTGACTCTGAGAAAATATGTGCTATACCAAGAAATTGTTATCCTAATAACGAAAATATTGATGCAACACCACTTTCTAAATGACATTAAATCATCTCATGTAATCAGCCTTGGGAGCTGTGTCGTTACTGATTATCAGAGGGGTAATGCATGTTCGCAGTAAAGTCGACTGGTCTGCTGCCTTATATTTTGTGGAGGATCTGTTGGCCGAGTGGTCCAATCGGTTGACATGTATTGCTGGCGATTAGGTGCCTGACTCTGAGATCGCTGCTTCGAAAATCGTTCGGGTCTCAGTCAATTTTCAGCACTAGAATCTGTGCTATACCAAGAAAGTGTTATCCCAATAACGAAAATATTGATGCAACACCACTTTCTAAATGACATTAAATCATCTCAAATAATCCAAATAAAAGCACAATATATTAAGCATAATGTATAATACACAAATCATACATACAGTAAGCAAGCACTTAATTGAATCCCCGTAGGTCTTAGCTACTAGCCTATTTATATAAAACCTATATTTCTAGAACAATCAAGAAGCCCCAGAAGTGATACATGGTTGCACACTGTTTTAACAGGTCATATTGCATCATAATATTAGTTGAGAAGCCTCTAGTAACTTCTGATAAGTTAATCTGGGTCAATACCATAACAGCTAGTTTTCCATGTTCGCTGATTTTTTGCCGCGCGGCCTTATTATGTTTCTATCAAGCGATTAATTTCATTCTCGATTCGCGGATTTGCGAGAGCTCCTCTGCTGCAAAATGGCGTCCACGTGTGGAAAACGTGCATCACTCCTTGTTGCTTATAAGAGACGGTCATTTATACAAAGGTTTCTATTACTCTTATTAATAAAGAGACCACTAATCAACGAAAGAGAAGGTACAGATTTTAGGTCCACCAAATTATAGTCATTGACGATTTTCCAGCATTTTTGACAAAGTCGTTTTTTTGAACATTCTTATTATGCTGATCGTACTCTTTCGATTGATAAAATCGTTTTAATAGGTAATTTGATAGTTTCGGAGATATTGCTATCCGTCCTTTTGGCGAATACTTGTATTTGCCTATCTTGTTACTGACGAACCGGCGAATACGCCTACTAATACTAATACCTAGCAGGTAAGTTTAAAGTTTAAATTACCGGTACATTAAGTTACTTTAAGTAGTTTAAGGTCTAGTCTAATGCCATGTCGGATGTCGCAGTTTTAAATAGCCAAGTCTTGGCTCAAGAGGTGAAGTTCCGGGATGAACCTTATTACACATTTCATGCAATGGGATTTCCCTTAGCCGATTTACAAGGCAACTTTTTCGGGTGTTTACGTATGACAACTCACTTTATTCGAAATTTCAAACATCAAAATGTGAGTAGTAGAATAATCTGGTAAATGAGCGTAGTTTCTAAAGTTCTATTGCAATGAAATGAATGAGGCTAGGCAAAAACACTTACATTCATGTTGATAAAATAGGGTTATCCCCCTTTTATGTCGATAAAGGGGAGTAACTCCAGATTAAGAATCATTACAGAGTTTCCTCCCATATCTATATAATACGCGATCGTAATTATGCCCGTCAATTACGCATTTCATGGAACTCTGAACATACTTCACTTCCCTTATCTATTTAAGAATACAAAGTGATTTTTGATATAGTTTTTTATGTCCCTTATCAAGACATTGACCAAACAAAATGATAATTTTTTCAGGTATGGATGTTCTAGTAAAATGGAAAGATGGTTCCCAAAATGTTGTCTCCGAGAAAGACCTTCGTGTGATAGGCGGTGGTCGGATAAGTGTGGATTCGAATGTTATGATGTGGTGGGCACCCGATGGTAAATGGTGGAAAGGAACTGCTTTGGATATTGGTGAAACAGAAAATGCTAAAAGCGAAAATTCGTTTGAAGACAACTTGTCGCTTGATTCAGAAGATGATATCCCCCTCCAAAGATTAAAAGATTTAGAAAAAAATTGCGACGGATCTGACTTAGACATCAACATGGATGAATCAGGTGATACAACAGATACATCTTTGCTCATCCATGCTGTAGATGTCCTTGATTCTAGTTTAATGGACACAATAGATAATTACGATAATAGGCCTACAGATGTTCCCACAGATATTCCAACTTTAGAAGAACAGCTGGAAAAAACAAGGGCTGCAGCTACAGCTGCAGAATCTGTGGCATCAACCTCTAAAGGGCACAGTTATGGTGATTTTGATAAAACTAGTAGTGAAGAAGACGATAAAATTGAAGACCCAGATTTTGAGCGTAGTTCTGATATGGAACCGGAAGCATACGTGGTAGAAGGGGAGGCAAGACAGCCATTGGCAGAAGTACTTAATGAACCAAATAATGGAACTTCCAAGGGAGCTAAAAGGACTAAAGTTAAACACTGCCGACTAAGAGGTGAAAGTTTTGAATCTGAAAAGTCGGCCAACAAGATTGATGCTCGAGATACCCCAAAACCCAGATGTAAATCCAAAATCTGTGAATCGAAAGGTTATGGTTGTTCGGTCATTACAGATGTGAAACGGACAGAAATAAATAGAGTCTACTACACCATGAAGGATCTTCATCAACAGCGACAATGGATTTCAAGCCAGGTGAATGTTGTAAATGCTAAAAGCCATACTGAAGGAAGCAGAACATCTAAAACCATTAATTATTTCTTACCATTCGATGACAATGGAGACAGGATTCGAGTATGTCGAACCATGTTTTTGAATACGCTTAATGTAGCAGAAAGACAAGTTCGGACATCCTTAGCTAAAACCAACACTATGGGAATTGTAGAAGCAGAGAAGCGTGGTGGTAGAGCCCAAACACTGAAAGAAACTGATTCAGAAAAATACCAACTTGTTACATCGCACATCAATAGATTTCCCAGAATGGAATCTCATTACTGCAGACAAGACACCAGCTTTCAATACCTGTCAAATGAATTGAGTGCAACCAAAATGTTTAATTTGTATACGTCCGAAAACCCTACCAAACCTGTATCTTTTAGATTTTATTGGCAATGTCTTTCAAAAATGAAACTTAAGTTTGCCCAACCCAAGAAAGATCTGTGTGGGATATGTGAAGGATACAGAAAAGGTACAAATTCAGAAAAAGAAAATCTTCTTCCTTCTTATGAAAAGCATATCATTGAAAAAACGACAGTCAGGAAAATTAAAGATCAAATGAAAAAAGATGAAAATGAAAACCATCTCGTCGCATCTTTTGATCTACAGCAAGTCATATTTTTGCCCAGGTCAAACAGATGTGAAGTTTTTTTTATAAAAGACGACTTTCTTGTTATAACTTTTCCATTTGTAACATCAAAACTATGCAAGCTGATTGTTTTTTATGGAATGAATCTATTGCAGGGAGGGGGGCTAATGAAATTGCATCATTTTTATCTATTTATTTGAGGTCTGCAGATTTAAGTGGACATAGAAAAGCGTCTCTTTTCTGTGATGGTTGTGCCGGACAAAATAAAAATTCAATTGTATGTTCCATGTTAAATCAAATCAAAAAACTTGCAAGAGGTAACTATTTATTATTTCGAAACTTATCATGGTCAATCCGAAGGAGATTGTGTCCATAGCGTTGTAGAGCGAGCCATGAGAAAGGTCAATGAAATATTCGTACCATCAGAATTGTCAATGCTTATTAAGATGGCCTCGTCAAAACCATATAATGTATATGATGTATGTAAGGGAGATGTCTTTGACTACAAAGCATTGTCTTTGAATTTGGGTATTTTGAGACCTCGCACATCTGTTGAAGGTGAACAAATTGCTTGGCCACAGTTCCGACAAATTAGGATTGTTAAGTCACACCCAAAGCAGATCTTCCTTAAGCTCTCTCATACATCAGAAACATTTTCAACCATTGAGCTTCCACAGAGAAGGCAGTTCGAAATCGACACTGAGCTTCAACCCGTTAATTCGGTAAGATCGTTACCTAAAGCCAAATACGACGATATTTACAGTCTATGCACTGGAGAAAACCCAGTAATTCGCAATCCTGCACATATCGCATTTTTCAAATCGCTCGCTCACTGAATGTTTGATTGGCCGTAACTGACAGTATAGTGTTTGTTGATGTTTAAAGATATTTTTGTTATTGATGTTATTTGTTATACCTAATATCTTGGCGAATTTATGATTGCCATTTATCATAATATATTACAATTATTTATTAATTCAATGTGTATTTAATTTATAAATTGTGAACAGGATGAAATGTAGTATTGTTATTCTTAAAAAATGAAATGAGCATTCATTAACCATTTAGGTTAACCATAAAGCTTCTTATCCGCTTCATACACCCATGAAAGAATGAAAAATCAGCATTTTGAGCTCTATTGATTGAATAAGTTGGATTTATGAGGCGAAAGTATTTCGAAGGCGTTCGGGTGTCTAACAAAAATAGAACTATGTTATAAAGTCGGAGGGGGGGGGGCGAATGTGACTCTTTTATTAAAGATAGCTGAAATATATTATCCTTATGATATGACAAACACAAGAAATAATGTTTATATTGTACCGCACAAAGTGGCGAAAATATACAAAATCAATGGATTTTTTATTTACAAAGTGGCGAACAAGTGGCGAATAGGACTTGTTGTCGAATTTTTTGGAAATTTTTAAGTGGCGAATAAGTGGACATTTTTTGACCCCCCTATCACCCCCATGTACGAAAATAGACATAAAATATATAGTTGAACCTGTAAAGAATTGATTAAAGTAACATATCAGACTCTAAATATATAAAATAAAGACTTAAT
The DNA here is from genome assembly GCA_030562195.1 of Nipponacmea schrenckii. Lineage (NCBI taxonomy): Eukaryota > Metazoa > Mollusca > Gastropoda > Lottiidae > Nipponacmea > Nipponacmea schrenckii. The sequence continues at coordinate 33,503,239 of CM060200.1, read as the reverse complement.
AATTTTTAAGTTTATATTTAAATAGAACGAAAACTTTAAATGCATTTTTCTCAAGAAGATGAAAAGTCCATATTCGCCCGTTCGTCAATAAGCCAACGAATTGTTCGTCCATAAATTGTCTTTATGCTGGGACTGGCTATGATCATAAAGAGCGGGATTTTCCCGTTCTAACTTAATCAACTTCTCCATCATTTCGCTAGTGAACTTGATGTTTTCAGCCATTTTTTATTGAAAATCCAACGAAAATCCGCTCGCGGTTTGTTAAAAATCGATGATGGATTTTTATTCCCGCGCGGCTAGCCATGGGAACAGTACATAGGAAAATGGAGGCTTCGATTTTTTTTCCCGCTAAAGGTGTGCCGCGAGCGGATGAAAAACCGCGTACAAGGAAAACCTATTAAGCCGTCGATATAATTGTACAACGTCCAACTCAATTTGTCATATCGCTACTTAACATTAGGTCGTATCAAGTCATGATGCTATTATTGAATAACTATAATAATCTGGGCCACTTCTCCTCTTCTCTATTTTTTAATTGGCCTATAGATCCCCACGAGATTCAAAATTTTAAATGCTAGAAAATGATTATTTAGAAGAAAAGTTGCAAAGTTGAGCTAACTGGTGAGTATCTCGCCAGGTGCGGGCCAATTGTTTTCATAAAAACATGTACAATTTAATGGTTAAGAACAACAATAGAATTGAAGCATAAAAAAACACAGCCTAAGCTTTATATACATCCCTTGACAAAATAATTTTGTCCTTCCATGAAGTTGGCTCTTAAACCCACAAGAACTCAATTGATTTTCAAAATGTTTTCCTCTATTAAACCCTGAACATTCCACTACTAAACTCGAACATTCCATTATTAAACCCGAACATTTCATTATTAAACGCGAACATTCCACTATTTAATCAGAACATACATACCACTATTAAACCAGAAAAGCACAAATTTTGAACCTAGAAATTCAACAGATGATAAATTTATAGAAAATGAAAATAATTTTGAAATTCACCAATCGCGACGGAGTAAACCATTGCCGACATGACATCTCCTATGTCATCGTCTGAGAAATATAAAATGTCCATGACATTATCCAAAGATATAAGCAGTTGCTTGTGTCTTTTATCACATAAAGAGTTTTGTTAGAATATCAAATCTTAACTGACTTATTTAAATAAGGGGCAGACCAAATGGTTCCCACAAATATATTTTAGATCCTTACTGGAAGCGAAAAGCTACATAAATCAGGGTTTGGTTTCGGTTCGAGAGACATTCAGGATATTTTTTGGTTCAAATAATTCCCCTGACAAATTATTATACTGTTACTGTTTCTGGCGATGCAAATAGCAATAATGTCTGTATAGCTGTTACGCATTGAACAAGGTCGTCATAATCAAATACCACGAAATGAACGCACATGTGAATTATGTAATATGCACGTCGTAGAAGATGAATTTCACGTTATATTAATATGTACTATAATTCAGACCTTTGAAAAAATTGTATACCCATATTTTATTATAGAAATCCCTTAATGGATAAACTAAAATTATTGTTTCAAAGTGAATCCGATGTAACTTTTAGACATCTGGCAATTTATATTAAACAAGGCATGTCGGTTAAAGCTGAAATGCTTGAAACTTGAAATTAAATTTGGTTGTTGTTTTTTTTTTTTTTTGAAAATAACTATGAAATATCTTTACACGTATACATGTATTAACGATTAGTTATTAATTGTTAAATATTGCCTTTTCATGTTGTACTATCGAAATGTATTTATTATGTTAACCATACTAATTTTACATATTGTGTTAATCATTTGGGTACTGTTGTATATAAATGAAATTATAATATATTGTATATATTGTGCCAAATAGGCTTGAGGCCATAGAGTACTGAAATAAAACTTTTGTGTTCTTGCTTTATTTTTCGAACACAGTGTAACTCGTTTGGAGTTAAAGCCCTTGTCACTGCAAATGTACACCATGCAATACACCATTAAAGCCTTCAAACCCCTTTTGTGTAGAGAGCACTTAATAAAAAGCATTTGATGTCCTAGAATATCTCAATTTCCAAGTTCCTTAAAAATTACAATGAAACCCGTTTCTATATCAAAGAGTATTTTTATCATAGAAGAATACCTGTACCAAGTTCAAATAGTGAGTCAACTAAATCGGAATTAAAGATTGAATGTAACAAACGCTTTGAATGGTTCCATAACCGATGTATTAAATATAGAATATAGAAATATAATTCAATTGTACAAATATATCATTTTCAAAATCTATTTTCGAGGAAACGAAGAACAAAAAGTCAATTGAAGCAAGTAACCTTTAATACATTTATACGGTTAGGGTTGTTCCGGTTCAATCAACGTTGATGAGACAGAAATACCATGAAAAAATCACAAATATTGTTAGAACAATGACCAAATCCATTCACGCAAATATGGTGTTATTGAACCGCTCCAACTGGCTATAAATAAATACAACAATTTAGCAGACAAAGGATCCACTTTCTTATATGAAGGGAATACCAGCTTGGCAATTTGTTTGAATTTAGATGTAACGTGGGTTCCACGAAGAGCGCATTATCACTCCTGTCCATCTTGGAAACCTTAAAATAATAAGTTCCCGACAGTGCCACAAATTTTGCCACCAGGCCCTTCACCATCGGAATTTGTCTTCGTTATAAAAAGTGTTTTAAACATGTTGTGACATGGGGTAGTAGGCAAAATAAAAAAGAAGAAAAACACGAAGATATCGTCAACACTTGTATTGATGCCACTGGGCAAAATTCTGTTTGTTGCATTTAAGGGAAGACTTGCTTTTAGTCCATTTGAGTGTGCGGAGGTCAAATCTGAAGTCGCCTTTTTCTGCAAGCTACAGATTTTATGCAATTTCAGAATTTTATCAAAAAAAGGAAAAAAAAGAGAGTATTATTATAGATCAATGCAGTGACAACCACAAATCAATAGAATGTTATAGATAAAACAAACAAGAACATTCAAATGTGATTTTACATCTCCACCACTGTTGGCTGTGCCGTAGTTTTCTGGAAGCATTTCTCAGATATAGTCTATATTCAAAATTGTAGATAAGCGTCTTTCAGAACATCACCACAACTGATAAAGTTTATCAATTTCTGTCTGCATTTTAGTCAGACAAGAATTCGCGCTTGTAACTTTTGCGTTCGTACACTTCCTCTGGGCAATCTCGTTTAATGCTACAACAGTAGTTGACCATCATACTTTTGTCCCAGCGCCCCAGGTAGGTTATTCCAATATCTTTAGGTCTTAATGGAATCATTCTCCTTGCCAGGGAACTGATCAAGGTGGCTGTTCAAAAAAAAAATAAGCTTGTTGCACCCACGATGGCGAAAAGCGAAAAGTTCATCGTAGTTATCCGCCTTATTGTTTCCAATGATGTTCTGAACGACTGCCGCAATGGCTTTCCTCTCCAAGGCGCCCATCTCAGAAACAAACTGATCTTCACCAATGAGTGTTCGAATGTGAGCCATTAGCACACTTGCATTGATCTTCTCAAATGATAACCCTGGTATAACTGTGATGTTGTGTGTATGGTATGGCTTATGTGCGTTCACAATTTCATAAACCCCAAATTGCATGAATACTAGAGCTTGAAATCAGTGCCCAAAACTCCATTAGAATCAGTAAAGACAGCCAATGCAATGGAAAAAAGTGTTCCCCGGTGTTATATATGGTACGTATGTATGTTCACAATTTCATAAGCCACAAATTGCATTTCCCAAGTGTAATGTTTTATGCAATAGGGAATCTCAGCGGCAAGAATGTTACTTCTTTACATAATACAGTGTGTCTGCAAGATTCTCGTTTTTTTAAAAAAAACTGGACTTAAAGCAGGAAACAGAAAAAAGAATTTGCCAACACTGCAGGCATGGCTTAAAATTCTTTAAGTACCTGTCATTATATTCCAAACAAATTGTTCTAACAGATTTCAATTCTTGGTTTCGAAAATTCAGTATAAAGACTACCGGTTTGAATTCGATTGTTTAGGGGTTGATAACAAAGTAATCGACATCCCTACAACTTAATAGAATGTCACAAAGTAGGTTCTGTGGTTCTAGTCATTAAACAGACTATACAAGATTATAGGTTTATGCAACATTTATAACAAATTCCATGTAAATACAAAACCCTTAACAAATATCAAACGGCGCGACCCGTATTTAGTTGTACAATATTTATTTAGTCTAAGGACAGCTTCCCAGTTAAACTCCACCATGAACTACTCCAATCACTTTGCGTCCACAAACCCACAAGAATATCATTGAAACACTAAGTAAGCAGATTTAGAATTTACTAAAAATAAATATTTAAGACAAGATGAGGTTTCCAGGACATTCCATCGAAACAGGAACCAAAACGTATCACAAACGTTACGTAACGAAATAAATAGTGAGGGAACATTGTCGAACTCACATTTCAGGCTCACAAGTAGCCTTTAGTTTCAATGTCTAAAAATACAACATTTACAATATAGTGACATTATCTCTCTCCCCCTTTAAGACGAATTTCCTCCAAATTTCTTTTATTCAACATAGATCTACTCAGATAATCGGCTCCATTATCTCCCCCTTTCATCCCTTTAATACGGAATCGATACGATTTTTACTATTAAAATAAGCTAATTGTCATGAACAGTTTCGATAAAGTATTCTTCCCCGTAGACATTCCTTTCAATTACCGTATATCTCGTGTCCCATGGCAACAATTTCTCACTTCGAAAGGAATTGAGAAAAACACCATCGTCCAATTTTGCATCAAAACTGCTCCTAAACCAGAACGGCTTGCATCAGTCCTTAAAATAAATACTTTACTAAGATCCGGCAACCTATATATAGGAAAAGATGACACAGGTTCCACATAATTGCAGCCCACTGTACGACCTAGAAAGAACTATATCCTATGAAGCATTTTGAAGGCCTTGTTTTCATATTATAATCTTGTAACAGTTTGAACAATAAAGTAATCACATTTACTTTTTTTTCAGTAAAAACTAAAATATCGAGATAGATATCATCTCTTTCTAACCCTATCATCAACTTCTTCATAATTCTGCTAAATGTAGCAGGTGTAGTAACTAACTCGAAAAGCGTAGTTCGGAATTGAATTAAACCCATAGGAGTACAAAATGTAGTTTTGGGGTTAGAAGAATCACCCAAAGGAACCTACCAATACCCTTTACTACGGTCTATTTTTGACAGATACCTACAATTTGAAATTTTAGAAACAATGTCTTTATACCTTGGCATGGGTTCAGCGTCAAATTCTGTTATATGATTTAATACCTGAAATCTATACAAAATCTATTAGTAGTATCTGATATATTCACAATTACAAAAGGAGAAGAATTTGCCGATGTGGACGGTTCAATAATATTTAAATGCAACACAGTTTGAATGTCCTTTTGAAATAGTTTTCTTCATAGCATAAGGTACTGGATATGGTCTAACTTTAAAAGGTTTATCTGAATAATCAAATTTATGAACACCAAGATTAATTTGTAATGCTTGGAACATCAGTAAAGATTTCTTCCAAATCCTGAAATAATATTCGTAAAGTAGACATTTGACTTTTATCCAATTCTTTGCTAATATTAATGTCATTGGCAAATTCCCTTAGGGACCATTAAGGTAATTCTATCAGTTCCTTAGTTGCAGAAGGATTAATTCCATCAAAATCCGCTACCACCTCAGAGGCACAAACATTTGTAAAATAATCTTCAAACCTTTTTCGAAGCATACTCATTTGAGTTAATGAAAGATAAGGAATTGAATCTCTTACTAAACCAAGTAGCTGATTCATACCTGGAAGGATACATTCACAACTGGTTTGTTCAAATTAGATTGTTTCTTCAAGAAAAGACCTGTAATTTAAGTTTATTCATTATTTGTTAAAGAATCTTTGCATTACATTGTATTATCAAATACTGTTAAGTGCAGTGCATTACCTATCACTCTTTAGGTAGAAAGACCATGTTTAAAGATAGCTTGCCAGGCCCACTTGCATCTTTGATTTTAATCAAAAAAATTCAACCTTCAGTCATACACATCTTTTGAACTTTTTGGGATGACTCTGAACAATGCTATACAGTAAAAAATCCATCAAGAATTGTGCCATCTAGAGTGTTTATACACTCTACAGATTGATCGCGTCTTCTAGAACAGGGGCAATAATTCCTACTACATAATTTTAGATTTTGCTGATTTTCTTTTTATTTCCATCTTTGAGGTATTACAATTAATTGAATTCAATCGATTTTCAATAGGGTTCATCCTTGCCTGGTTACCAACACTCATTAAGTTTTTCAAAATCCTTCAAAAATTTTGGACCAACAAAATGGTGACGGTAATATACATTCCCCCACGGCAGTTGATATCCGGTAGTGGTATACGCTCAATATGGCTAGCTCAAGATTTTCATGGTCATACTATATTGAATTTTTGTACAGAAACTAAGTATTGACCAGGCTTTCATGTGAAATATTGGAGAGTTTTCAACGAGATTTTTCTAGAAAAGGTTATAGCAGGTTGAATTTCGCGATATAACATGGAAACAGATGGCAAATCAATTACACGTTCCAGTCCATCACTGAATGATTCGATTGGTCGAAGGGAGGGTAAACCTCTCCCTTAAAGAATGCTGTCGTCTGATTATTTTCTTTTCATTCTATTCAATCTCATTTGTTCTTATCACGCTTCAAAATAACAGGAGTTATTGGAATGAAACTTGAGTAAAGCGTTAGAGCGGAAATGACGACAGTCAGTATTTAGATCGTCATGAACACTTTAAAAACGCCAACACACCTGAGGAATCATATCGCAATGAAAAGAAGCATCAGGTATCAGTAGTTACACATTGTTAGTTAGTTCCAAGGTCGTTATTTATTTTTTATGGGCGTTATTGCGATTTCAGCTCGATTGCGATTTCAGCTCGATTTCCCTAGGCACAGAGTTATTCGTCCAAACAGTGTTCACGAGCGTACAATATCGTTGAGATTGAAATTTCTAATTGAATAGATTTATTGTTTATCTTATTTAACTAGGAGGACTACATGTAAATCACAATTGTGTTTGTGGTAGGGCCGAATGGTTTCTTGAATAGTAAAAGAAGTGTATTTTGAAGAAAGATTTTTCTGATATGCCATATGCTATACATTCAGAAAAGTACTGTCACCACTTAGCTTAACCATACGATTTTCTCAAACACTTTACCTATAGTGCGGAGTGAGGGACACTCTACGATAAAAGTTTGGCTCCGTTCTATCCTTATCAACACCTTTGAGTATTGAAATAACCATGCTATGTTACCATTCATTGAGAATAAGATTGTTCACTGGTAAACACTGTAGTAGGGTCGGTATCAATAGAGCTCAGGGCAGGCGCATGATCGGATATGTTGGTAGGCCTATCGCAGATATATTTTGGGTCAGTTAGTAGGACAAGGCAACAAAGAGAGAAAGGAAAGAAAGAAACAACTATATTTACCAGGATAGCAACTAAGGTTCACAAGTCCGCCGTGAAAGGGATCCTTTATACCAGCTGGTCCTTGGCCAAACCTCTTGACATTAATCTTTCCCGGATTATCTGTACCCATTTACAGCTGGGTGGACTGGAGTGAATGAAGATAACAAGGGAGCATTTTGAAGATTGAAACAATTAAAATGAAATAAACAATATTTATTCTTCCCTGTCGCGTAAGCATCAATAAAAAAAAAAAAAAAAAAAAATTGAATGTTATGATGGACTCATTTTTTATTTATAAATAATTCTAGAGATAATGCAATATACATGTATATTTATGAATTTACGAACTACATGCGTAGACTCCAAATACTCGCCTTCTGGTATCTGGATTCCGTCGCAATTTTGACAGAATCAATAGCCATGAGCTGTTCTTTATGAATTGCGGTCACCATGACGTTATTAAGACGATCCTGATTCATGGTACTCCGTAAATAGGATTTAATTCTCCTAAAATTCCTAAAAGGAACGTTCGGCAGTGCAAGAACTAGCTTGACTTGTCAGTGAAATCCTAACGAAACGTTTTACATTGGGGAACATTTTTCGTACATCGAGTTTTCCGGCGAAAAACTGTCGATAAAAAACCAAGTTCCTCCTTAAAATCATCCGATAGTTCTGGATATTGGTGGGGTCAGACCCTGTTATCAGCCCCGAACACAATTCACCAAAAATTTCAAGATCAGTGGAAGTGAAATATTTATCTAAGTTTTGAACAGAAGCATTTATCAATTTAAAATAATAATCAGGGTGGTATACACCACTGACTGTTGACTGACGCTGATGCCGTAGGGTTGACATAGGAACCTTGCGCTTTCGTGGAAGGGCAAATTCGTTCAGATCAAGATCTGTTCTATCAATATCAACCATTGATACTCTTTGCGCAAACCTTTCCTCGTCCCGCAAGTTCAAAAGTTCTTTTTTTTAAAACAGTTTTGCACCTGGGAGCATTCCGGAAACAGACTGATCCTTTCCCGGCAAGTTTCCAAGCACCGTAAAAAAAAGTCTGAGAAGCTCGTAAACCCAACATCGTCTTTGGTTAGAAAGCCACATTTGTTGTCGCTGTCTGTTGCAAAGCGACTAGTATGGCGGCGTAATTATTTGTAACTGCTTCTACTGCAGGTTGTCCGAGTTAGCCAACGGGTTGGACATATTATTTTGAGCGAAGTGAGAGATGGTACATCCATTGTCCGAGAACACATTAAAGTAGAGGTTCTTAAATTGTCCCGACTTTCCTAACTAACTGAAGCACGAACGAATAGGACCTCACAGAAAGAGTTGGACTAAATAATATGCGACACGTGTGCACCAAAGTGGGTATAGAATGCCAACGGTTGAACCGTTTTGATTTTGCCTTGACACCCGTTATACTCCCCTGCAAATGTAAGCTGCACCATCTAAATCTGAACCCTTAAATTGTTTTTATATCCAGATTCAACCGTAAGAGTGTAAGAGTACGTCCTTTAGCATCTTAGCAAGAGCGGGACAAGACGTCCCGACGTCTCGGATGATTTTACATTACGAATTTCGTACTCGTAGCGTATACAAATTGATTCTTGCTCGTTCCCGCTCGTATCCTGTATCCTATCCTAACGGTGAAAGTGAGCGGAAATCGGTTAAACTTGACGTATTGTTCGGTACAACGGCACGTCAGTCACGAGAGCTGTTGACCAACAACAACGTGGTGGCTATAAAATTAAATATTATAAAACAAAATAAAAAAGACCACGATTCGATCTGTATTAATTGAAATATAAATCAATACATTAAGAGTAAAATGAATCTACGTAATTTATCAAGCGAAAAAATATGTAAAACACACAATAATAAATAGTATTTCAGAACTGTGCTTGTCCTACGAAGTACTGCACTTATCTGACAAAATTAGCATGTTGTGCTTGGTAAGATGGAGATTTTTTTTTTCAAGGGAAGTAATAAAGTAAACAAAACTCTGACAAAAATAGCATTAAGATGAAGAACATTTTTTCAAGGGAAGTAATTAATCAAAGATATAAAAGAAAATTTAGGTCACGGAAACAAAAAGGAATAACAAGAGAAAGAGATGAAAGTTTACTCTTAATGTATCGACTTTTAATTACTGTTTGCACGTTGTGAATATTTTTCTGTTATAAATTATATGAATGTTGCATGAATGAATGAAGAAGTGCATAATAAGATGTCGTTGTGGTCAACTAAATGAAAGAATTGAATTTTCGTTAATGGCTGTTTTTCTGGGGGGACAATGCATATTATGTCCCCCAGTCATAAATTTGGGAGGACACGTGCAATGCAGAAATGTCCAATTCACTTATGTTTTGTAGATAATAAAAATAAATCGTAAAAACGTAAAAATCCATATTTTTTATGTTTTAAATTGAAAAGAAGTGACACATGTAACAAGAGTCAAATAATAAATTTTCACACTCAACCTACGAATTTATCGAATCAGACTGTTTATTTGTGACACTTGCGGAAGCTCTTAAATCAGAGGAATTAGATAATTATGCTGCTGGCTGATAATTATGGGAATGACGCAGCGTGTTTAAAAATTTAACTGGCAGATAAAGGTCGCCTTCGAAGGAAGCTATCAGAATGAAACCAAACGTTTTCACACTCTTTGCAGTGAATTTCTAAGGACAAGCAATTTAATGAGCTCCTAGAAGTCTCGGAAAATAAGGAGGTTTTAATATGGCTGGTGTTTTTGGAACCCAATAGAAAATGTTGAAAGAAATAACCATTTATATCAGCAAGGTACGTTTTCAAGATTGAAAACTTTGTACATTAAAGATTTCGTTTCACATAATAAGCTTATACCTAATGATCCCGAAGAAAACGATCTGGTTTCCACTTCTGGAAGAGAGAAAACTCATGAGACAAAGTGCTAAAGTAAAACCCGAACAATTAACCTGTCTCAAAATGGATCAGCGCTTATGTGAGAATTCTCAAAACATTAATGGAAAGGGGTGATATAAGTTCCACGACTGAAGTATTAAACTACATGCAATACACAGAAGAAATCGGTGAATACTTTCAAATTTATTCAACACCTTCAGTCATGCTTTTCGATCATAGCTACCGTGAACGTCAGTCTAAAGAGAAATTTAGATAGGCCACGGAGTCAATTTCTGTTTAAGACCTACCATTCGATCTCATTAGGAAATAACAAGGCTGTAGCACCTATACCTAGAGACTCAAAGGGACAAAATGTTTGTAGAGATTATCAAACTGTATCAGGCTGTCACAGTAGGTTCTGTAAATTCAGTCGTGTGAGGGATGTCGACAAAACCACCCTGAATATCTCTATAAACTAATTACTAAAGGAAAAAAATAGAACAGCATGTATTAGACGCGAACTATGATGCAAGATCGGCATACTTGTTTAACACTCTTAACTGGCTGCAACGTTTTAAACTTAACACTGGGATACTGAGATACATTAATAAAAAACATGCCCTCTTTATTTTAAAAATTATTTTTCAAAGAAATCATTTGTTTCCTCAACAAACCTCTGCCTTAGCTCGCAAACGAATGAAGATCTTTATTTGCCCAAATGAAAACTGGAGGTAAGGAAACGAACCTTCCAATATACAGCAAGTCTACTTTGGAACTCTTTGTCCCAAACAATTAAATCATCATCATCACTTTAAAATGACGCCAACAGACATCGACCAGCTTTCAACAGTTGCTATAGAACCCAGATTGATCACACTCGATGGCCGCAGCCTGCCATCTTACAATCAGTTGGTGGGAAGATACGTATACCCAACACCACAGAATTACCTATTGTCATTGGACGAAACAGTCATTTTTCCCAGGTAGTCCCTATATTTACACCAGAGCCACTCAACATTCCAACAACCCAAAACCACAAACTGATAACACCCACAGTCAATTCTCCAGCATCATCGGTCAGTCTTGACCCTGAAAATATCCAGTTGCTATAGAACCCAGATTGATCACACTCGATGGCCGCAGCCTGCCATCTTACAATCAGTTGGTGGGAAGATACGTATACCCAACACCACAGAATTACCTATTGTCATTGGACGAAACAGTCATTTTGCCCAGGTAGTCCCTATATTTACACCAGAGCCACTCAACATTCCAACAACCCAAAACCACAAACTGATAACACCCACAGTCAATTCTCCAGCATCATCGGTCAGTCTTGACCCTGAAAATATCCTTCCACCATCCGTCCGTGATCAGTTTGCAATTTTACTTAAGCAGTATGAACAAGTTTTTAGTTAAAGGATATAATGGGGCGTTTGGGCCATTTACAGCCAAAGTTAATATGGGACCAGTTCTGTCACCTCAGCGTAAAGGGAGAGTACCCCAATACTCGAAAGACAAGTTAGACGAACTTCAAACTAAATTCGACGAACTGGAAGCTCTTGGTATATTTCGCATACCCGAAGATCTTGATATGGTAGTTGAATACCTTAACCCATCATTTTTGATTAAAAAGCCTATTGGTTCGTACAGATTAGTCACAGCATTTGGTGAAGTAGGAAAGTACGCTAAGCCCCAACCGTCACTAATGCCCGATATAGACTCAACATTGCGTTCTATAGCAAGTTGGAATTACATCATCGCTACAGATTTATCAAACGCATTTTACCAGATACCCTTATCATCCGACTCTATGAAATACTGCGGTGTAGCCACCCCTTTCAAAGGAATCCGAGTGTACACACGATGTGCTATGGGTATGCCTGGATCAGAAACGGCACTCGAGGAATAAATGTGCCGTGTTCTGGGGGATTTTATACAACAAGGCTTCGTGGCGAAAATAGCCGATGATTTGTACTGTGGGGGCGACACCCCAGAAATACTATTGCGAAATTGGGAGAAAGTCTTGCATGCTTTACAGAAAGCATCCCTTAACCTCAAATCTTCCAAAACCGTCATTGCCCCTAAGAAAACAACAATCCTTGGATGGATCTGGTGCCAAAGAACACTCAGTGCAAGTCCTCACCGCACTGCTGCTCTGTCCACTTGTGCGCTTCCCAAAACAGTGAAAGATTTACGAGCCTTCATTGGTGCATACAAATTTCTATCTCGCGTGTTACCTAAGAGTGCCTCATTTCTTAGTCCACTCGATACCATCGTAGCCGGGGCCAATTCAAAGGACGTCATATCATGGACAGATGAATCGTCGGACGCCTTCACTAAGGCTCAAAAATACCTAGAAGACTCCAAAACTATAACTTTACCTAAAGCATCCGACCAATTATGGATTGTAACCGACGGGGCTGTGAAAAGCTTTGGATTAGCTTCAACCTTATACATTCTACGCAATGGCACACTTCTAATAGCTGGCTTTTATAGTGCTAAGTTACCAGAACGTAAGCAGGGATGGAGTCCTTGTGAGATAGAGGCTTTGTCCATTGCAGCTTCGATTAAACATTTTTCACCCTATATGATTCAGGCGGAGACTATTACGCAGTTGCTCACTGATAGCAAACCCTGTGTTGAGGCATACACCAAATTACTAAGAGGCGAATATTCAAACAGTCCACGTGTTGCAACCTTTTTATCAATCGCTAGTCGGTATCAAATTTCGATTCGTCACTTGGCGGGAAAAGTCAACATACCATCTGATTTCGGTAGTAGAAATGCTCAGGCATGTGAACAACCTGGTTGTCAAATTTGTACCTTTATTGAATCCACTATGGAGTCTGTAGTTCGTGCGATTTCAGTCAAAGACCTGTTATCCGGGTCTGTTAAACTACCATTCCAAAATCGTACATTATTGCGCCAGGCCCAACAAGATTGCACCGATCTCCGTCGAGTACACTCTCATCTTATCCAAGGAACCCGGCCATCAAAAAAAGTCACAAATGTAAACGACGTGAAACGTTATCTACACAACGTAACCATAGCGGCAGATGGCACCCTTGTCGTCCGAAAAACTGACCCATTAACACCATCCAGAGAATTAATCGTAATTCCCCGCGAACTTTTACAAGGTCTTATAACAGCCCTTCATATACGCCTGGATCATCCATCAAGTTATCAAATGCGTCTTATCGTGAAGAGGTATTTTTATGCCCTTGATATCGACCAATACGTAGATATTGTGTCTAAGTGTTGTCAGCAATGCGCCGCCCTTCGAAAAGTCCCCCATTCTATAATCGAACAATCCACAACCGACCCCCCTCTTACTATTGGATCTCATTTTGCCACGGATGTACTGTGTCGTGCTAAACAAAAGATTCTTGTGCTTCGCGAATGCGTTACGTCAAAAACCACTGCCATGATCGTCAGTGACGAAACTGTAAAAAGTATTCGAGATTCCCTCATTCAATTATGTGTAGACCTGATTCCTGTCGAAGGTCAGTGTGTGATCCGTTGTGACCCAGCACCTTGTTTTCAGGCCATGGTGCATGACCCTAAACCCAAACAGTACGGAATTAGTATTGAGCTGGGTAGAACTAAAAACGTCAATAAAAACCCTGTTGCCGAACGCGCTGTCCAGGAAATAGAACAGGAAATTCTACACCAGGATCCAACTGGAAGCATTGTGTCTCCCGTATTACTGGCATGTGTCGTTGCCCGTGTCAACTCTCGTATTCGAGGAAGTGGCTTCTCCGCTCGCGAAATGTGGTGTAAGCGCGACCAAATTACCAATGCTCAGCTCTCAGTAGACGATCGTAATCTCATTGAAAAGCAACATGACAATCGTTTAAAAAAACATCCTTACAGTGAACGTTCAAAGAACCCTCGCGGAAAAGTCCCTCCCAAACCAGATTTATCCGTTGGCGATTTGGTTTACCTCTATTGTGATCGAGATAAAAATAAGGCCCGAGACAAATACATCGTAACAGACATTAAAAAGGATGTAATTAGTATCCATAAGCTGCTGAATAACCAAATTCGCTCCAAGCTTTATTCTGTTAAACGTTCTGAGGTTTATAAAGCCCTATCGTCTAATGACATCCCAGTTCCTAGTTCCGATGACAGTGACGACGATATGATAGTAGTTCCGCATGTTCTGACCGATCCCCCTCCCACTCAAGACAATTTACCAGTGGAGTCTAAAATAGAACATTTGTCGTCAGCTCCTTCAGCTGAACCATTGGAACCCCGTCGTAGGCAAAGACCAAAACGATTTGATGATTACATTATATATTAACGTTTTGTGTATTAACTTGTATCTTTTTATAAGACAGTAAAAGAAAAGAAAAAAGCAGTCGCGCCATTATATGTTATTGTGGTCTGAGTTATTGACCTTCACTTTTGAGTTATCTTCTCTTTATCTTTTTTGTTTATGTCTACATTTTGAGTCACATTAAATAATAACAGTTAGTCGCTGCCTCCGTTTGTTTTATACCAACTGAAGTCCTCCCTAAACTGTCGTGAGGCTAAAGGCTGAGCTACCTAAAGTACCACCAATAAGTTGATTCTACACTTTTTACATCATCATAAATAATGTGCATAAAATTGTATGTGTATTTCATAATTTCTGTATGTGTTCTTCATAATATCTGCATGTAAATTTCATTGTGTGCATGTTTTTTATTTCTTTTATAATTTTATAATTTTTGTATTCTATTATTTTTGTATGTGTAGTTTAGGAGGATACCAGGGAAGATTTGCCTCTAACAAACTGGTTTTCCTGTCAAATAAAGTATTATTATTATTATTATTATTTGGCACCATGGGTATAAAATACCACCAAATAGAGTAGAGTGTGTTTTATCGGCACAGTGGGTATTGTAAGCACCTTGGCCATAATACACCACCAAAGAGAGTGTATTATCGTGAATATAAAACACCATAAAATTAAAACAGTGTGTATTATGGCTATAAACATCACTAAATAGAGTATAGTGTGTATTATCGGCACCTTGGCTATAAAACACCACCAAAGCGAGTGTGTATTATCGGCACCATTACTATAAAACACCACAAAATTAGAACAGTGTGTATTTGGTGTCATGTTTCCCATCCGCTAACTGATCAGAATGGGAACGTTGGTGGCTATCACCCGATCATGAAAGCGGTACCTCTAGACAGAATACTGCTGGCTAAAAACACATGTTCTTCGAAAACTTAGACAGTACACGTGTTCGTCGGTAAAACTTAGACGTTACCCCCCCCCCCCCCCAATCAAAATGGTCACGCTATGCCCCTGGCATTAGGCCTAACCATATTTCCAGTTATTTTTCGATGATTCGAAATTAACGATTTTGATGAACTGTTTGTTTTTATATATAAATGCGATTACAGCAAGAGAAAAAAATGATTTAACAATGCTCATGTGTGGGCGTATGTTACTTTGCCTGGCAAGCTATCTTGGTCGATGTCAGTATATGGCTGATGTCAGTTTGTTATTTATGTCAGTTTGATAATGATTTTAGTCAGTCTGTCACTGAAGTCAGTCTTTTAGTATTACTAATGTCTGTCTGTTTATGATGTCTGTCTGTTATTAATGTCTATGCCTTACTGATGTCATTCTTTTAATGATGTCTGTCTATTATTAATATATATGCGTTACTGATGTCATTCTGTTACTGATGTCTGTTATGTTAATATTTGTCTTAGTGATAAATCTTTTTTTTTTTTGGTTTTTTGTTCGAGGTGGATATATGTGTTTGATTCTCTATTCTCTAGATACTCAATGTTGGAGGATACAGGTCAATTGATGGTACAAAGATAGTCTGGATAACAGGTGGAACTGTAAACGAGTCGTTTTGGAATCTAATAATGATCAAGAGATTGAAGAATGTGTAGAAGTCTGGTCTAATGGACTATACAATGACAAAAGTTGCAGTAAGAGGAAAGTCTTCATTTGTCAAATTTTAATAATACAGCAATTTTAATTCCGAGAAATAATTGTAATAAAAATAAGTATAGAAAAAATTTAGAAAAATGAAACCCAAGGTTGTGTGAAAAAATTAAGTTTTGCGTCCGGGTAAGTGATACTAACACTGACGCAGTACGTAAGTACCACCCCTGTACAACATATTACTTATTTACTTTCAAAGATTTCACCATCCATTATTCCAAAGAAGGTTTTATTCCACATTGGATTGAATAACAGTCTGGTGAATCCATTCACCGCCGGATGATGGAATTGATAAAATTGGCTAAATCCAAATTTCCTGTAACCTCTCTGTTTGTAACCCAAATTCCGTTCTCTAAAAATCTCCCAACTTTCAGATCCCAAGTCAGCCACTAACCTCAGAAGATTCAACGACCTATTATACCATACACCCTCCTTTGACGCAAAAACCATTCCCCGTTTCAATGGAATGATTGGCGACTGCCAAAGCTATTTATTCCCAATTGGTCTGTCATTTAAACTAAACGTGGGGGGAAGCATCGTCAAAATAGGCCAGACCATCGTGAATCTTCCCTTGAAGAAGGGTAGCAGAATGAGTTTTAGATAGAGAGTTGACTTTAATTCCTACATCTAAACCTCTTTCACGCGTACCAATTTTATCGTCGATTGAGCACGTCATTAGGACTTTTAAGCTAAATTATTTCTTCCGTGAATAAATAGGCCGTGGAAAGCGAACTCCATTTGTAGAAAAGTCTGGCTGGAATCCACTAGACAGTGCGATTGACATAATATTTTGAGTAAATGCGATAGTGTGTACGAAGAAGTCTCCCGTAAATGAAAAGAAAAACCTTACCAATTTTGAACGCTCTGTTTTGACAACTTTGAAAAATGATCAGACAATTATTATCCGCAAGAGTGACAAGGGCAATTGCTGTGTCATTCAAAATCGCGAGGACTGTGTTTTTTAAGTTGATCCCAACTAAATAATGTAAATCACTACCGTGAATTGGACCAACCAATTTTTCTGGAAACAGCTAAACAGATTAACAGTATTTTAAATATTCTGGTACAAAAAGGCTTTTTATCTGATTCTCAATATGACTATCTTAGTGCAAAACCTGAAGTACGCCAACACCATATTTATACATTACCGAAAATTCATAAAAATCCTGAATCTGAATGGCATGTGGCAAACAGAATACCTAAGGGCAGGCCGATTATATCTGAATTCTTGAGTGAAGTTTCCGAATCTAGCGATCATTTTTTACTGACATTGGCTTGCAAACATTCGTCGTACTTGAAAGACACTACCGATTTTATAGAAAAAATAAGAAAATTAGATATACGAGACAATTCGATGTTTATTTCTTTAGATGTTACAAGCATGTACACGAATATTGATAACAAATCCGGTTTAGACGCTGCTCGAAAAGCCTTTTTCAGAAACCCAAATCCTGAACGTCCAGACAAAGAAATTTAAGATTTATGAGAAATATGCCTTACGCGAAATGACTTTACTTTCAATGGAAAAATCTGGCACTGCAATGGGAAAAAGCTTCGCGCAGAGTTATGCGAATATCTTTATGGCTGAATGGGAACGCGAAACCTGACTAATTTCCCCCTTTCAACCTCTTTTCTATGGAAGGTTATTAGACGACACTTTTTATTATTTGGACAGAATCTTTGGCAAACTTTTGGGAGTATTTCGAAATTCTAAATAATCACCATCCTTCTATTAAACAGCAAACATCTCGGAAAGTTATACAGACACAGCTTTATGGAACAACAATCACTGATTGCGAAGTTTATGTTTTGACGCGTTTCCCCCGTCGTCGTCATGCACAGAATGATAAGACATGATAGGCAACTATATATATACACATTGTACTTATTATTAAAATAACACAAGAGATAAAATATTTTATTAATACAAATACATTAATGTTAAAAGGTATGATAAAAAGGAACATGATACTTAAAATAACATTCAATTCTGATTCAATTAAGCAACTGTGTTGATATCAGATTGTTTTATTAATAGTGAAAACATTGTATAAAAAATAACTGTTCATAGGGTAGTGAAGTGTTTTATTAACCAAATATAAATAAATTTATGCAAATTAATAATTTAATTAGATAAGTTTGTCATATGCATGTGATATGTGATATTCTGACATTCCTTCATCTCTGTTTAGATCTGGCTTGTATCTTCTGATGTTAATGGCTTCATGAAGTCTTATATCCTGTTTTTCTCCCCATAGCAACATGTTCAGCTACACCAGATGTTCTTTCATTAACGGGCTTGTCATGATGGTCTTTGAGACGTACATCAAGGGGCCTTTTGGTTTCCCCTGTGTACGAGCTTCCACAAGAACATTCAACTTACCAGAAAACACCAACCGACTTCTTACTTTGGTATGATGCCTTTCCAATGAATTGTATAACTACGCGGGTTGGGGGTCTGTTTGTTTCAGGTTGTTGGTTTGTGGGTTTAGCCATCAGTGTTGATCGAATAGCTTCATGAACAAAAAAGTAGAATGATAGTTGTTGTGCAAACAAAATACATTCTTGGTGTGTTGTCACTCTTGTTGAAAGTATTCTGGATCACAAATCTTTTTTGCTCTTCTGACCAGTGTTGTGGTCGCTGCCCTTTTGACATATTGAGGGGTGTTAGACTGGAAGTTCACATAGTGATCTGTATGTGTAGGTTTCCCATAAACACATGTCTTGAGCTGACTTCCTATCCGCATAATTCTCACATACAAAAAGGGTATTTAGTCATTTTCTTCTTTTTCCATGGTAAATTTTATCCTTCGATGCTGAGCATTTAGGTGTTGAAGTAGAGGAGCTGGGTTATCTTCTCCAAGCATAACAAAGGTGTCATCAACTTTCCGGAACCAGCAGATTTGCGAGATTGGTGATGTTTCCATGGTCTTTTGTTCAAAGGCTGTCATATTTATTTCAGTGATCAACTGTGACAAAGGGCTTCCCATAGGTAGACCGTGGATTTGTTCGTAGATCTCATCTCCCCAAGTGACGTAGGTAGATGACATACACATCTGAATAAGGTCGACAATGCTGTCTGTAGTTAGTGTGGTATCTAATGGGGTATCTTATTCCGATATCTTTTCTCTGATGATACTAAACACATCCTTACATGGAACATTGGTGAATAAGTCGACGACATCATATGAGTACGTCTTTCCGATGTACTACATTTCCTTCAATTTGGTAACAAATTCTGAGTCGTTGATGAAAGGAATAGGGGTTTTCCCCAAGGGTGCCAAGATTCTGCTAAGGTGTTGCGCGATGTTGTAGAATACGGAATCCCCAGAACATATGAGTAGCCGAGCCTTGATAGGGTTTTTGTTAATCTTAATTGTTGCTCTGGCATATGGTGGACGTGGGTGTCGGCTTGATCTCAGTTTAAACTTGAGTTGATTGGTTATTTGGTTACTGGATTCAAGTTCATTTAGTTTCTTGTCAAACCTGTCTTTGTATATGTTCTTAGGGTTTTTGAGTAGTCTTCTGTAGGTTTGATGATGGGCACATTATCTGTAAGGTTGATGTTATGTTTAACCATACTAATACATCCTATATCGTTTTCATGTTGTGAGAAAACTGATGACCAATTACTTATAAATTTCTTGAGATGGCATAGTTTATCTTGAGGTAGAGAAGTCTGAGAAAAGTCAATCGCATCCATGTAGTTCTTATTACAATCAGGCTCTGAAGATGGTGTTAAACTGTTAACTGTTGTCCTGACTATATCGACTGTCACAAATTCACATATCACAGAGTGCGGGTAAATCCTCACTGGCGATAAAGATAAATTCGACAGACGAACAATAACAGGAGTCTCATAGTCTGGGTAAACCTCCAAAATGACTGGTGTAACTTCTATAGAAGATGGCAGCAAGGAATCATCTGAGCTCTGTAGTAAAACTCGCTGTTTTCCTGGTAATGAATAGTATGCAATTCTTCCTTCTACACAAATAGACTGATTGCTTCTCAAAATTATGGATGTTGGTTCTAAACATTTAAAAACACCAACTTTGTCCTGTAATTTCTTTTCCTGAATCTTCATGCATCTAAAAGTTAAATTCCATGTATCAGGCAAGTTGGCAGTTAGATGATAGTCATGTCCATGTGTTGCTAGAACCTGGTTCAAAACTGGTTTTAAGATGTTGGTTCCACTCAAGGCTGGTGTTGAGGTATGGAATGGTGTATCTGGAACAACTAAAAATATTCCTGCCACTTCTGAAGTCTTAAAACTAGGTATCTCAAATTTCAGGTAAACTGATCCCAGATAAGGTAGCCTATGTCCACTTGCACTCTCCACCTGTATAAGCTCATGTAATGGTATTAACTGGCAGGTATCACTTTCCAAGTTCTTTCTATAAAATGACTCGGATATTGTTGAGATGGTGGATCCAGTGTCTAATAGAGCTGAACAAACATTCCCCTGAATGTTGATAACGCTAATATTGCTGTAGCCAATTACTTCTTTGGGACTTTGTTGTATACTGTCAACCGGCTGTCCCTCGTCGGTGACATCTAACGGTTTAACGGCATTCTACATCCGCGAGCAATATGTCCCACATTTCCACAACTATAGCAAGTAACAGTTCGTTGCAAATCCCTCTGTGTTGATCCATGTTGTTGGTTTCTGGACTCTCTTACCATTGCCGGTTCTTGTCTTTGGGATTTGAGAGATACAACTTCTTTCTGTAATGCTTGCATGGATGTTGTCAAACTTGCTATCATTGTTCTGAGTTCATCATCTGCTCCAGTCTGCTGCATATTAATCTTCACCTTCGAAGTAGACTTTTCAGTTGATGCCTTGGATGTAAAATCTCTTTCAATCTTCCTCACTTCTACTAGGAGTCGCTCATAATCCTGGATTCTATCGTTTTTATGAGCTGACTTGTCTTTAAGATCTTGTCTAACCACTCCAAAACTTGTTTCTTAATCTGCAGTCAAAGCTAATTCGATCTACTTCTCCTTCAAGTTGAGCTTTAGATAGTATGTCCTCCAGTCGACATGCCCACTTTGACACAGTTTCATCTTAAAGTTGATTCGCCGAATAAAATTGCGATAACAAACTCTGTCCTTCCTCTATCATTCCAAAACGACTGGAAAGTTTCTGTAACAGTAACCGTATTGATAAAATGTGACCTAATCGCATTGCAACTCGTGCAGCTTCTCCTTTTAGCGACTTCGTTACTGCTAATCGAACAGATTCCTGACTGTAACAGACTCAAAACTTCGAATTTCCACAGATCAAAAGAAGTGTCTCCTTTAGCAAGTGGATCTCCTGAAAACGTTGATATCCTGGGAATCTGAGGTTGACTCTTTCTATATTCCTGAATGCAGCTCTACTTTGATCTTCTCGGTGTTCATCTGATGTTTCTGTTCTCATCTTACCAGCATCCTTTGCCTCTGGATCTGAATCTAATCTACCAGTTGATTTCAGATAGTCATGCATCCAGTCAATCATTTGCTCTGGGGATTCGGCATCAGGTTTCACTCCAAGGGAATTAAACAATTTGACAACATTGCTTTCATCTGCCGCTGATAAACTAAAAGTCTTGGGTCTCGCTCCTGGTCCTATTTCTGCTCCTGCTCCATCCTCTGTCATGATGAATATTAATGAAGTATCACAACACAAATTCCCAAAGCACACAGTAAATACAGGTTGAAATATCTACCTTTCGATAAAAAAAAAACACGATGCTATAATATATAAACACAATCGCAATAGAAAACACAGAATGAAACAATCGCAATAGAAAACACCGAATGAAACTATCGCAATAGAAAACACAGCTGTGTATCGCAAAATAATAATCGTAAATATGAAACACAATCGCAAACGGAAATAGAAACTCAAATCGCAGACGCAAATAGTCGAAACACAAAAACGCAAACGCAATTCAAAAACCGGAAATTCTAAACGTAACCAACAATACGCAACCACAATCGCAAATGTATACTCGCTATATCACAATATATATCGCAAAATAAATCGTGATACGGACGCATTTATATGGACATCGCAAACTCGTAGGCCTTTAATAATACCCCAAAACAACACTATATATATAAACAACTCCAGGTGTATAATGTTCCCATAAATTGTATTCTGAAATACCAAACCTCACCAAGTAGTACACGTAATGTTAAAACACATTAGAAGAGATTAGAATTTGGATGCTGAAATATAAGATGTAATCTGAGAATAATAAATCAAGGTATAGAAATATAAGTTAGAGGAAATAGAAATCTAGAATAGAAATAAGAAGTAGAAATCTGAACCAAAATAGAAAAAAAAAACAATTCCTAAAATGACACACTAAAACTAAGTTTTATACAAACCCAAATATCTTTATACGAAAAATAACCCAAGTTATAAGTTACTTAATCTCTAAGTTATAATAACCTAATAATTAGAAAGTTTAATTAAATTTATGAAACTAAATTATAGTTATACCTTTTATAACCTATTAGCTTTTTAATACTAACTTTTATAAATTTAAACTAAGTTGAATTAACTCCTGTAAATAAAGAGTTTTAAATTTAAACAAAGTTATATTATCTACTATAAATAAATTTATAAACTAAATTTTTTTTAAAATTTAAACGTCCAAGTTATTATTTAATAATTCCTACAAATAAATTTATAAATATTACCAAGTTCAAATGTGTATGCTTATATGTAAATGTGTCTATGTATAAATGTGAATGTATGAATATGCATATGAATATATGAACTATGTATACACTCAAGTTTTATAACGATAAACCAAGAAATAGAAAATTTAAGATACGAAAATTAATTACCGAAAGAAAATAAATTCGAATATATTAATAGATCCTGAATCCACAAAGTATTGAAAATATCAAACCATCTTTCTAAAATTTTCTATGTATATATTTATAAATACTATTATTACTAACTTTTGAAAATATTAACTATATTTCCAAAATATTCCAAGTATAAATAAAAATAATTTACCAATGTATAACTGAAATGAAATATTGTAGATAAAAACTAAGTTGTATAAGTGTAAACGTCTTAAATAATTGTAACTAAAGTTTGATAAGCTTATCAAAATTAGAAGACAAATTTCGGAAAAGACAAAATTTGCAAAAGATACTATTAGGAAAAGGCAAAATTAGGGTCAAAGTCAACCGTGAAAGGTCAATGCAGGTCAAAGGGGTGGGGGAAAATTATAATACCTGAAAGAAAAAAATTAATCACAAAGAAAATACCCTATATATATAATATATGAACTTAATTATATTGTAAACTAATTAAATAACTTAACCTAATGTACCGGTACTTGTAGAAATGAAACCAAACATCTAAAATATCGCAAAGTTGATCCTGTTGAAAAGTTTTTTTTTTGATATCACAGTTCACACACAATAAATTCACCAGTATAAAAGTTCGCACCGCGTAGACGTCTAACTGGAACACTGGAACGTTGATTCTACTAGTATATCCATCTTAACTGATCTCATCTGATTATCGGGCTGGGCTGGGTGGGTTTCAAAAGCCTACCGCCAACCGCTGCCAACCGGCCTACCGGAAGGAAAAAATGCGCCAAAATAGATATTGTTAAATTTAAGGATCGTAGATTTCCATACAATAAAACGTCTAATTCGGGATTCAGTGTGTTTTGTAACTGGAATTGTGTTTTCTAATCGAAGCGATATTTCAACTGTCCGCCATATTGTGCGTATTGTTATATACACCAGGTGAAAATCCCCAGCCTATGAAATATTGTATGCCCTTTAGATGTGCGTTTAGAATAATTAATAGTGGAGAAAACATGGATACGCGAGTTTAACAGTATGAATACATTACTTTAAATTATATTTCAAAATCAATTCTAATAAATTTCAATTTTTTTTTATTATACACAGACCCGTGGTAAATACAATACAACACGTGGTAGGGGTTGTAAGCTAACTTCTAAATACAGACCCGTGGTAAATAAGATAAAACAAGTGGTAGGGGTTGAGAGGTAACTACTACTGTATATACAGACCCGTGGTAAATAAGATAAAACAAGTGGTAGGGGTTGTAAGCTAACTTCTAAATACAGACCCGTGGTAAATAAGATAAAACAAGTGGTAGGGGTTGTGAGCTAACTTCTAAATACAGACCCGTGGTAAATAAGATAAAACAAGTGGTAGGGGTTGTAAGCTAATTTCTAAATACAGACCCGTGGTAAATAAGATAAAACAAGTGGTAGGGGTTGTGAGCTAACTTCTATACACAGACCCGTGGTAAATGAGATAAAACAAGTGGTAGGGGTTGTAAGCTAACTACTATATACAGACCCGTGGTACATAAGATAAATCAAGTGGTAGGGGTTGAGAGGTAACTACTATATACAGACCCGTGGTAAATAAGATAACACAAGTGGTAGGGGTTGTAAGCTAACTTCTAAATACAGACCCGTGGTATATAAGATAAAACAAGTGGTACGTTTGTGAGCTAACCTCTATACACAGACCCATGGTAAATAAGATAACACAAGTGGTATGGGTTGTAAGCTAACTACTATATACAGATCCGTGGTAAATAAGATCAAACAAGTGGTAGGGGTTGTAAGCTAACTACTATGCACAAACCTGTGGTAAATAAGATAAAACAAGGGTAGGGGTTGTATGCTAACTACTATACACAGACTAGTGGTAAATAAGATAAAACAAGTGGTAGGGGTTGTTAGCTAACTACTATGTACAGACCCGTCGTTAATAAGATAAAACAAGTGGTAGGGGTTGAGATGTAACTACTATATACAGACCCGTGGTAAATAAGATAAAACAAGTGGTAGGGGTTGTAAGCTAACTACTATGTACGGACCCGTGGTAAATAAGATAAAACAAGTGGTAGGGTTTGAGAGGTAACTACTATATACAGACCCGTGGTAAATAAGATAAAACAAGTGGTAGGGGTTGTAAGCTATCTTCTAAATACAGACCCGTGGTAAACAAGATAAAACAAGTAATAGGGGTTGTGAGCTAACTTCTATACACAGACCCGTGGTAAATAAGATAAAACAAGTGGTAGGGGTTGTAAGCTAACTACTATTCACAGACCCGTGGTAAATAAATTAAAACAAGTGGTAGGGGTAGTAAGCTAACTACTATACACAGACCCGTGGTAAATAAAATAAAACAAGTGGTAAGGGTTGTAAGCTAACTACTATACACAGACCCGTGGTAAATAAGAATAAAACAAGTGGTAAGGGTTGTAAGCTAACTACATTTCACAGACCCGTGGTAAATAAGATAAAACAAGTGGTAGGGGTTGTAAGCTAACTACTATACACAGACCCGTGGTAAATAAGATAAAACAAGGGTAGGGGTTGTAAGCTAAATACTATACACAGACTAGTGGTAAATAAGATAAAACAAGTGGTAAGGGTTGTAATAAAACTAATTTTCACAGACCCGTGGTAAATAAGATAAAACAAGTGGAAGGGATTGTAAGCTAACTACTATATACATACTAGTGGTAAATAAGATAAAACAAATGGTAGGGGTTGTAAGCTAACTACTAAATACAGACCCGTGGTAAATAAGATAAAACAAGTGGTAGGGGTTGAGAGGTAACTACTATATACAGACCCGTGGTAAATAATATAAAACAAGTGGTAGTGGTTGTTAGCTAACTTCTAAATACAGACCTGTGGTAAATAAGATCAAACAAGTGGTAGGGGTTGTAAGCTAACTTCTAAATACAGACCCGTGGTAAATAAGATAAAACAAGTGGTAGGGGTTGTAAGCTAACTACTAAATACAGACCCGTGGTAAATAAGATAAAACAAGTGGTAGGGGTTGTAAGCTAACTACTAAATACAGACCCGTGGTAAATAAGATAAAACAAGTGGAAGGGTTGTAAGCTAACTACTATATACAGACCCGTGGTAAATAAGATAAAACAAGTGGTAAGGGTTGTAAGCTAACTACTATACGCAGACCCGTGGTAAATAAGATAAAACAAGTGGTAGGGGTTGTAAGCTAACTACTATACACAGACTAGTGGTAAATAAGATAAAACAAATGGTAAGGGTTGTAATAAAACTAATTTTCACAGACCCATGGTAAATAAGATAAAACAAGTGGTAAGGGTTGTAAGCTAACTACTATACACAGACCCGTGGTAAATAACATAAAACAAGTGGTAGGGGTTGAGAGCTAACTACTATACACAGACCCGTTGTAAATAACATAAAACAAGTGGTAAGGGTTGTAAGCTAACTACTATATACAGACCCGTGGTAAATAAGATAAAACAAGTGGTATAGTAGTTAGCTTACAACCCCTACCACTTGTTTTATCTTATTTACCACGGGTCTGTGTATAGTAGTTAGTTTACAACCACTACCACTTGTTTTATCTTATTTACCACGGGTTTTTGTATAGTAGTTGGCTTCCAACCCTTACCACTTGTTTTATCCTATTTACCACCGGTCTGTGTATAGTAGTTAGCTCTTAACCCCTACCATATGTTTTATCTTATTTACCACGGGTCTGTGTATAGTAGTTAGCTTACAACCCCTACCACTTGCTTTATTTCATTTACCACTGGTCTGTGTATAGTAGTTAGCTTACAACCCTTACCACTTGTTTTATCTTATTTACCACGGGTCTGCGTATAGTAGTTAGCTAACAACCCCTACCACTTGTTATATCTTATTTACCACGGGTCCGTATATAGTAATTAGCTTACAATCCCTTCCACTTGTTTTATCTTATTTACCACGAGTTTGTGTATAGTAGTTAGCTAACAACCCCTACCACTTGTTTTATCTTATTTACCACGGGTCTGTGTAAAGTAGTTAGCTTACAACCCCTACCACTTGTTTTATCTTATTTACCACGAGCCGTGTATATCATTTCCACTTTTATCTTTTATCTTACTGTTAAGGGCTAAAAAGGAAAATAGAGGTGCTTTTTGCTAACAACTGTACACGTGAACGTTGAAAATTAAAATAAGAGAAGGCAAATATCACTGCGAAATTTCCTTTATTGCAGCCTTGTTATGCCGTGGCCCGTGTTTCGGAATGTTTATAAGTATTATTTCACTTTAACAAGCATATTCTAGCCTTTATTTCGACCGAAATCGTGTTAAACTCTCACCGGTATTGGTAAACATACTGCAAATAAATATCGCTTATCGATGTATTCTCATTTGTAAATGATACAGTATTTTATAGGTAGGACTTTTTTTTTTTTACTATGCGTGTTTGAATCAATTTGACTACTATTTGCGATCAAAAATGCTGTTTATTTTCGTATTTTGATTATGTCAAAATCGCTTCAATTTGATTAAATTATGTCTCCGTCATTCACCAAAATGTGTTAATATAATCATGATCTCAATCTTATTTGTAAAAATATCGTTTATTTCATCATTTATGAAGACAAGTGGCAAATAATGAAAACCCGTGGCAAATAATTATTTACCACGCCATGCCAAATATCCTCTGCCTTGTTTCAGAGTTACTTCCCTTAATTTATTTATTTAACGTCGTCGGCATCATGGATGATCAACAAGGCTTCTTCCACCTTTTAGAATTTTTTCAAAGTTAATCCTTGACGTAGACTATAATAATTCTGTGAATGCCCCTCCTGTTAATCCAACCAAATCAGCAGTATATTTAGTTGATAAAACGCTTCACCAAGACTGGAAGCACACTTTCAGCACTTGGAAAAAGAAAGAAATCGCTGAACACGAAAATAAAAATTTATTTTTTTCGTTTCATTCTTAAGATAATTTTGATTCCATAATTTTGACGTCAACAAAAATCCCGTCAAATTAAATAGTTTCGTTTTATTGTATGAAAAACTACGATCCTTACATTTAACAATACCAATTTTGGCGCTTTTTTTGCTATCGGTAGGCCGGTTGGCAGCGGTTGGCGGTAGGCTTTTGAAACCCACCCTGTAGGGCTGGTCTCATTAACCATATATGATGGGAAAATGACCACACAAGGGTTCGATTTCAACGGTTTATTCAAAATCAAACAAAAACCCTGAAAGAATTCAAAGTTTACAATTAATACCATAATACAAATAAAAGATAACACAAAGAAAATAGACCGCCCAAGGGGAAGGACGTGCTTGATGTCTCTCTATACCAACTAATGTGAAAATTCCTTTAAGTGCAGAAAATGTGTTGGATTTTATAAAGTTTTCTACTGAGGATCCCTAGGACCAGTTAGTTGTTATGTGTTATGCTTTTTAATCTTTAGAACCAAGGTAACTTTAAAATTCTGTTATAATTCAATGTAATTTGTTTCAATATGTCTGACAATAGCAGTTCATCCCTATTTAGTAGTGTTACATGTACAAGTGAACCCAGTGTTTCAGGAACTATATCAGGCTATCAGGCTAGTAATGATAAAAGCAGCAAATTATCGTTCTCAAAAATGATCTCTTCATACAAACTCAATAAAAAGAGAAGTGTAAAAAAACTTATAGACGCATAGAGACAAACTCTCCATCGACGAAACTGGTGGAGGCTACGTACTTACATGGAATGCCGGATACTATAAAGAATTCAGGAAAATGTGTGAGGTATATTTTCTCAAATGTGCAGAATCTAATAATTTATCATTTACGAAAAAATGTGATAGGGAAAACAATTCAGAATCAGATAATATCCATGTATCATCACCCAAAATAAAATATACATTGAATCTCTATCACACTACTTCCAAAATACTTCTCAATGGAAAAAACTGCAAAAAGTTTTTTGATGTTCACTTCCCCTCTATTATGTCGATGATTGACCAGCAAAATGCAGAAAATATCAACAACCTCCTTCAAAACTCTGAATTAAACGAATCCCGTAAAAACACACAAAACTTGTCAATAGGCCCTATCGGATTTTCCACACCTAAGGATCGGGTGGTAGCTGGAGATAGTTTAAAGTTAAGGTTAGAATTAACAGACGAAGAGGATACTTGTGAAACTGGAATAAATGACTCGTATACAACCATCAACTCGGAACTAAGTGCTATAGAATTAGATTTTCCGAAAACAAGTAACAATAGGAAACTACCCTGCATTTCCAAGCGATTGAAGGGTAAATACACGAAAAGATCTTCCCCAATCCATGACAGCCTGGAAACAGTAAATCTAAAATTGACTATAACTAATTTAGAATCGCTAATCCAGAGCCAACGTGATGATATAAAAAAGGCAGATAAGTGTGCACAAAAGCTACAGTTTGAAAATGGGAATTTAAAAAGACAAATACAAGAAATCACCCAAGAAAAACCATGCCCTACAGAACCTACTACAAACATCTACAAAAGAAAATCAAACTTCTAAAACAGAAAATGAAACACTCCATCAAAAAATCAACGAATTCAAGAAAATTTCAAGGCAGTTTGAAGATATAGATATCATCAAGCAAGAGCTCACAGAAGAAAGGCAAAAAGTGTCCAACATCACTAAAGAAAATATCAAGTTATTGGATGACTATAAAACCCAACTGAAGGAAATTGAAAATTTAAATAAAGCAATGAAGATGTTGGAATACCTACGACCTACTCTGAGTGACGACAACCAAACGCAATCCAAACAAAATTCTACTGAATAGACCAGCCCACGTCAGAGCTATGACAGCTAAACCATTAAAAGATGTGCCAAATATCATAATAGGATCATCAATTCTGAAACATATTATCCCTAATAGAATGGATTACACAAAGTCTACAGATGTAAGGACATTACGGGGAGGGAAAATATGTGATGCAACAACTTTCATTTCAAGGTGTTCCGCCTCAGGTAAACGTACAACTATTCTATTTCTAATTGGTTCAAATGATGGATGTGGAGAGGATTTTAATATAGACCAGTGTAAAACGGAATATATATCCCCCATAAACACTACAAAAGCAAATTCCCGAATTCATGTATAAAATTTCTAGAAATTCTACCACGGGCTTCGAATAACTCTAATCTTGAAAAATTAAATGGCCTACTTAAAGATCTGTGTGCACTAAACGAGTGTGAATTTGTGCCAACACGACAGTCCTTCATTACCTCCAGTGGTGAACGTAAGCGTTACTTGTATAATAGTGATGTGCACATAAATTTAAAACCGCTGAGCTAGTCAAAATTATCAAAGAAACATTAAAAATGCCTACTCGTGGAAAAACAAGCTATCATCGGCCTATAAAAATGCCAAGTAAAGTGCTACCTAACTTGATGTGTAGATTACCAGACACTAGATTCCCCCCACCTATTGGTTATTTTAGACCTCTGCCATATGTCACGAATGCGTTAGACCATGCCAAAGTGCCATATCAATTACCAATACAGTTCCCAAACTGGACAAGGCGCTAGTTATTCTATTTGTTTTAAGTCTGATCCTATTAGCTTATGATGTTATATCTCAACATGTGTCATTTATGATTACCGTTTTCATAGACCAGTAAGTTTAATTTTAAGTGCATCTTCTTATTTGTCATATTTTATTTCATAACACTATCATTCAACACATTATCTGCATGTATTATAGGAATTGTTACTAATCGGTCACCTAATGGTTCTTAACATTGGTTTCTGGAATATTAATGGACTTGAATCCAAAATTACTAAGAATCCATCAGATTTGATCCTAGCAATTAACCATCTTGATATTGTATGTTTTGTTGAAACCTGGATACCCAGGGAGAAATCTGATTTATATACAACCAGTCTTCCTGGGTATACAGGTATATTCTTTTATAGAAAATGTAAAACTGCCACACTAAATGCAAGGGGAGGTTGTTCAGTCTACTTCAGGTCAAAATATAAAAAGGGAATTGAAGTTGTGAAAGATAACGATGGCGATAATGTTTGGCTATTACTAAAACAATCTGTATTCAGTTTGGAAAAAGACCTCTATCTTTCAATAAATTATATTCCACCCCAATCATCGGGTATCTGGTCCAAAATAGAACGCGACCCGTTTGATATACTTGTAAAAGATATTGCCATGTATAGTAAACTTGGAAACGTTGTTATTGGTGGCGACTTCAATTCACGTACCTCTAATCTTGTTGATATTGTTTCACCAGATTCAGAACCCTCCTCTTCATTTGAAAAACCTTACCCACAAGTTTTTTCAGATTTACCTGATAGCAAATTCTTATCTGTCAGAAACAATCAGGATAAAAAAGGAAATGCTTGGGGGAGGGAACTTATCCAATTATGTACTAGCTCTAATATTTGTATTCTAAATGGCAGGTGTATTGGAGACATGTTAGGGGCAAAAACGTGTATAAATACTAATGGCTCGAGCACAGTGGATTATGTCTTAACCAATCTCTCATTCTTTCAACGGGTACTTCGTCTTGATGTTTCCCCTCTTAATTACCTATCAGACCATTGTGTCTTATCATGTTCCATTATGACGTGTGAAAACAAGGCTGTCATTAACAGCGTCAAAATTACTTCAAATCATACGCATAAGAATATAAATAAAAAATCTTTTAGAAAATTTATTTGGAAACCTGAATCAGCTAAAATCTTTCAAGAATGTTTGAGAAAAAAGAAAATGAACAATACAGAATTTTTTACATTCGTCAACCCATAACAGTGATGTACATACAGCTACAAATTATATAACTGACTTCATTTTGGAAGTATCTAAATCTTGTTTAAAACCAGTAAAAATCAATAATAATAACAGGAAGAAAAACAAATGGTTTGACAAGGACTGTTCCCGATTGAAGACAGACATGCTTAATTCTCTAAACGCATTTAACCAAAATCCTAGCAATAAAAACTTAAAGTATATTTATTTCAGTCGAAAAAAAGAATATAAGCGAGTGGTTAAATATAAAAGGAGAAAATCAAAAAACGAAATTTTAAAAAAACTCGATGAATTGAAATCCTCAGATCCAAAGGAATACTGGAGTTTAGTCAACACTCTTATCAAAACTGATCCGGACAAGGATGAGGATTCCATTCCCCTAAAACAATGGGAAGAACACTTCACGAAATTATTTGACGAAGGCAAAAAATAAGTCAAAATTCGAAGAAAAAATTAATGAGAAAATTCATACTTTATGGTCTAATAGCACGTCAAATTCCGAACTTAACGCTGAAATATCCCACAACGAAATACAATTGGCATTTAAATTTTTAAAGAAGGGCAAATCACCAGGTCCTGATATGATTATTAATGAGATGTTGATTACTTCATTAAGTGACATGCAATCTCATTACCATAAACTGTTTAATCTAATTCTTTCAACAGGCTCTTTTCCAAATTCATGGGCTGAATCATTTCTGGTTACAATGCATAAAAAGGGTTCTAAAACCGATGTGAATAACTATAGAGGTATTGCATTAAGTAGTTGTTTATCAAAGGCATTTCTATCAATAGTTAATCGGCGTTTTACGACATATTTAGAAGCTAATGATATTTTAGATAAGGCTCAGTTTGGTTTTAGAAAAAATCATCGAACTGTTGACAATATATTCATATTAAAAACATTGATAAACAAATTTAAAAGTAAAAAACAACCCCTCTATATTTTTTTCGTAGATCTATCCAAGGCATTTGATAATGTTTGGAGAAAAGGCATTATTTATAAATTGCTGAAAATTGGAATAAATGGCTCTGTTTTAAAATTATTAGGATCAATATATCGAAATACTACTTATAGGGTAAAAACAAACTCAGGACTAACACAGAGTAAAATACTCTACAACTGGTGTTAAACAAGGATGCGTCCTTAGCCCCACATTGTTTAACATATATATCAATGACTTGCATAACTATATCAACAAATCTACTTCAAATTCCCCCTTATTAGGCAATACCACTGTTTCTCATTTATCATTTGCTGACGACCTGGTTTTACTTTCAAGGACTCCCACTGGGTTACAAAACTCTATTAATCAACTTAATCAATTTTGTGGAGATTGGAAATTCAACATTAATTTAGAAAAATCCAAAATAATGATCTTCAACTGCAAAACAAAAAATTCACATACAAAATTCTACCTCAAAAAACAAATAATTAGCATTGTCTCTTCATATACGTATCTCGGTATACTTATAACAAACAACTCTTCATTTAAAGGTGCCATGACCGAGATGAGCAAGAAAGCAAGACGAGCTTGGTTTAGTATTAGACAGAAAGTCTGTACCAATGACAATCTTCCTTCCAACATTCTGTTAAAACTTTACCATAGCATTACAAAACAAATTGCCTTGTACGCTTCAGATATTTGGGGACAACAGTTAGTCTACAGCAAAAAATACGTATTTACCAACTGGGACAAATTAGAAAAAAAAACCAACTTTCAATACGCACAGCCAAGTCTATTCTTGGGTTGCCAAAAAATGCCAGCAATATTGGTAGTATATCGGAACTCTGTATTTTTCCGTTGCAATTAGAAATTTATCAAAGAATGATTTTATATTCTAAAAGATTGGCAAATACCGACACACTCGAGAAAAATTCATTATTGACAGCTGCTTTAGAAGACTTGCATTTAGCCAAAAATCATCAAAACCTATCTTGGACATCGGCCATAAATAAAATTTTGATTACATTCGATATCAACCTTAATAACTCATCCCAAATTTAAAAACCTTGCAAAATTCCTTTAGCTCTGTGTATAATAACTCAATTAATGCTCCAAACAGTAAATTAAGAACTTATGGCTCCGTAAAACCTTTCTTTTCAACCACTGTTCCTTACATTAAATTTGTTAATAATCCTAAACACAAATTAGCCTTAACATCGTTACGACTGAGTACACATAGGTTGGAGATTGAGAGAGGCCGTTATAGACAGATCCCTGTGGAGAAGAGAATCTGTCAACAATGCAACCTGTCACAGGTTGAGGATGAACACCATTTTTTACTGGTATGCCCGAAATACCAGTCTCTACGTGAAAAGTTCTTAACTACACCAATATCTGTACTTAATATTCCACTTTCATTGCCACTGCTTCTAGACCCTATGACACCAGACCTAGCCAGAGCAGTTGCTGCCTATACATTTTACGCCTTTAAAGAAAGGGGAATCTAAAAACCATTCCCTATATACACCGATAATGACAAGCTCATTAACAAATTCTTCGATGTTATAATTGTCATATTTCTTCACACTTATTCATTTTGCAACTTTATTATTTCCTTTTAATCAAATTTTTGTATTCCTGTTTTCATGTACAATGGCCCTTTTTTTTTTTTAATAAATTATGTTTTTTTTTTTTTTTTGATTTTTGATAAGTTGAAAATTGAATGACTCATATAGTAAATAATATTTCTTAAGTAATTTTATAAGTACAAACCTTAAATTCTCGCCTGAAAATAATATTCCATTGGGAGAGCTCTTCTCAAAAAATAAATAAATAAATTTGGGATGTTTAAGCTACTGGGACTGCCTCCTTAATATAGTTATATAAAACTTAATGTCTGTTTTCTTTCTGACACCTTTGTTTCTTTACATATTAACTTACATTTTATATTGATATAAAATTCCTTTTGACTTTAAGTTCCTTATACGTATATCATTTTATAAAGCACCTTCTGATACCCTGTTTATATGTTTGCTTTTTGTATTGTAATTCTATCTTTTAAATATGTTTGTATTCTGTCCTACAAGGGTGTAACGTACAATAAATCATCATCATCATCATCAATTCATAGTTACAAACATTAATAGCATCAATACAAGCTCTCTCAGTATACAGGAGAGTTTATAGTATCTCACCTGTTAATGACATACTAACACAGGAATCTAAATTAACACATATAACTATATACTATATACTCTAATAATGGTTATTTACTTCATAGATTTAACATAAACACAATATATACACTAAATAGTTAGCGGCGATGGCTGTCCATATTTAAGGCGACAGCTGAAAAGGTTTTTTTTATAAGCTTTGAAACCAAGCTTACTGCTTGGAATATCTAAAAACCTGTAATATGAAATAATGTGATGTGTAAATGTAATATATATGTAAGGTGAAGTACCTAATATTATATTAACTATGTTTGAAGTGAAATACTTCAAACATAACCTTAAATAAAATATAAAGTTTATTAGTTGTCCAAATATTAAAGATGGCTGCCAAATACAACAAAGAATTAATTGCTTAAATTATCATTAAAACCTATTTTATATCTAAAAACTGTTAAAGTAATTATATACATACCTTCAGATTATTCACTATATATATATATTTTACTCTGAAATCATGATTCTCAAAATATCTAAATATCCCAATCCAGTGTAAAATCACAACAATTATAGGAGAAGATCCTACAACTTTGAAAACTAAACTGAGACTGATAGGATAGGACAGGTAAAAAGGACAGATGAGTGAGCTAAAGTAACAGTTCACTCATTCTAAAGACTGAAGATAGTGACAGAGAAAGTTGAGTAAAGCTTGTGGTTAATAGTGCTCATTAGTAAAATGCTCATCAGCTAAAGATAAAAAACATACAATATTTTTACACTTAAAATATATACCCTATAACAATATAGAGAAATAATAATAATTTAAAGAAAAAAAAAATAAATACACAAGAACAGAAAATAAGGACTGATAAACAGGATTCATTGTGTAAGTAGTTTCGGTGTTGGCACTTTTATTGTCCGAATTGTCTTTTCATGGTCCGATTTTTCTTTAAAATTATGGTCCGATTTGACTTCGGCCCGTTTGCTCCCCATGATCATGCTGGATATTCGAGTATGGTGTTGTTATTTTGCAGAACTTTCGGCCTTTCTTCTAGAGCAATAAATCAGAAAAGCAGAATGGGGTAGACTGGTGAAAAAATCGTGATATTAACAATGCCAGATGATATTTTTCTATATCCATCAACTTCAAAACATACGAATGAAAAGAGTAAGTCACATTGGAACTTAATCTCTGATTTAAAGGGTAGGCCTACCGTATCAGTGTGAGACCTTCACATTGGTAGCGATGCAAAGGCATTTTCTTTTAAATGTGCTTTGCTGCAATCGCAATTGAAGCTGACGAGCGAAACGGAAATGAATTGATACCACATCCTGCCTATTTGTATGACCTAGCACCTGTCATAATTGAAAAAATCATGGCTGAGTCTAAGACTCTAAGGAAGAAGTTCTGTCAGCAGTTGAGAAGTGGCTCAGCGGCAAGGACCCTGACTAGGCTATTTTAGTTATGGGGTGATGGTACTTGAGTTCCATTGGTTTAAGTGCATTGCACTAAAAGGAAATAACATCGAAAAAGCGGAGGTGGATCACAACCGGAAATAAGTTAGCCGATGAGTTATTGATACGCTATTGATACATCTATTCAATGTAGGCTACAGTTTTAACTAGGAGCTTGGTAAAAAAAAAAAAAAAGGTTTTGTAGATGCTTTTTGATTAATTAATGTTATAATTTCTGACACATTGTCAACATATTTCAAAAATCGAATTATTTGTTACCCAATAATGTTTTTTTGTTGTTTGATGTTATTTTGAAATTTATATTTAAGTTTGGAGTAAAGGTGACTTGTGTCAAGTCAAGTGGTCAGAAGATGGTGAAATCTATCCTGGACAAATTAAACAATTGAAGCGATGTGAGAGATCTAATAAAACACTGGCTGTTGTTAGTTTTGATGGATTTAGTGCAGAGGATGATTCTGAGTTTGAGATTTATGAATTATTAGAAAGAGAACAGTTGATTTCACCAGCTCATAATAAGAAAGGTGATAGTAGCACACTCCAGACTGCTCAGCAATCTGCTCAATTTTATTTAAATAAAATATTTTTTAAATTCCATTTCATGCCTGCAAAGAAATTTTATAAATCTTAAAACATTTGATGACCTGGTGCCATATTTTATTCTGGTAACTAAACCTTTATCTTACTTAGGTCTGCTAATACAAGAAAATGGTGGACTGTTTTCACCTTTATGTGGAGGAGAGGATACCAACCGACTAGAGTAAGTATTGTAAAGACTCTAATTTCAGTGGATTCAGATGTTGAGATCATATTGGTTCACAAACAAATTGACCACTTGATGGACTAGAGATCAACTTGTGCTACCTACATGTATTTATATACCAAAGAATCTAGTGTTGAAACGGTTAACAGATTCCGGGTCGGATTTCACGGTTACCCGACCTGATTTGAGATTATCAGTTAAGCGTCAAATGTATAAGATGTTATAAGAGGGCATTATTTTTGACAGAAATGTCCGTGTATAATAAACATTTAAAACAACGGTTATCAAGCCTCGTTTTCTATAAACTGACAGTCAATAACTGGGTCTGGATGATTGAGTCTATATTGTTGGCAGTAATGCTGTCGTGTGCACCATTATGTAAATTAGGTTAACCAATAGAAGCGTTCAGTTATGAATATTCATGAGATAAGATGCATGGATTGCCCTTACATGACAAAACTGATATTTTAATCCTTTGATCTGTTTGAGACTATACTGTTGCAATGATTGACATTGGCGCCTGTCTGTTGCGATGATCGACATTGGTGCCTGTCTGTGTATTTCTATCCTCTTTGATATTTATTCATAAGGCTGGGCTTGTAATATTTGTCAAGCCAATAACTGGTCTAAAACTAGTTCAAGTCTTCGATAGTTGGCCCTACTGCAGTTTAGTTCACACAGTTACCGCTGCAAATGCCTTTTTACCTAATATTATACAGATATAAGCACTTGAATTATTAAACGGGTAATTAACGGTTATTGCCGAAAGTTACCCGGTTAGTAAAAATAACTAACCATTTGAACACTACAAGAATCATATAAGACTTCAAGCCAAGAAAAATGAAAATGAAAAATGTCCATCAATGTTTTTAAGGAATTTATATGGTTTCTATTACAACGATGATGAAGAAGCTGAAAGGACTGGATTTTCAAAGCAACAAGCGAAGAGAACTCCTCAAACAAGATCAAAAAAGAAAATGGTTGTTAGTGGAAGCAAAGTCAAATTATATCCAAGGTAAGTATGTAATGCTCTGACAATTGGTTACTGACTGTTTGTATAACCCTTGGAGTATTTGGTAGCAAGGAAACAATGATATGACAATTTAACTGCTGTCATGAGGATATGTTGCCTTGCGTCTGCTTAACTGAGGGTCTAGGGTTCAGATATTTCAACTTGTTTTCCCTTTGTTAGTGATGAATGTGTAAGAAAAAATATCTTGTCATTTGTATAATTTAAAAATAAATAAACCAATGTCCTGTGTGATACAGCTCTGCATGGTCCCTAAACAGTAGTAACAGCCAGTAGACTTTAATAGCTCAAATAGGTGCATAAAAGTAAAATTTCATTCATTTTCATTTGCCTTTGCATGTTATCTTATCTTTATATAAAGTTTAGTTTTATGTATATCTTGTAGAAAAAAAAGTATAAAAGATAATGATGTTGAGAGAGATCATTCTACTTTAGAAGTAGAAGATTCTAATTATAAAGGTAGGCAAGGGTTGTATTAAATGCATATAGAGCTGTATATTTAAAGTAGTTATTTCCTTGCTAAACAGCAGGGCTCAGTTTTTTGCTTTTTCATATTTTATTACACATGCAGCATTGTGATCTTGAAACACAGTTATCAGAAAACAAATTGTTTTTTAAATATTTAAAAACATAAATAATGGCATTATGGCATCCAGAGCAATATGTGATGTGTTTTTTTAAGGATTTTTTGACAAAGATATGTTACCTACCATCTGTTTAATTTTTATTATTTTTCAATATTTGTTATTTCCTCAATTGTTACTCTTTCTATTTAGAAGATGACTTGGAGAAACCCAGATTTTCCTTTACCCCTCCTGGAGCAAAAGTACCATTTAATTTATCACAGAATGGAGATGAGCAGAACATTGTACAGGTATCCTCTATTTTCCTTTTATACTAATTTCATGTCAACATAGCTTATGACATTATTTTGGCATTTTTATTTTGTCTTTTTTATTGTGTGATGTACTTCAAATTTCAGGTTGAAAGATTAATCCGGAGAAGTTTTAAGTAATGTTTATGAAGTAAAATTATTTCTTCAGTATTCGTGTGAATAGTACATGGTACAAATTACTTTTTTGAACCAAATGTTTCTTGATTTTTAAGGTACCAGCTACTATTAACCAGTATTTAAGAGGCTATCAAAGAGATGGCATCAAGTTTCTCTACAATCACTATCAACTTAAACAGGGTGCTATACTTGCTGATGATATGGGCTTAGGAAAAACTGTTCAGGTAGGAAGCTCATTTACTCTTTTGATAGGGGTGGCTATTAATGTGTGGATGTGAATAAAATGAAATAACAGGTGTACGAATTTCTGATTTTTCAGATATTGTGATCAGATGCTTAATGTACATACCTTTTTATACGCCCACATGAAATGGGGGAGCATATATTGTCGTCACCCATGTTCGTCCGTCAGTCCATCTGTCTGCCCGTCTCTCCACAATTGCTCATAAACACTCTAGAGGGCACAATCGTAAACGGACTTTGATGAAACTTGATATGCGTGTTAATGATCATGCAAGGATGCAGCCTATTGAAAATCAGAGATTTTGGAAAAAATTTATTATGAGTTTCTGCCCTTGTTCTTCAATGGCTCGTAAACACTCTACAATGTGCAATTCCTGACGGATATTGATGAAACTTGGTGTGAGAGTGTGTTATAATTCAAGGATGAACACTATTGAAAATCAGCGAAATCGAAAAATATTTATGAGTATGAGTTATAAACCTTGTTCTTAGAAACGCGTTCAATTTTTCTTTTCAAGGCCCAATTCCATGTGGATTTTGATGAATTTTGTTGAAATTGTTTATTATCACCCAAGAGTGAACCCTGTTTATAATCAAAAATACTGAAAAATATTTAATGAGTTATTGCCTCTTTATAAGGTATACAGATTTTAATGCGACTTAGGAACATTGAACATTTGTCACCCTAGAAAAGAAGGTATATGATTGAAGGTTGAATATTTCATTTTTTATTCATAATTAATGCTGCCAGTGGTGTATATTACCTTACCTGGCAAGCTATCTTTCCATAAAAAAGGATTTAGGCTTTTTCCTGTTTCACTTATTACATTGATCAAAATTTCAGGTGATTGGTTTCCTGGCAGCCATCTTGAACAAAAAGGGGAATAAACATGATCTTTTGGACCAAAAATTATCATTTATTAAGAAGGTATTTATTAAAGAACATAGACAGTTTATAATATGTATATAATACATGTCCCATTAAAAGACACCTATGATCTTGTAGCAGTTGGCAAAAATTTAAATTTCTACACCTACTTCTTCATTGTCATCAGATTGTTTCTTTTTGTTCTTTAAGCCTTTTTTTAGCAATTGGAATTTTGAAAATGTGATTTTTTTTATGAAAACAGTTGATAATCTGATAATTATGTTTTAGCTGAAAAAGATAATAACAGCTTTCAAAGGATATCTAAAAAAAAAAATTATATTATTTCTTACAGATGTCGGACACAAACTACACTGAACCAGAAAGATCAATTAGCCCCTTTCTAATCATTGGTCCAGGAAGTGTAATTTATAATTGGTTAGATGAATTGGATACATGGGGCTACTTTACCACCAGGTTTGTAGTTGTTATATGAAATAGGCATTGAATGTTATAATGAAAATTTAAGCACCTATATTTACATTACTACTATCACTAGCTTCTATTAACCAATTTCTCAAACTGGCGTTTATTTTCCAATAACTGTAGTTTGTCAGGTGACATTGTCACGTGACAATATGACGTCAAATTTATATCAAACACCGATTCAATCTTAAATATGGCACAAATGATTTGGGACTGACAATCTCCTCCCAACAAGATCTCTTTAAGAAGCCGTGATGAAACACTTCTCGCGGGATCTTCCCTGAGCGCGAAATTAAAAAAAGGCTGCACCAATCAAAATCCTGTGTTTCCAGAACATTGTAACCTATGCGTGATTGGAACGATCATGCACTGTCAATGGGCATAGCAGGATGAACAGCAATTCATATGACATTATGATATGAAAGTTTTCTCATAAATATTGAAAGGGGTATGTTATTTAAGAAGTATATGGCTATTTCAGTAAATACCATGGTACTGATAAAGAATACTGTTTAGCAGAAGTGAAAAGAGGAAAGCTAGAAATAGTTGTGACTTCCTTCGAAACATTTAGAGATAATTTTGTAAGTATGAAAGTATTAGAATAGGATAGGAAAACACATCAAAATAGTTGGTTTTGGAAATAATAAAAAGGGGAAAAATTATATAGATTTAAAATATGTTCCCTCATTTCATCATATTGTTTGCTAGTAAAAAATAAAATATCAACTTTTTTTCAAGCCTTAGAAATTACAGTCTATACTTTTATACGCCCACATATAATGTGGACGTATATTGCAGTTGACCCTGTCCGTCCGTCCGTCCGTCCACAATTGCTTGTGGCCACAATAGAGACCACAGTTTTACAATGAAACTTGGTATGTGTCTCTGTCATCATAAAATCTCTGTTAGAAAACCAGCTTTCTGACTTTTACTGTTGGTGAGTTATGCCCCCTTTTTTATCGAAAATTCGTCAAATTCAGCTAGTGGGCGCGATACAGGCCACAATTTTTGTCCAATCTTTTCCAAACTTGGTATGTGTCTCTATCATCATATAATCTTGGTTCCTTTCGAAAACCAGCTTTCTGACTTTTACGGTTGGTGAGTTATGTCCTCTTTTTTAGCGAAACTTCGTCAAATTCAGCATGTGGGTGCGATACAGGCCACAATTTTTTTCTGACCTTTTCGAAACTTGGTAGGTGTCTTTGTCATCATAAAATCTCGGTTCCTTTCGAGAATCAGC
Organism: Nipponacmea schrenckii; assembly: GCA_030562195.1. NCBI lineage: Eukaryota > Metazoa > Mollusca > Gastropoda > Lottiidae > Nipponacmea > Nipponacmea schrenckii. Next base: position 33,461,035 of record CM060200.1, on the reverse strand, counting down.
TTTCTGACTTCTACGGTTGGTGAGTTATGCCCCCTTTCTTAGTGAGAATGCGTCAAACTCAGCTTGTTTATGCCCTCTTTTTTAGCGAAAATTCGTCAAATTCAGCTTGTGGGCGCGATACAGGCCACAATTTTTGTCCAATCTTTTCGAAACTTGGTATGTGTCTCTATCATCATATAATCTCGGTTCCTTTCAATAAACCAGCTTTCTGACTTTTACGGTTGGTGAGTTATGCCCTCTTTTTTAGCGAAACTTCGTCAAATTCAGCTTGTGGGTGCGATACAGGCCACAATTTTTTTCTGATCTTTTCGAATCTTGGTAGGTGTCTTTGTCATCATAAAATCTCGGTTCCTTTCGAAAATCAGCTTTCTGACTTTTACGGTTGGTGAGTTATGCCCCCTTTCTTAGTGAGAATTTGTCTAATTCAGCTTGTGTGATACAGGCTACAATGTTTATCCAAACATTTTTATATGCCCACATATAATGTGGGCGTATATTGCGGTTGACCCTGTCTGTCCGGACGTCCGTCCGTCCACAATTGCTTGTGGCCACAATAGAGACCACAGTTTTCATCGGATTTCAATGAAACTTGGTATGCTTGTTCATATTGATGAGATCTTGGATGGGTTCGAATTTCATGAAATTTCGATCATTGGTTCCTGGCTTTCTGACTTTTTTGCTGTTGGTGTTTTGCTCACCAATAAAAATTTGCTGCTGGTGGGCGTATAGCCTTTTGGGCGTCCGCTCGTTTCATTTTGCTATCATAGTGTTTTTAACAATTCTATATGCATTTTGCTATCATATTGTGTTAAACAATTCTGTTTGAAAGCACGATAAAATGTTTACAATTGATCACAGATCAAAAGTCCTTCTTTATTTCAGAATGACAACTGTAGATGAAATTTCAGATTTTATTTGTATTTTCAGAAAGATCTATGTACTGTTGATTGGCAAGCAGTAATAGTGGATGAGGTACACAGAATTAAGGATGTGAGATCTTTAACAACTCAGGCGTTACGTAAAATACCAACTCAGTTACGATATGGTTTAACTGGTACTGCCTTACAAAATAACATGTTGGAACTCTGGTCCATTTTAGACTGGTATATATGTTCTTACCTCAGTAAACAGATCCTTGATCAACAGTCTGTTGATTAATAAGGGTTTTATTGCGGCAAAACTTTGAACCGATAAATTTGGATCCAGCCCTTGATCAAATCAGAATAGATAGAGTTACTTCCCTTTAAGAGTTTAAGAAACATTATAGACTTATTTTATTGTGAGTTAAATATTTTTGGCAGCATGAAATATGAATTCTGTTTGAAATTGTGTCAATTAATAGTCTCAAATGATATTTCTTTCCTAATTGACTGGCTCTAATCAAATTGCTTAATTGCTTAGCCTAATCTGATATTAAAAGTGACAAAATTTAACAATGTGTTTTAAGGGCTCAACCAGAAATATTAGGATCTGTGTATGAATTTACAGAAGAGTTTGTTCGACCTATAGAGAAAGGGCAGAGAAATGATGTTACAAAACGCGAATTAGCTGAAGCCAGAAAGAGTAAGTTGAAATGCTAATTTAACACTAATTTAAGATATCAAGGTTAAAGAATGTCTTCCTTTCGGTGGCGCTGAATAATATTGAGCATTACAAGTACAAGTTGACAATCACTTTTCAATTAGTCATATGTTTAAGACCTTTGAAATTCCATCAGTCATCAGTCAATTTGAAAATCAATAACCATAAAGAGTCATTAGGCCAATACTGGTTAACAGCCAATCAAAGCCTATATCAGAAGTTCATAATTCCATTATTTAAACATTTGCACTTCTCAAAAAAATCTTAGTGCTAGAACCTAGAAATAGTGTTAAGACTTGCTAGGGTTTTATCTTGTGGTGCTTAGATCGTTTTGAGAATAAGGGGTCAGAAGTTCCAGAAAGAGTCACATTCAGATTATGTTCTTATTATTTTTTTTCCAATTTATATTGTTTTTGTAGAAAAGGAGAAGTTTAGTGAAATAAGAAAGAAGGTAATGTTAAGAAGAATGAAAACATTGATAGCTGATCAACTTCCTGAGAAAGGTAATACAGTACCTTAAACCATCTAGCCTACATCTCAACATAATAGGAATATCTCTACAATTTGTCTATTTATTGAAGGTGCCAAATTGGATTAATTCCGTCCGTCCGTCCACAATTGCTTGTGAACGCAATAGAGGCTACAGTTTTTGTTGGATTTGAATGAAACTTGCTGTGATCATTTATATTGATGAAATCTCGGACAAGTTCCAAATTTTCCAATTTTTCGATGAACGGTTTTTGAGTTATTGCACTTGACTTAGCCAAAACGCGTCAAAATTGGCTTGTGAATGCGATAGAGACTAATGTTTTCATCAGATTTAAATGAAACTTTCTGTGATCATTAATATTGATGTGATCTTGGACAAGTTCGAAATTGGCGATTTTTCGATGAACGGTTTTTGAGTTATTGCACTTGACTTAGCCAAAACGCATCAAAATTGGCTTGTGAACGCGATAGAGACTACAGTTTTCATCGGATTTAAATGAAACTTTCTGTGATCATTTATATTGATGAGATCTTAGACATGTTCGAAATTGGCGATTTTTCGATGAACGGTTTTTGAGTTATTGCACTTGACTTAGCCAAAACGCGTCAAAATTGGCTTGTGAACGCGATAGAGACTACAGTTTTCATCGGATTTAAATGAAACTTTCTGTGATCATTTATATTGATGAGATCTCGGACAAGTTCGAAATTGGCGATTTTTCGACGAATGGTTTTTGAGTTATTGCACTTGACTTAGCCATAACGCGTCAAAATTGACTTGTGAACGCGATAGAGACTACAGTTTTCATCAGATTTAAATGAAACTTGCTGTGATCATTTATATTGATGAGATCTTGGACAAGTTTGAAATTGGTGATTTTTTGATGAATGGTTTTTGAGTTATTGCACTTGACTTAGTTAAAACGCCTCAAAATTGGCTTGTGAATGCAATAGAGATCACTATTTCTATTTGATTTGAATGAAACTTGCTGTGATGATTTATATTAATGAGATCTTGGACAAGTTCGAAATTGGTGATTTTTCGACGAATGGTTTTTGAGTTATTGCACTTGACTTAACCAAAACGCCTCAAAATTGGTTTGTGAACGTGATAGAGATCACAATTTCCATTTGATTTGAATGAAATTTGGTGTTATCATTTATATTGATCTTGGACAAGTTTGATCGTGACTATTTTTGGGTGAACGCTTTTTGAGTTATTGGCCTTGACTAAGTCAAATTGCGTCGAAATAGACTTGTGAACACGATAGAGACAACAGTTTTCACCCGATTGGAATGAAATTTGGTGTGATCATTGAAGTTGATGTCATCTTGGTCAAGTTCGAAATTAACATTTTTGAGTTATTGACTTGACTTAGTCAAAACGCAGCTTGTGATTGCGATAGACAATACAGTTTTCATCTGATTCTAATGAAATGTGGTGTGAACATATCTTGACGAGAACATGGATTAGACCTTGAATAATCTTAGAGTTTTTGCCTGTGTTAAAACAGAAAATATATTTTAAAGTGGGCGTATCTTGCTAGGCAACCACTTGTTTTCATTGTAGATGATAATGTAGTATTTTGTAAGTTGAGCCACCTACAAACCAGTGTATATAAATCTATATTAAACCATCCTGATTTGTTACTGGTGTTAAAAATGGATGATCCTTGTAACTGTGGTAGTGATAAATCTAGAGCAAAATGTTGTTTCAAGGTACGGAATGTAATGTTTTGACTTCCTACAACATTTTCTACTTTCCCATTGCTATAACATTTGATGTTCTTGATTCTTTTTTTTATTGATCAAGAGTTTTTATCACATCCTATTAGTTTCCTTGAAAGAAGGTGATTGTTTAAAAGACATTTGATTCAAGATATATGTATTTTTTTCCTAGTAGCCTTTCTACTCTCCAATACATTTTTATACGCCCACATGAATTGGGGGGCGTATATTGTCGTCACCCACATCCGTCCGTCCGTCCGTCCGTCCGTCCGTCCGTCCGTCCGTCCGTCCGTCCGTCCGTCCGTCCGTCCGTCCGTCCGTCCGTCCGTCCGTCCGTCCACAATTGCTCGTAAACACTCTACACGGTGTAATTCTTGACGGATTTAGATGAAACTTAATATGAGTGCTTATGATCACGCAAGGATGAACCCTATTGAAAATCAGCGAAATCGGAAAAAAATTAGTATGAGTTTGTGCCCTTGTTCTTGAATGGCTCGTAAACACTCTACAAAGTGCAATTCTTGACCGATTTTGATGAAACTTGGTGTGAGAGTATGTTATAACTCAAGGATAAACCCTATCGAAAATCAGCGAAATCGAAAAACATTTAGTATGAGTTATTGCCCTTGTTCATGAAAACGCATTCAATTTTAGCTTGTAAACACTCTTGAGAGAACAATTTTTAATGGATTTTAATGAAACTTGGTCTGAGTATTTGTTATCACCCAAAGATGAAGCCTATTGAAAACCAGTCAAATCGAAAAAAAATTAATATCAGTTATTGCCCTTGTTTTTGAAAACGCGTTCAATTTTTAGCTTGTAAACACTCTACAAAGCACAGTTATTGACCGATTTTGACGAAACTTGCTGAAATTGTTTAATATCACCCAAGAATGAACCCTTTTGAAAATAGCACATATCGAAATATATTTAATAGGAATTATTGCCCTTGTTCTATAAAATGTGTTGGATTTTTGCCTTGTAAACACTCTACAAGTCACAATTCTTGAGCGATTTTGACATAACTTGGCATGAGTATTTGTAATCACCTAAGGATGAACCCTATTGAAATTCAGTTAAATCGAAAAAATATTTAGTATCAGTTATTGCCCTTGTGTTTGAAAACGCGTTCAATTTTAGCTTGTAAGCACTCTAGAAAGAACAATTCTTAATGGATTTTGATAAAACTTGGCTTGAGTATTTGTTTTTACCCAAGGATGAACCTTTTTGAAAATCAAATAAATCGAAATATATTTAGTGTCAGTTATTGGCCTTGTGTTTGAAAACGGGTTTAACTTTTTGGCTAATAAACACTCTAGAAGGTACAATTCATGACCAATGTTGACAAAACTCACTGAAATTGTTGGATATTGCAAGGGATGAGCCTAATTGAAAATTAAAAATAAAAATATATCTAATATGAATTATTGCCCTTGTTCTTTAAAACACGTTCGATTTTTGTCTCGTAAACACTCTACATGGCACAATTCTTGATGGATTTCGATGAAACTTGGTGTGAGAGTGTATTATAACTCAAGGATGAACTCTATTGAAAATCAGCAAAATCGAAAAAATTTTTAGTATGAGTTACTGCCCTTGTTCTTGAAAACGCATTCAATTTTAGCTTGTAAACACTCTAGAAAGAACTATTCTTAATGGATTTTGATTAACTTTGGCTTGAGTATTTGTTTTTACCCAAGGATGAACCCTATTATAAATCAAATAAATAGAAATATATTTAGTGTCAGTTATAGCCCTTGTTCTTGAAAACGCGTTCAATTTTAGCTTGTAAACACTCTAGAAAGAACAATTTTTAATGGATTTTGATGTAACTTGGCTGGAGTATTTGTTGTCTCCCAAGGATGAACCCTATTGAAAATCGAAAAATATTTAGTACAAGTTATTGACCTTATTTTTGAAAACGCGTTCAATTTAACTCGTAAACACTCTAGAAAGAACAATTTTGAATGGATTTTGATGAAACTTGGCTTTAGTATTTGTTTTCTCACAAGGATAAACCCTATTGAAAATCAGATAAATCGAAAAATATTTAGTGTCAGTTATTCCGCCTGTTTTCAAAAACGCTTTCAACTTTTGGCTTGTGAACACTCTAAATATTCCTTTTTGACAAAACTTTCTGAAATTGTTTAATATCAACCAAGGATGAGCCTTATTAAGAATTAAAAATATCAAAATATTATTAAGGGTGAACCCTATTGCAAATCATAAAAATACCGAAAATTAGGTACAATTCTTGACAGTTTTTAATGAAACTAGAGACCCTAGAAAAAAATAGGTTGGTAGGTTGAATAATTCATTGCACTTATTGTAACCTTACTGAAAAGTTTTTATTTGAAATAAATGCTGCCAGTGGGCGTATATTACCTTGCCTGGCAAGCTATCTTTTAGTCCATGCATCTTAATGTTAAAAGTGGAATGGGTACCATGCCAGTTCAACAACAGTTTTAAAATTGTAAAGTTTTGTCTGATATTGATGTGCTATGTTCTTATTCCATCATTCAGTTTCTGATAATGTTTTATGAAGTTTGTGTCAATTATTTCAGATCGTTCGAGATGGCATCAATATTCAAAGTATAAAATTTTCATTTATGCATTTATTAATGAAAGTAGCCAATCATGTAGCTTTACTGATACCAAGAGAGGGTACAAGTGATTTACAGAAAACACGTTCAAATGATATTTGTGAAATAGCCCTAAAAAATCATCAGGAGTTCATCAATTTAACAAAAGATGCTACTTTCAGAACATTATCAGATCCTAAATACTGTGGAAAAATGAAGGTTTGTAAAGATCATTTTCATGATTTAATTTCATTAAGGAAATATTCAGGACTGAGAAAAAGAGATTATAAACCTTATAATAAAAAGCCATCTCACCTATAAAATATTTATTCTTCTACTCAAATGTGGGCCAATGTATACAGAGAAGGCAATGCAGTATGAAATCAAGGCTACTGGTTTTTGAGGAATGTTAAATGCACACGTATTGTAGCAAATGCATTATTTTTGTCATTGGATTGTTGTTAACAGGTTTAAATCAATTATGATATTTATTTCAGATTTTGCAAGGTTTATTACAAGTATTTGAGAAAACACACTGTAAAGTTTTGATATTCTCACTTTCTACTAAGGTATGTCAAAGGTTTGTTTAACAAGCTTATTTTACATCAAATCCATACTTGGGACAATTTTGTTGGCTGATAAATATATGGTTCAAATTGATTTGAGAGACTGACTTATAAGATCCCAAAGATTCGAAAACCTCTTTACAATTTAAGACAGCCACTGTTATTTTATATTATGAATTGACTTAATCAGATGCCTCTCCCATCATTAGAATTTTATTTAATTTATTTTTTAGTTATTAGATATATTAGAACAGTATTTGATTAGTTCAAGTTATGAATTCCGAAGATTAGATGGCACTGTCAGTAATAAAAGACGAATGGAACTTGTTAGAGAGTTCAATAAAAATCCCAATATATTTATATTCTTGATTTCTACAAAGTGAGTTTCACTTTTTATTTCTCGTTCCCAGAACTTCATGAGAGATCCTGAATTGTCTATTCTTCGGATATATCAGGTTGCTGGATGCAGTTTTGGTCATAAACCAACTTTTCAATGGGATTAACACACGTTTTTAAGAAATTTGTGCCATAGCACCTTAGCTAGTACATTTACTTTCTTATGTATTTCAGGGCAGGAGGTTTAGGTTTGAATCTAACAGGAGCTAATAGAGTGGTCATATTTGATCCAAACTGGAATCCAAGTCATGATCTACAAGCCCAGGATAGAGCTTATCGTATAGGACAGAGACAAGATGTTCAAGTCTATAGACTTATATCAGCCGGTACTATTGAAGAAAATGTTTATTTACGACAAATTTATAAACAGGTAAAAGGAGGTTGTTTTAATACAATATAAATGTAGTGTGTAGGGGATTTTTTATGGCCCCGACAAAGGAATAACCGGGTTGAAAAATCTGAAAAGATTATCATGCTAGGATTGAAACCAAGAGTAAGCATCTGTCTCACTAAAATGCATTTTTTGAATACATTGCAGTGTTTGACATTTTCTTGGGTGCTCATAATATGATCTTTTTATATTAAATATTTGTAACATTTCAAAATCTATTAAAGATACAGGGGTTCAAAATAAGTGTACACATGCGCATTAAAAACATCTTATGGCATGTTGAAATAATGGTTTTTGATCATAACTACCTTTTTATGACAATATAGTTTTATGACATTGATATATATTTATGAAATAATATTTGTAAACCAAATAATTCTTTAAAGTCCTAAATACTACAGATTAAAGGACATATCTTTTCTACTAGAATATTTCAGTGAATATTATACCATTCTTAATGACAATTATTTTCTTAATTATATTTCTAAGCAAGAAATTGTTTCAAAAAGTTTTGTTTCTTTTAGCAAATAGGAAATGTAGTTTTAAGTTCTGAGAATGCTAAAAGATTATTTCATGGTGTTCAGGGCAACAGATTTAGACAAGGAGAATTGTTTGGGGTACAGAATATGTTTCAACTAAGAACAGGAGAGTCTTGTTTGACAATGGATATATTAGAGGTAAAAAAGTTTTGTGTTTTTTTTTTTGTGGTCGTTGTCTCTGGCAAGTAGAAAGTTTCTCACTGGATATTTACTTCAGATTGACTGCCCAATATTGTTACGGCACATTCTTGGCAAGTTGTAGTGTTGAAGGTAGGAAAAGTGGAAATAGGACATCAAACATAAATCAATGGTTTTAAGCTATTTCTTACTGGAAACCCATTTCAATGAAATTTCCATTGCACATGGAATTAATAATTTTTATTCTTTAATTTTGTAGAGAAATGCTAAAGTTGAAGCTGGATTAAAGGGTTTTGATATGACAAAGTATATTCCATCAACATATGAAACAGATGATTTATCTGCTGATATAGATAGTATTGATAATACAACAGTTGAAAGTTCTACTGATTCTAATTGTTTAATTGATCTATTTCTCTCTGGTAAATATCAGACTTCAATACAGTTATATTATATGTTATTCTGTCGGACTTGATTTAGTAATAATAAGTAGTTGGTAGTTCTGCTAATTCTGATAGGTTAATTGGATTTTTTTTAATTTATTTTTATAACTATCATATTATTATTTTGTCAGACATTGAAGACGAGGAAGAAGCTAAAAAAGAGAAACTGAATAAAAAAGCTGTTAAAAAATTTAAATCTTCAACTGATGGTCTTGGCAAATCTGATAGGAATAAGACAGGACCTAGTAAAGCCTATGAGAGACAGAGAAAACCCCAGCCTAGAAGTAAAGTAAAGAACAGGTCAAGTACTATTGATGAACCTGTCACAGAATCCTTCAGTTCTATTGGTGATGTTCTAGGTAACTTTAGACGTGTATTGAATGGAATGATATTAACACTTTTGAGTCATCATTTCTAAAGCTCATTTTTATACACCCACATGAAATGGGGGGCGTATATTGTCGTCACCCACATCCGTCCGTCCGTCCATCGGTCCGTCCGTCGGTCCGCCCGTCCATCCGTCCGTCCGTCCACAATTGCTCGTAAACACTCTACACGGTGTAATTCTTGACGGATTTAGATGAAACTTAATATGAGTGTTTATGATCACGCAAGGATGAACCCTATTGAAAATCAGCGAAATCGGAAAAAAATTAGTACGAGTTTGTGCCCTTGTTCTTGAATGGCTCGTAAACACTCTACAACGTGCAATTCTTGACCGATTTTGATGAAACTTGGTGTGAGAGTATGTTATAACTCAAGGATAAACCCTATTGAAAATCAGCGAAATCGAAAAACATTTAGTATGAGTTATTGCCCTTGTTCTTGAAAACGCGTTCAATTTTAGCTTGTAAACACTCTTGAGAGAACAATTTTTAATGGATTTTAATGAAACTTGGCCTGAGTATTTGTTATCACCCAAGGATGAAGCCTATTGAAAACCAGTCAAATCGAAAAAAAATTAATATCAGTTATTGCCCTTGTTTTTGAAAACACGTTCAATTTTTAGCTTGTAAACACTCTACAAAGCACAGTTATTGACCGATTTTGACGAAACTTGCTGAAATTGTTTAATATCACCAAAGAATGAACCCTTTTGAAAATAGCACATATCGAAATATATTTAATAGAAATTATTGCCCTTGTTCTATAAAATGTGTTGGATTTTTGCCTTGTAAACACTCTACAAGTCACAATTCTTGAGCAATTTTGACATAACTTGGCATGAGTATTTGTAATCACTTAAGGATGAACCCTATTAAAATTCATTTAAATCGAAAAATATTTAGTATCAGTTATTGCCCTTGTGTTTGAAAACGCGTTCAATTTTAGCTTGTAAGCACTCTAGAAAGAACAATTCTTAATGGATTTTGATAAAACTTGGCTTGAGTATTTGTTTTTACCCAAGGATGAACCTTATTGAAAATCAAATAAATCGAAATATATTTAGTGTCAGTTATTGCCCTTGTGTTTGAAAACGGGTTTAACTTTTTGGCTAATAAACACTCTAGAAGGTACAATTCATGACCTATGTTGACAAAACTCACTGAAATTGTTGGATATAGCAAGGGATGAGCCTAATTGAAAATTAAAAATATCAAAATATATCTAATATGAATTATTGCCCTTGTTCTTTTAAACGCGTTCGATTTTTGTCTCGTAAACACTCTACATGGCACAATTCTTGATGGATTTTGATGAAACTTGGTGTGAGAGTGTGTTATAACTCAAGGATGAACCCTATTGAAAATCAGCTAAATTGAAAAATTTTTTAGTATAAGTTACTGCCCTTGTTCTTGAAAACGCATTCAATTTTAGCTTGTAAACACTCTAGAAAGAACTATTCTTAATGGATTTTGATTAACTTTGGCTTGAGTATTTGTTTTTACCCAAGGATGAACCCTATTATAAATCAAATAAATAGAAATATATTTAGTGTAAGTTATAGCCCTTGTTCTTGAGAACGCGTTCAATTTTAGCTTGTAAACACTCTAGAAAGAACAATTTTTAATGGATTTTGATGTAACTTGGCTGGAGTATTTGTTGTCTCCCAAGGATGAACCCTATTGAAAATCGAAAAATATTTAGTACAAGTTATTGACCTTGTTTTTGAAAACGCGTTCAATTTAACTCGCAAACACTCTAGAAAGAACAATTTTGAATGGATTTTGATGAAACTTGGCTTAGTATTTGTTTTCTCACAAGGATAAACCCTATTGAAAATCAGATAATCGAAAAATATTTAGTGTCAGTTATTGCGCCTGTTTTCAAAAACGCTTTCAACTTTTGGCTTGTGAACACTCTAAACATTCCTTTTTGACAAAACACGCTGAAATTGTTTAATATCAACCAAGGATGAGCCTTATTAAGAATTAAAAATATCAAAATATTATTAAGGGTGAACCCTATTGCAAATCATAAAAATACCGAAAAATATTTAATGAGTTGTTATTAGGTACAATTCTTGACAGTTTTTAATGAAACTAGAGACCCTAGAATAAAATAGGTTGGTAGGTTGAATAATTCATTCCACTTATTGTAACCTTACTGAAAAGTTTTTATTTGAAATAAATGCTGCCAGTGGGCGTATATTACCTTGCCTGGCAAGCTATCTTACAAATTCAGTAAAGACAGAATTTCTAGACAAACCATGAACCTATCTTTGAGAAAATCCTTGAGCTCTAAAAGGAATACTGTGTCTTAGTATGAACATAAAATTTAGTTCTCAAGAATGGTCAATATGAGCATATATTCATTAGTAAAATTACCTGTTAAAAAGTAACCCTTTAAAACTCACAAAACTATTGTAAGTCATTTTTTAAATAGTTCTTTTAATATTTGTTTATTTGTTAATTATTATTTATGGCAGCAGGTATATTTACTGATGAATAGAGTTCTTATTGGAATTGTATGATCCATCCTAAGACCCATTATCCCCCAGTAAGATTTTTCAATACGATCAATCAATTTTTGTCTTACTTATATTGGTATTATTTTCAGGACAGTGTAGTGTTTTGCATGTCCATGAAAATATTAAGATTATTGGTGCCAGTCGTGCTGAAGATCACATGACCAGATGTGCATTGCAGGAAGTTTATGAATTACATCAGAATTCACAAATCCCTGCCATACAATGTGATCCTCTTTCTGAGGTAAGTGAACATCTGTTATCTGCCCATTTAATTTGATTGCACAACTGACCATGGTAATAAAAAATTGTTTCCTTATTCAATTTTAGTATCAGGCCAATATGAATGAATGAAACAGTATGTATCACACAGAAGCTAAATGAAATATTTTATTGTCTTTATTGTTATACAGTCTTCCAGTGATGAAGAAATTTTACCCTCCAAGAAAAAAATTAGAAAGACTGGTGAGACTAAAGACCATAATACACCTAAAATAATCAGACATGAATCAACTCGTATATTAATAGGCCAAACACCTTCAGCAATCAGACAGTAAGTTATCTAGAATGAATGAATGAGGATGACATTTGCAGCCATGTTTATATAAAATTTGTAAGACAATAGAAAGTACATATTTGACAACAATGATATATTTTATTTTATGATTAATTTTTGAACAATAGCTGAGGTAATATTATTTTGTGGTCTTTTGCATTTACTGACTTTGCCTAAACATGTTCTAGAGATTAGAAGACTGTTTAGACCTTCATTTTTTTGTTGTTATTTCTCATGTACTATTGTTTTAGTAAAGCATTTGAAACTATAGCAGATTTTAAGCAGGAGGAATTAATCAATCTGGCCGAGGAAATAGTTGAAATGAATTCTGAAGAGCGATTAGAATTACTGAAATCTTTCTACATCAAGTTACATCCTCAACTAGCAGACATCATAAACAGTTCTCTTTCTGCTTTACCTGCTGAAACACAGCTAACTTCATCTACTAAAAAAGGTATTCTTTCGACATTATTGTGTCAATATTTTTATAATTTATTCGCCTCCAAATTGTACATCTGTCTTCATCAGCCCATAAGGGGCAGAAGAGAAGGACATAAAACTTTTTTGAACCAGTGAATAACTGGAGGTCAGCTGTCCATTCTGTGTTACAATAATTACTTCTTAATAAATTTCCATTTCAGAGAAACTCATCAAAGCACCAACTAGTAAAACTACAAGGAGCAAAAAAGCAAAAGGAATATCCTTTCTAGAACAAAGTTTATCAGATTCAGAGGGTCCTCACAGTTTAAATCTTGGAAGAAAACAGAATTCTACAGAATCTACAGATAGTAGTTTAGAAGTAGGTCGTAAACCTTCCCCATGGACTAAAAAACGTGAGCTTCAGGGTAAACTAATGAACTTTAGATCGAATAAACATCGAAGAAAAACCATAGATGTTTCATGCAGAAGATCTTTGAATCTCAGATCAGGAAGTATCAATAGACAAATTAAAAAATCAATGAACATGATTGGACCAACTGAAGAATCACCTAATATGATTGGACCAACTGAAGAATCAACTAATATGATTGGACCGACTGAAAAATCAACTGATATAATTCGCCCACAATGGCTTGGTGATCAAGGTATAATGTATGATAATATGGTGGTCATTCCAAAAGGTAACCTTCCCATGATGTCACCTAAAAAACCTGTGAAACCCAACCATACAGCCTCATCTCAATCCAATATTGGTGAAAATACACAAAATTTGTTAAAGGAAATGATGGATAATGTTGAAGGAGGAAAGCAAGTGACAAATGAAAGTATGACAAAATCTTTTCAAGTGACCCATGTATCAAATCAAAGTGATAAAAATATTTTAGTAACCAGGGATAAAAATATATGCATGAAAAACTTAAAAAGTAGAATTGTTCCATCTGAAAGTCATAAGTCAAATTATAAATCTATTTTGGATGATTTCTTTACAGATGATCATATCAGCCGAAAAAAATCCCCCCAAAAATCTCCAGGTAAAATTTCAACTTCAGAAAAATTAAATCATAAGAAACGATCCACTGATGATCTGTTTGTTGACTGGGATGATTTGACCTCATCTTCTCAATCAACAGCTTCTTCTCAAATAAACAATAGATCATCAGATCTTCTTGATCATTCTACTCTAAAAGATGGGGAGGTGGACTGTTTTAGTGATTCCAAAAAATGGAAGAAAAGATCCCGAGTTAAGCTCAGTGTTTCTAAAACTGTGGATAAATTATTACAACAATCAGATGACGATTATGAACAGTTGTTTCGAAGTGGAAAAATTAAAAAGAAAAAAGCTTCTGTGAAGTCTTCACCATCGTTTGATCCAGTAGACAATAATACAAACTATTCAGCTAGTTTATTCTCTTGATTTTTATTTCATAGGAATTAAATTTTAATTATATATCCAGTCATCATATTTGTCAGGCACTGAAGCAGACTGGTTTTAGACTTATTTTTGTTCACGAATCAAGTTGTTAAATATATTAAGATTTTTATTATAATCTGGTAGTATATTGTCGTCACCCCTGTCCGTCGGTCCGTCCGTCCGTTGCTTGTGAACGCAATAGAGGCTACAGTTTTTATACACCCACACATAAATGTGGGCGTATATTGTGGTCGCCCCTGTCTGTCCGTCTGTCTGTCTGTCCGTCTGCCTGTCCACAATTGTTGTGAACACAATAGAGACCACATTTCTTGATGGATTTTGACCAAATTTGGTGAGTGTGTTTGTTATAACCCAAGGAAGAAGCCTATTGAAAATCAGACCAATCGAAAAATATTTAATGAGTTATTACCCTTGTTTTTGAAAATTTGCTGTGAACACGATTAAGAGTGTGTTTCTTGATGGATTTTGATGAAATTTGGTGTGATTGCTCGTTATTACTTAAGGATAAAGCCTATGGACAATCAGACAAATCGAAAAATAAATTGATGAGTTATTGCCCTTGTTCTTGAAAACACATTCATTTTGCGTTCAAAATGTGCTGTGGACATGATAGAGAGATGGTTTCTGGATGGATTTTGACCAATTTCGGTGTGTGTGTGTTTGTAATCATCCAAGGATGAAGCCTTCTGCCCGCCTGTCTGTCTGTCTGTCCGTCTGTCTGTCCGTCTGTCTGTCCGTCTGCCTGTCCACAATTGTTGTGAACACGATAGAGACCACATTTCTTGATGAATTTTATTGAAACTTGGAATGAGTCTTTGTAATGATCTAAGGATGAAGCCTATCGAAAATGAAACCAATCGAAAAATATTTACTATGAGTTATTGCCCTTGGCCTAAAATTCCTTGTGAACACGAAAGGGAGTCGGGTTTTTGATGGAATTTGCACAAAGAGGAACTGTATTGATTTTGGTGATGATCGCATAATTTTTAGAAGAAATACAGTGTCCGACTTAGCGGAATTTCGCAAAAATGAGAATAGCTGTCTTGTGCTCACTCTACAAACTACTGTTTCGATTGCATTTTAAAGGGATAATAGGCGTTAGAACGAACATAAAATTTTAAGTTCACTCAAATTTGGACAATAACAGTATATATCCATCAGTGGACTTACCTATACATCAAAATCCCTCTAAAATCCGATAAATCCCAAAAATAAAGTAGTTAATCATAAAACGCTTGAGCCATCCATCAAGCTATTTTCAAATCGTGTAAATATAAAGGGAAGTAACTCTAACATGTGAGTTTTCACGCGTCCTTGACCCCTACTGTTGAATTCCACAATGATGTTTTAGCGTTGATTTACCAGACGCTTTTATTCTCAAACTAAATAGCATCGTCGCTGGCTCACTTTTTTTTAAAATTCCGAATATATTTCTATTGTGGCTTTTTAAAATTTGGTAAAGTGTGGGATGCATACTTATTTAACTAACAGTCAATATGAAATACAAATATAAGCCGCAGGACGAGTGTATTCTAACGCCTATTATCCCTTTAATAAGTACTCTACTAAAGTGACATTTTTTATTCATATTTAGTCTGATTTCATGGTACACCTATGAGTTTTTGCCCATTATCTGATAAAACAGAACATGAATTTTTGCCCATTATCTGATAAGCCTTTTCGGATTTGATTGAAACTTGATGTGATCATTTATATTGATGAGATCTCGGACAATCTCGGGCGATTTTTCGTTGAACGGTTGTTGAGTTATTTCACTTGACTAAGTCAAAACGCATCGAAAATGCCAATTTCGTACTTGTCCGAGATCTCATCAATATAAATGATCACAGCAAATTTCATTCAGATCTCATGAAAACCGTAGTCTCTATCGCGTTCATAAGCCAATTTTGATGAGTTTTGACTGTAGTGTAAAGGGCCTTAAATCTATGGGGCAAACTGTCGAGGTCCAAGCATAGTACTCATCTCTGGTTTTATATTCTCCTTAAGTTCTTTCAATAAAGAAAGCAAAGATTAATGCCAGCTGCATGTTTGGTTTTGAATATATTTTTTTATTTATGTATTTGTATGATCAAGTCATCTGATCCATTTATTTGTATAAAAATATTAAGAAAATATCCTTTTTTTTTAAGATTAGTAAAATAAAATTACTTCAGATTTACTTTGTTACTTTTTATACGACCAACGACCACACAATGTGGGCGTAGCCTATATAGTCGTCGCCCCTGTGTGTCTGCCTGTCCGTCCACAATTAGTGTGCACATGAGAGCTGGTTTCTGGGTGGATTTTGACGAAACTTGGTGTGAGTGTTTGTTATAACTTAAGGATGAACCCTATGACCAATCGAAAAATATTGTGTTGTTGTTTTTAAAAACGTGTCTGCCTTTGTTGTTGAATTCTATATGAACACATAGAAGGCTGGTTCCGGATGGATTTTGATGAAATTTGGTGTGAGTGTTTGTAATCACTCAAGGATAAACCCTTTTTAAAGTCATACAAATCAAAAATTATTTACTAAGAGTTATTGCCCTTGTTCTTGAATTCCTTGTGGACACGAAAGAGAACTAGTTTCTTGATGGATTTGGACAAAATTTGGTGTGAGTTTTTATCACCACCAAAGGATGAAGCCTATGAAAATCAGACCAATCGAAAATATTTAGGCCTACTATAAGTTATTGCTCTTGTTTTTCTAAGGCTTTTGTTATAATGAATGTGGGCGTATTACGATTGCCATCGCTATTTTTTAAAGCTCAAATCTATTATACCTACTAAGGAATACTGTATTAGCCTATATTGAATTTTCATTTGTATCCCAATTTAAATTAAATACTAATTGATGTGACGTCAAATCAGGAATCCTCAGAACTGATTATTTGAAACATTATCAGAGTTAGTCATACACACGACATTAATTTTAACATCAATTTGCTGGTCATATCTAACATGCGTTTAAAGGGATAATAGGCGTTAGAATACATTCGTCCTACGGCTTATATTTGTGTTTCATATTGACTATTAGTTAAATAAGTATTCATTCCACACTTTACCAAATTTTAAAAAGCCACAATAAAAATATATTCGGAATTTTAAAAAAAAGTGAGCCAGCGACGATTCCATTCAGTTTGAGAATAAAAGCGTCTGGTAAATCAACGCTAAAACATCATTGTGGAATTCAACAGTAGGGGTGAAAACGCGTGAAAACTCACATGTTAGAGTTACGTCCCTTTATATTTACACCATTTGAAAATCGCTTGATGGATGCCTCAAGCGTTTTATGATTAACTACTCTATTTTGGGGATTTATCGGATTTTCGAGGGATTTTGATGTATAGGTAAGTCCACTGATGGATATATACTGTTATTGTCCAAATTTGAGTGAACTTAAAATTTTATGCTCGTTCTAACGCCTATATTATCCCTTTAAACAATTTCAGCAAGTTTCGTCAAAATCGGTCAATAACTGTGCTTTGTAGAGTGTTTACAAGCTAAAAATTGAACGCGTTTTCAAAAACAAGGGCAACAACTGATATTAATTTTTTTTCGATTTTACTGGTTTTCAATAGACTTCATCCTTGGATGATAACAAATACTTTTCAGTTTCAGAAAAATCCATTTAGAATTGTTTTCTCAAGAGTGTTTACAAGCTAAAATTGAACGCGTTTTCAAGAACAAGGGCAATAACTCATCTTAAATGTTTTTCGATTTCGCTGATTTGCAATAGGGTTTATCCTTGAGTTATAACATACTCTCACACCAAGTTTCATCAAAATCAGGCAAGAATTGAGTGTTTACGAGCCATTCAAGAACAAGGGCAAAAACTCACACTAATTTTTTTCCGATTTCGC
This sequence comes from Nipponacmea schrenckii, assembly GCA_030562195.1. Lineage (NCBI taxonomy): Eukaryota > Metazoa > Mollusca > Gastropoda > Lottiidae > Nipponacmea > Nipponacmea schrenckii. The sequence continues at coordinate 33,442,982 of CM060200.1, read as the reverse complement.
TGATTTTAAATAGGGTTCATCCTTGAGTGATCATAAACACTCATATAAAGTTTAAATTAAATCCGTCAAGTATTGCACCTTGTAGAGTGTTTACGAACAATTGTGGACGGACGGACGTGGGTGACAACAATATACGCCCCCCATTTCATGTGGGCATATAAAAATCAGATGAAAACTGGTCTGTCGCAATCACAAAACAATATCGCCGCGTTTTGACTAAGTAAATTTCAATGATCACACCAAATTAAAGATAGCAATGCGATGCATTGAAATACGCCCAAATGGCAGCCATAATACCAGGAGCGTAGCGTGACCATTTTGACTGGGGGGGGGGGGGGGTGTAACGTCTAAGTTTTACCGACGAACACGTGTAACGTCAAAGTTTTACCGACGAACACGTGTTCTTCCCGGGGCAAAAATAACTTACTCGCACTTTTAAGTATATACATTATACACGAACGAAATCCATCGTTAAAGCAAATCCTAAACCCTAGAAAACCATATCAATCAGGGGTGTATCTAGAATATGCCTGAGAGGGGGGGACTGAAAGGTGATTTTTCCAAGGCAAGCCCTGCAGGCCAAAGGCCTTCGTATTCGGCCCTTGCAGTGGCGGGGGTTCGGGGGTTCTTCCCCGGAAAATTTTACATACTTGGAAACCCGGAGAATACATCTCACGCGATTTTGGAAGTCTTTTCCACTGGTCCAAATTATCAATTTTCATCGGAAAACCATATGTTTTCTATGTCCTTTTTCGACCTATTCTGCGTTTTACCGACATTTGGGGGGGGGGGGGGGATTGGTTTCGGGTGTTCTCCCCCTGAAAATTTTACAAACTAGGAAACCCGGAAAATACATCTGACGCGATTTTGGAAGTCGTTTCCACCGGTCAAAATTATCAATTTTCGTCGGACAACCATATGTTTTATATAGCCTTTTTCGACCTATTCTGCGGTTTACCGACAAGTTCAGTAAAAATCACTTTTTATGTAGACGAACAGTTTTCCGATAACATCATAACTGACACAAGGTTTCCACACTTTCGGTCAGCCAATCGGTTTTACTGAAGGCTCTATTTCCCATCCATGACCGTCTATTATCGACCGATTCCGCGTTTTATCGACAAGTTTAGTAAAAATCACTTTAATGTAGACGAACGGTTTACCGATATCATCTTAAGAGACACAAGGTTTTCACTCTTTCGGTTAACAAATCGGTTTTACCGACGGCTCCATCTATGACCTTCTTCTATCGGCCAATTCCGCGTTTTACCGACAAATTCAAATAACGAACAGCTTACCAATAACAAGGGTATCGGTTAACCAATCGGTTTTACCGAAGACTCCAGTCATAACCAACTTATACCGACCGATTCCGGTAGTTTCATTAAAATAAAAAATACTTTTAATGTTGACAGTTTACTGATAACATCATAACCAACACCAGGTTTTTACTTTTTAGGTTAATTGGTTTTACCGACGGTCCCACCTTGCCGTCTTTTATCGACCGATCATAACCAACACAATGTTTTGACTTTTTAGGTTAATTAATCGGTTTAATCGATCGATTCCGCGTTTTACCGACGGTTCCATCCATGACCCCCCTTTTTACCGACCTATTCCGCGTTTTACCGACGAGTTTTACCCCCGGTAGCTACGCCCCTGCATAATACAGATACATATGTTAAAAGATTTTTCTACGTTTAACGATATATCTCGGTTAAAAGTATCCTACAACACAAAAATCAGATCAAATCAACTTTAAGTCCCCAATAACCCACATGCCAAATATTTTAATGACACCATATCTAACAAACGTTACAGAAATAACATGATGGCGATTAGCAGTAAGTCATGCTAGTATAACGGGAAATTTATCGCAGGAATTATTGATTGATACACGACTTTCACAAAAGGTTTGCTTCTATTATAAAAGATACATTCACAATTTCAAGCCGGTCGTCGGTAGATGTCAAGTGTTCTGAAGTTAAAACTAAATAAAACTTAGGTCTAAAAAAGCCAACGTTTACAAGCGATATCTGATTTTAGCTATTGATATCGGGACGAATCAAATAAATTTTAGTAAGATAAAACCTTTATTAGGCCTACCGGTATTTAAATATTTTGTCGATATGAGGATATGGCCTTCCAACATAATGTATGGTAGGACATCCATTTCAGAATTTGACCTACTTAATCGGAGATTTTCTTTCGAAAGTCAGTCGAGAAGACTGTCGTCAACATATTGACTCAACTCACTATTTTACATGTCTTAATAACATTGTTTGACGAATGCACTGCATACTTTGATAATATAACAAACACAAACCTTCGTGGAACATAAAAAGAAATATATTTAAGCTGAGAAGTGACAAGATCGACATAATTTATTAAATTTTAGACTCGACAATCCAGTCCTTCTGATATATATATGTAATAGTAATTAGTCTGGGTGACAGAGACTACAATTCGCGGGTTTATTGAATTCACGCGTTCGGATTGGTTGTGACGTCGAAAAACGGGAGGTCTGTCGAATTGTCAATATTGTCGGCTGAAAAATAAGTACAAGACTGTTACCCTGAAGTTTTATGCTATATCTCGGCCAAAAATTGTCCGATCAGCACCAAAATCAATAGGGATCCTCTTTGTAATGTTATTAACCCATATAAAAAAAATAAAAAAGATCCATTGAGAATTGTAGACTGTAGAGTGAGTACAAGAAAAATGTGAACAGACACACATACATACATACACACACGCAGACAGACAGACAGGGGTGATCACAATATACGACCAAAATACATTTTGGGCGTATAAAAACAGATCGTGTTCACAAGTCTATTTCGACGCGTTTTGACTTAGTCAAGGCCAATAACTCAAAAAACGTTCACCTAAAAATCGTCACTATCAAACTAGTCCAAGATTTCATCACATATAAATGATAACACCAAATTTCATTTAAATCTAATGGAAATTATCTCTATCGCGTTCACAAGCCAATTTTGGTGCGTTTTGACTAAGTCAATTGCAATAACTCAAAAACTATTCATTGAAAAAATTGCCTTTTTAAAACTTGTCCAAGATCTCATCAATATATATGATCACAGCAAGTTTCATTCAAATCCGATGAAAACTGTAGTCTCTATCGCGTTCACAAACCAATTTTGACGCGTTTTTTTCTAAGTCAAGTGCAATAACTCAAAATCCGTTCACAAAAAAATTGCCAATTTCGAACTTGTCCGAGTTCTCATCAATATAAATGATCACAGCAAGTTTCATTCAAATCCGACAAAAACTGTAGTCTCTATTGCGTTCACAAGCTATTGTGGACGGACGGACGGACCGACGGACGGACGGACAGGGGTAACGACAATATACGACCACATTATAATGTGGGCGTATAAAAATTGTGGTAACTATTGTAGACAGCTTATTAGATGAATTAAGCATGGAATGATAAAATATCATACGCGAGAAAATGAGAACTGGACTGCAATCATTTGAATGAATGAAATATTAAAGATTATTAACAGTTTCATACATTTATTTTTTATTCAATACCAAAAAAAAAATAACATTGAAGAATGAGAGACATGATAATTTTGGTTTATGAATCAATTTTGGGCCTTGAAACATAATGCAGACATTCACAGGCGATACTCAAAATATGAGAATTTAAAACAAAATGAATTCACACAAACTCAAAAAGTGTATTTTAATTAGTTTTAAGACTTCAGAAAAGAATAAATTATTTTGCTTTTGTGTGATAATTCAGTGACTTTAGCTTTAGAATTTTCTGTAAGTGTATGGTAAAGGCCCCGATCATAATTATACATTCATGAATTACATGGTTTAAAATCTTTGTTGTCTTGCAGCTTTTGGACTTGGTCCAGCTTTGGGACTTCCCCCTTGTGTTTTACCATCAGCTCTTGAACTTCTATCATCTTTAGGACTTTTGTCAGGTCTGACCTCAGTTTGTGGTGATAACGCCTTCATTTCAATATTACTTACACACGTCTTGAATTTAACAAAAGAATTATATATATTAATGATACTGTTTAGCTTTGATATAATAGTAATTTTCAGTTAATATTCCAATTTGGTCGATGTACACATTTTTCATTGTAATTTCGCTTCACAATTATTACTGTACTTGTACCATCATCCAAGTGAAATACTCACCATTAAATTGGTACTCATAAAATATGGCTTGTCACCTCCATTATTAACTTCACAGTCTTCGCAGAAACACATAAATATAGTATCCAAACAGATCTAGAATTGAATAAAATAGAACTGTACTGTCAAGAATGTTGAGAAGATGCCAAATTAAGTGAAGTGAAGGTATCAGGGGAAAAAGGATAATCTAATGTCGCACATACCTCATATACCAACATAAAACAATGAGCAATTACAAACGCTATAGCTCCTCCAATGGTTAATGGTACCCATGTGTAAGTTACGTCTTGATGAAACTGAAAAAGCATATGCTTGAGAATAAGACATGGCTACCTTTTCATTCCATGACTGTTTTGATTATAATTTCTTACATGCCTCAATTTTACCTGTTTTTTGGTTCAACAAGAAATTTTGGTGCAGTAACCGAAAAGATTCGGGCCCAAGAAATTCAATCTGCCATTTTTAAATCGTACAAATATATTCCTTGATTCAAGGTGGTGATAATAATGTGTATATCCAGCAGGCAGTAAGTACTCCACGGTTAAAAATGTGTTATTATATCTGATTCATACCTACCTCTATTAGCACACTACCGACCATCACAACAATAGCTACACACCCTATTTTACTCAGAATTAACAGGAAAGTTCCTACAGAATTTATAGCCAATACACGTAATGCATTATTTATTACAACAATTAAACCCTTTCTAGCTCCCTCACAAAAACTAGTACCATGAATGGCTGAAATAATAAAGCAAAGAATGAATTAAATAGTGAGTAAGGATGAGTACGTAAATATAGCTATTTTTCATCTCGAGTTTTATCCCAGTTATTTGGACATATTAAGTTGTTTTCAGTAGCTTCTAAATGTAAAGGATAGAAAAACACAAACCAATTTGGATGTAGGCATTTTTATTGAGAAACCGGAGGAACTTTTCAAAACATAACAAGCAGCAATGTAACATTTTTAACAGAAACTGGGCAAATTGGTTGGTTGCTCCTTTTAACCTTTAAAAATAATAAAAAATAATTTTCATAGAATTTGATACATGTACATGCATCATCATTACATTACGCGTATTTGCGCATACAGATCAAATTAACAATAGTAACATTAGACGATACAAATCAAAAAAAATCTTTTTCTTTTTTATTTTAAAGATGCATTTGCTGTGTTTTTCACAAAAATAATCAAACGGTGCATCAGGACGAACAGCGCTAAATATATGATATATATCTGATAATCAAAAAAACATTCAAACAACACATCTAGTTGAGCTGGTTTCGATGCCATTAGTATGTAAGTTCTCACAACGCATATTTCTATGTGTATGTGCTAATGGACATACTTTGAGCATTATACTTTGAGCAATGAAAATAACCTGAACTTCGTCATTTTTTTTTTACATCTCAATGTTTGAGTTTTAAGTGACCAGCTTTCATCTTCCCGAAAGACGAGAGACGTCTTATCAGCCTGCTTGTAAATCACTGAGCGGCTACATGTAAGAGAAATCAAAACCCCAAAAAATTCTTGTATCAGTTACACGTCTCTTATTCCTCAGTTTCAATTCCACGCCACTTTATATTGATACTTGCCTTGATTGTATAGTCATGAGAATCAATCTAGCGAACCGTACCAAAGCTATAAGAAATGACCCCAGTGCTACAGAACCAATGTGATATCTGATTAGATTATATATTGATTTCCCAATAGGACAACCAAGATTAGATTTATTTCTACAAATACAAAGTTAAGTTTTAACATTATATGGTAAATTTGGTATGTTTTTGCTCGAAGGGATAGCAGATCCTATTTGATATGAACTTTTAAGGTCTTTGTAATGCTTTAAAGTATTTGCTGTGCGTTTTTTTCTGATAATTGACAAACAAATTTGACACACATTTCAATTGAGATATGGACTGTTTTGAGAATAACCAAATACATGTACCTTGAAAAATACCAGATAGTTACTGCCCCTGCTATGGATAAATCTTGGCAAGCTACGATAAAGGCTGATAACCAAATTACACCAAACATATGATACCAGCGCAAATACTACAACGATAGCAATATTATCATCAACACCCGAGTTGAAAGAAAAATTACGTTCTTTAATATGGTTAATGGATTGATAAAGCTCCTTTTAACTGAAGGGCATACTATACTATCTCATTATTGCTTTTCACACAAAGTTCATCACAGTGGGAACAACGGCATTCCAAGAAGATCAATTAACAAAACGGCAACCACATTTTGGAATTATGTGTGACAGTATGATGATAAAGTCGAAGTGTTTATGAACCAAATATTTTGACATATTATTTCGTCCCCATCGATCAAGATCTCACTCTCAGGAAATAAAATCTCAAAAAAAAAATATTTACCCTCATCATTTCTTCTAGTTCATATTTTACATAGCCTGATGATTTAACCACTGGTATTTCTGGAAGATAAATAATATGTAATGATTTTCTGAATATCGGATTTTTTTTTAAGAAGAAATATCGCGTAAGATGTTTTCACAAAGTTTGAAATCAATCTTTATTCACGACTTAATTAGGAATATTCAATAATATAAGTTTTTAAATTCATCATCTGACTACAGAGCGTTTTTCCTTCTTTAAAACGGTTTAAAACAACTCAATTCAAAGGTTGTAACAATACATCACTAGACGACTCACTGGAAGTTTCCAAAAAAAAGGTTAAAGTTAACAGTACTCCAAGAACTGCTATCAAAATCATCAATGTCTGAAATTATATAATATCAGATAAATATCCATTAGGACAATCAAGAAAAATCGATTCGTTTTCTCACAATCTAATAGGTAGCTTTGGCTGTTCAAGACATCACATTTATCGTAATCTTGACGATACAAACACACCTTAAAATACTAATAAACCCATGATTTTACATGGTCCAGAATTAGATCCAATACACATACAATTGACGATATGTAAAAAAAAAGGTACAAAAAACAAAACAAATACACATTTTTTCAATGTTCAATTGTATTGAATATTGAAAAATTTCTGTATTTTGTTTTATATATCATCAATTGTAAGAGTTAATTATTGTTATTATTAGTACTAAAAGAAACTCAAATCAACGTCACCCATTAAGATTTTTTCAGATGCCGCCATTGGCTAGCAGTTTCAAGTATTCGTCTCTTAGAAATACAACCGCATGACCGATAAGAGCCACTCTGTGAGTTCCAGAACCAGATGAAGTAGTAATTCTACACTAGAGCAGAAATATACAAGTAAATGTGTATAACCCAATGTCTCAAGCAAGTTGGTGAACAACTATTTTCTGTTTAACAAGTCTTTATGTAAAATTGTGAAATTACCAAGGTTTACCTGTATCGAACTGATTGCTACGATTATCATATTCTTTACTTGCTAACAAAATGCAGATATTTTCCTCCTAGACATGTTGTTCAGAGAAGGATTTGTTTATTTTTCGGATGAACATCTCACTTTTTAAATTGTTACATTTTTGGTTTATCGGAAACTCACCTAAATTCGTTTGTACCAACTAAATATTTCAGTACTCCAGGTTTTCACTTGCCATTTCGAAAAAATAAGTGTAATAATAGTTCAGCTGGACTTCTACTTTTGGTTAAAGAATGTTTAAATCTCTTGGTATAGAAACAATTTGGATTGAAATGAATTTCACCAAACATAAACCCTTATTAATATGTTGCATTTATAGGTGCCCGAATTCTAATAAATGCTGGTTAGACTCATTACTAAAAAGGTGTGGAACGAAAATAAAGAAATTATTGTGTTAGGTGGTGGTAATATTAATGTGTCAAATGGAAAAAATTCAAATTGGAATAATTTACTGTCTTTATATAGTTTAAAACAAATTATAAAACTTCCTACTAGAGTAACTAAAACATCTTCCAATATCATTGATCATGTTATCGTTTCGAATGAAAGTAATATAACTGAAGTTAATGTCCCGGTATAGGGTTTATCTGATCACTACCCAACTTGTATTACCTGGAATAAAAAAGGCGCACATATTCCAAAACCTTAACATGTTTATATTAAATACCGGAGTATGAAACATTTTGAAGTAGGTTTATTTAATAATGATCTTGCAACAGCCCATTTTAATAAAATTTATACAAAATCTGACCCCAATATTGCGTTAGAATCTTGGTATAATATTATACTACAATTGATACCCATGCTCCATTAAAGTTAAACGTGTCCAAAATGAAATAAAGTCACCCTGGTTTAGACTCCGAGATTTTAAAATTAATGCGCATAAGAGACGGTTTGAAAAAGAAAGGCAAAGATATCGGAAGTGTAGGAAATTGAAATGATCGATAAAGCCAAAAAGCAGGTTAACATAAAACTTGCTTCAGATCAGAAAAACTCAAAACATATCTGGAAAGTTATCAACTCCTTAACTAATAAGGCTAATAATTCAGGTGATCTGGTTCCTCTAGAACCCGAGGTAGTCAATGATCATTTTTCAAATATTGCATCCAAATTGATTAATCAAAAGCATGTTAATAGAAATTTTGATAAAAGTTATTTCGTAAATTTCACTTTTAAGATAAATTCTAATGAAGAATGTTCGATTCCCTATATTCCCACTGAAGTTTTTAAACAGTTGTCTTTGTTAAATGCAACCAAAAGTGCTGGTTTAGATAAATTAAATCCCCTATTTCTCAAGTAGGGTGCTTTTACGTTAGTGGTCCCTTGCCATTGATGCAAGTATATTTCCTGATAAATTCAAAGAAGCAAAAGTTTTACCACTGTATAAATCCGGCGCTAAATCTGACTTCTGTATTATGTAGTGTATCTAAACCGATTGAAAGACATTATTCAAAACATATCAATAATTTCTTAAATAATTACAAGTTATTGTATTCGCACCAATCTGGTTTTAGATCTAATAGTTCTTGTCAAACAGCTCTGACTAACATAATTGAAAACGTTTATGATGCATTAAATAATAATCTTATGGTTGGTTCTATTTTCTTTGATTTTACAAAAGCATTTGATTTGATTTCCTATGAGATAATTATTGAAAAACTAAAACTATACAATTTTTCGAATGCATTAATAACCTTCATAAATGGTTACTTATCGAATCGTACTCAGCGTTGTTACGTCAATGGAACTCTTTCGTCTTCTCGCAGTATAAAGTATTGAGTACCACAAGGATCAATTTTAGGTCCCTTGTTGTTTAATCTTTATATTAATGATTTACCATTGCGGATGATACTACGATTTATACGTCTTGTAAATCGGATACTGATGCAGTCTTAAACTGGTGTTCTTTTAATGTCATGATTTTAAATGAAAATAAAACCAAATGCATGTTAATTACAACTGCTCAAAAAAGAAGATATTCAGCAGATTTATCAATTGAACTTAATAATCAATTTATTGAACAAGTTGAAAACTTTAAATTACTAGTTGTTATTGTGAATCAAAATCTCTCATGGACACACGTAAAGTTCGTTGCTAAAAAGTTATTTCAACTGCGACAGTTAAGAAAGATCATGCCTGAAAAATATAGATCTATTTTTTATAAATGTCACTTTCAACCATATTTGGATTATTGTTCAACTATTTGGGATTCGCACATTGCATCTGCCGATATTTTACATAGGCAACAAAAAATCGCTTTTAAATTAATTCTTTGTTCTAAGTACAATGATGATTTGTCACTGAATCTTCAAAGGCTTAATATTTTTGACATTAAAACCAGGCATAATTTTTATTAGTCGAGTATAAATTTATGTATAAAACTCTAAACAACTTGTCTCCTTCCTACCTTTCAAGCCTCTTTAACTATAAACAGACGTCTTATTCTAGTATTCTAGCATAAATTCAAAACTTGTGGTGCAAAAGCCACGAATCAATTTGATTAAACAAAGTATTAAATACAAAGGATCAATTTTATGGAATGGTCTAGACCGAAATCTTAAATCAGCATCAGATTCTAAGACATTTTGAAGGATGATTCTTGGTAATCTTTCCTGTTACACAGGTATTCTTTTCATCAACTATAGGCTTACTTACTAATAAGTATCTTAACAATTGTGTTTCTCCGTGATTTAATGATTCAAGTTATTTATTAATTTTATTTTTTCCCTTTCCCACAGGTATATCACATATTGTTTCACCAGCGATTCTATTTTGGCTTAACTTTTAACCATTTTGAAAATCTAAATTACTATTGTCGGGGGATGAGTAAACATCCTTAAAGCTGGCTATGAGCATGGACAAATCCACCCCCCCCCCTCCATAGCAAAATAAGCGGGTAGCCCGCTCGCAGCACATGCACTGACGCTTTGGCAATCCTTTTTTTTTTTGAATGTATATGTATGTTTTGATGTCTGATCGTCTAATGCACATGCAAGGTGCTGTGGAAGGTGTTCGGTGTAAGGTTTGTTAGATATGCGCGGGTGCGTTTTTTTTGGGTTTTTTTTTTTTTGGGTTACTTGGTGCATGGCCGCGGGAACTATATTTTATATCCATTTTATAAACAAATTGTACGTTGAAAGTCAGTCAATTTAATGCACATGTACTTGTGTATTTTTAAATATTAAAATTTAAATATTTTTTGTAAATCTATATTTATTTTGTGGTCATCTTTCCATTTGATGCACATCTACATGTACTTGTGTATTTTTAGTATTTTTTTCTAATGCTTCTATCAATTTTATCTCAATAGTCTGGATTTTATTGAACTTACCCAAACTGGTTGTACAAGAAGAAGTGGCATTCTACCAATTGCATTTCCAGCTTCTTTAAATAGTCGAACTACCTAAAACAGGAACATTTAGATGATTTGTCCAATTTTGAATAATTAAATAATGATTCCGTTTACACGATATCAAGCAATTTGATTGGATAAGAGGTTTACATACATTCGGTTTATATCTGTAATACATTTATCACTTGTCTTTCAATAATTCTACGTTCAACGTTGAGGCTCCTTACACTTTTTGCTGATTCGCTGTTCTCTATGGCCTCACTATTTTTTGGTATCAGTTCATTAGCGTTATGTTCAAATGTTATATATTTTGCGTCAATTTATCTCCATAAACTGCTTCGCGGATTTATACAATGTACACAATTTTGTTCTGTTTATACATAGATAAACTGAAAAAATGTTCAGATTATTCCTTAAATGGGTGGTTCATTATTCTAATTGAAGTGTATGGTATGTTTTTACGTGTCTTGATATTGCTTCAATTTCTTAAAACTTCATACTGATATTTCGTATGACTAATAGGTTATCTTCGTACAGGTACTTACTAATTTAATTCTTTTTCTCATTACAAGTAACACTAGTAAAACAATAACCTTTAATTAATAAAAGGACGGAATAAATACTAAGCTTTCAATTCATAACCTTACAGTAGTAGAAGAAAATTATCCTGCTAATTACCCTACTCTTGTAAACAGATGGGATTTTATCTTCCCAATAACACTGACAAAAATAATTCATTCAAATAGACATTAAAACTATTCAACCCCTGACTTTGTGCAGACATACATAGACGAGTTAGACAGGAAGGGATTGGGTTCAAGGATGTTTGGCTTTAAGATATACGTCCAAAAAAATAATAAATTCTATACCAATCAAAATATAATCGAGTAGACCAAATATACCAAAATTTTAAACGAAAGGAAACGTACTGCAACCCCAGAAGCTATTAAAGAATAAATCAACCATGTTTTAACAACATCTGCTTGTTCTAGAGTCTGATAAGATGGATTTGTTGATTTATAAAGTTGATCAGCTAAATACCATTTATACCTACAAACAACATAATCCATTTGTCAGTACAACAATGATCGGAAGGCATAGAAGTACTTAATAGAAAATATGGAATCTTTGAATAGGTCAGCTAAAGAATTAAACTAGATAAAAAAAATTCCATAACGTCTAAAACCAGTAAAATATGGTTCAAAGCATGGCTTACGATTATTTCATATTAAGAGATTTAAAAAATAAGCTGGCTTCAAAGAAACTATAGATCACGTCCATGAAAAATCCAAAATAACAAAGACATACGAGATAGGTATCTATGTTTTGATCCAAAATTGAATAATTTAATGGATAGAGGAAAGTTTGCAACTTGTTAATGTAATAACAGATCTAATAACATCTGACACATTGATGGTCTTTGTGATAAGAATGAAGAATTAAAATGGATTATCAAATCAGCTTACCAACAAAACCCAGCGGCGCCTATTACCAGGATAGACATGGCAATAACTATAAACCACGCAACGATTCCAGCAAATATCTTCAACATAACAACCATCGATAAAGCAGTAACTGTAAAAACAGTATGACAGCTACTTACCCAAAAACTTCAGGTAATCAAGGACCAAGGGGTATAATTTTATACCCTTCTAGCATCATGTGAATGTAAATCTGATGTCTTCCAATATCGCCCCTTCCCATTTCAACCCTTTCAAATTCTCCCTTGAATCAGAAAGGCAAGTGGGAATAGAACAAAATGAGAGAGAAGCGGAATAAAAGAGGTCGACGAAAAAGTGTGAATCGGAAAGGGACATAGTGACAAAATGATATTATAGATTGGGGCGAATTGTGCAGATATAAATCGAATTATAAGTAATTATTATAGCTTTTATTATTATAATTTTTTTAACAAAAATTGTGTGGAGGTGACTTACCAAATGCAATAAGGGACATATACAGAATTTCTACCCAACTGACCATCACATCAGATAAAATAGTCTGTAATTGAAATTTTGTGAATTATTGGGGCAGAAACAAAACCTCCCTCCTTTAATGGATTGCGAAAAATCATGATTTATTGCAGTTTGCTGTATATATTCCAAACGATCTTGATTTGACGCCAGCTTCAACACCCCAATCTCTTATTATTACAAATAAGCAATAAACTGCATTGTGACGGTATGAATGAATGTACTGACAAATGAATACCTTTGCTATATCACCAGACATTTTGTGAGTCACTGATGAGGCTGCTGTTTCAGCTACTTGAAGTACAATTCTCGGTACGCATCTATTTAACAGGCTAATACTGAAAACATAGAAGTGTAGGTAAACATCTATTCAACAAATTATACTAAAAATAAAGAAACCCATAGGCCTACTGAAATATAGAAAGGTAGGTTAACATCTACTCAAATTACTCATACTGAAATATAGAAAGGTAAGTACACGTTTAATCAACAAGCTCCTACTAATATAGAAAGGTAAGTACAAGTTTAATCAACAAACTCATACTAATATAGAAAGGTAGGTAGACGTTTAATCAACAAAATCATACTAATATAGAAAGGTAGGTACACGTTTTATCAACAAACTCATACTAATTAATATAGAAATGTAGGTACGCGTTTAATCAACAAGCTGATACTAATATAGAAAGGTAAGTACACGCTTAATCAACAAACTCATACTATTATAGAAAGGTGAGTACACGTTAAATCAACAAACTCATACTAATATAGAAAGGTAGGTACACGTTTAATCAACAAACTCATACTATTATAGAAAGGTAAGTACACGTTTAATCAACAAACTCATACTAATATAGAAAGATAAGTACACGTTTAATCAACAAACTCATACTGAAATATAGAAAGGTAAGTACACGTTTAATCAACAAACTCAAACTAATATAGAAAGGTAGGTACGCATTTAATCAACAAACTCATACTAATATAGAATGGTAAGTACACGTTTAATCAACAAATTCATACTAATATAGAAAGGTGAGTACACGTTAAATCAACAAACTCATACTAATATAGAAAGGTAGGTACACGTTTAATCAACAAACTCATACTATTATAGAAAGGTAAGTACACGTTTAATCAACAAACTCATACTAATATAGAAAGATAAGTACACGTTTAATCAACAAACTCATACTGAAATATAGAAAGGTAAGTACACGTTTAATCAACAAACTCAAACTAATATAGAAAGGTAGGTACGCATTTAATCAACAAACTCATACTAATATAGAATGGTAAGTACACGTTTAATCAACAAACTCATACTAATATAGAAAGGTAGGTACACGTTTAATCAAAAAACTCACACTATTATAGAAAGGTAAGTACACGTTTAACAGGGATCCCAGTGAACCCCCCAAAAAATAGCTGAATTTTTTTTTCAATGAGAAATCTTACCGTTTATCGTTATGCTTTGGAAGGCATAACTTACATTAAAATACTATCAAAATGAATAAGAACTTACAACTGGCTTCCATCTATTAAATTCTATAAATGCAGAGCTATGACAAGATCCATAATTCATCTTGTGCAGAAAATAACAACAGTTAATTGGGTTTTTTTGTTATATATATAATGTACTGTAACTAACTCATTATTAAAATAATATTTACAAAGATTATTCACATAAAATTACAAAATGCACATCTTAAACTTTTCTTTTTTTAACAGAAAGTTCTGCACCTGAAAATATTTCCCTTATTTTTTTTGGTGTTCTTCACCGCCGAATCCAATCCCGACACTGTTCCGCTATCTCTTTTATGTAGAATGTCTATCTTCCATGACCTGTTGAAGTTATCGATAGACTTATAATAATTACACTGTTGCCTTCTAATTCTTCAATATATACTACCGGTATTCAAAAGTGCTATTGTTGTTGTAATCAAATGGGCGCAGCCATTTTTTATTTCTCGAATTATCTCGCGGTATTTACGAATGGTAGTCTCTGACATCACGACTTCCAAACGTTTTGCGTGGACAAAGCGAGACTGGGTAATAGGGACAAAATGATGCCGAGTTTCGCCGGAAACACTCGACAGCGATGAAATATAGGAAAGAAAACCAGCTTTTTCTAATATTGATCAATCTTTTTTTCTCCCGCAAATTATTTTAGCGGATTTATAAGGACTGAATTAAAAAAAAATCTTAGACCAGAAAAATAGCGGAATTCCGCTAATTAGCTGAAGTCTGGGATCCCTGGTTTAATCAAAAACTCATACTAATATAGAAATGTAGGTACGCGTTTAATCAACAAACTCATACTAATATAGAAAGGTAAGTACGCGTTTAATCAACAAAATCATTCTAATATAGAAAGGTAAGTACACGTTTAATCAACAAACTCATACTAATATAGAAAGGAGGGTACGCGTTTAATCAACAAACTCATACTAATATAGAAAGGTAGGTACACGTTTAATCAATAAACTAATACTAATATAGAAAGGTAGGTACACGTTTAATCAACAAACTCATACTATTATAGAAAGGTAAGTACACGTTTAATCAACAAACTCATACTAATATAGAAAGATAAGTACGCGTTTAATCAACAAACTCATACTAATATAGAAAGGTGGGTACGCGTTTAATCAACAAACTCATACTAATATAGAAAGGTAGGTACACGTTTAATCAATAAACTAATACTAATATAGAAAGGTAGGTACACGTTTAATCAACAAACTCATACTATTATAGAAAGGTAAGTACACGTTTAATCAACAAACTCATACTAATATAGAAAGGTAAGTACGCGTTTAATCAACAAAATCATTCTAATATAGAAAGGTAAGTACACGTTTAATCAACAAACTCATACTAATATAGAAAGGTGGGTACGCGTTTAATCAACAAACTCATACTAATATAGAAAGGTAGGTACACGTTTAATCAATAAACTAATACTAATATAGAAAGGTAGGTACACGTTTAATCAACAAACTCATACTATTATTGAAAGGTAAGTACACGTTTAATCAACAAACTCATACTAATATAGAAAGGTAAGTACGCGTTTAATCAACAAACTCATACTGAAATATAGAAAGGTAAGTACACGTTTAATCAACAAACTCAAACTAATATAGAAAGGTAGGTACGCATTTAATCAACAAACTCATACTAATATAGAATGGTAAGTACACGTTTAAGCAACAAAATCATACTAATACAGAAAGTTAGGTACACGTTTAATCAACAAACTCATACTAATATAAAAAGGTAGGTACGCGTTTAATCAACAAACTCATACTAATATAGAAAGGTAGGTACGCGTTTAATCAACAAACTCATACTAATATAGAAAGGTAGGTACACGTTTATCAACAAACTGATATTAAAATATAGAAAGGTAGGTACACGTTTATCAACAAACTGGTATTAAAATATAGAAAGGTAGGTACGTACACATGAATTCAACAAATGAAAATATCGAATAATTGGTTAATATAGGATTCTAAATGTATTACTATTATGTTCTTAAATATGGAGGAGAATACACAACACAATATGTGATTGATTTGCAATTCAGAATGATTCAATTTACAAAAAATTGCAAGTTTTATATAATAGCTTGTGAAGTGCAAACACTTTGATATATAAATCATATTGAAACTGGTTTATATAAAAAAACTTTTTCCAATGTTTCTTTTTTATAATATAATAATCGATTACACTTACTGAGCTGTAACTGGTAAATCAGGACAAACTGTAGAATTAGCAATATATGAATTGACATCATATTGACACAGTGACGTACCAGTTCTGGTAGCAAACGCATCAACATCTGACCCCATGATCATAGTTTCATCAGGGCATTCTGCTATACACACCATAATGGTGTCTGGATCGGGTTTTACATCCATGTTAGGCATTGATGCCATGAAATATTGCTGATCAAAGAAGAATAATTTACTGCAAGTTAAAGGAAAGAATTTATCAGTTATGCAGGTGGAAGAGGTTGACAAAAAATAAAAAAAAGCTTCTATACTTTAAGGAAGGACAATAATTCACAGCACCAGGAGATGCAGACTGTGGACTATAAAATTCCACTTTCTTGACAAAATTTCCTTAATTGCATGGCAGCATTGTTTGCTCTATCGAGAGCAGAACAAGAGCAGGAAAGTAAAATTAAATTCAACTTGCAATTTTAACTTTTTTAAAGTCGCCAGGTACACTTCTCAATGTCCTCAAAGTTCAGCTAGGCAATGTGTAATAGTGAAGATACTTACGGTCTATCAGTCACGTCTCTTCCTGCAAACTCGGCAGAGATATTCAGGTCCGCATTCGTCTGTGCACAAATATTACCCCAACTGTCATAACCATACCGAAGTAAATTCATATTACCTTTTGTAAAGGCTAGATAGCCAACACATCCCTGAGAATTAGCAAACAGTATACTAGTATTTGACAATATTGTGCATTTTCTTACTCCTTTGAAGGATTGTAATACAAGGTCATTTGAAGATTCGGTCCCTTCAATTCAGCAGCCTATTCGGACATATGAGGACAATTTCTATTTAACTTTGCACTAAACCATATAAGTCATATATAATTGAATGAAGAAAGTGCCTTAGAATCGACTCTTAATTAATTTTGCATTGGATTAACTGGAGCATGAAGAGAAAATATTTCTCACCATTCCACCCAAGAAAAGTGCAAATACCAGGAAAAATAATAAGTCTGTACATTTACGATTCTTTCTCGGTCCAATATCGCCATCCTGAAAGAATTGTGATTGCAGATGATCTATCATAATTAGAAAACGTAGCGATGGCCATCTTAATACGCCCGTATTTATAATGGCAGCAGTAGAGGATAACAAGAGTATCGGTAATTGAAAGATTTTTCTTGATTTTTAATTAAAGTTCATTCTTGGGTTATTACAAACACTCACGCCAAGTTTCATCAAAATAAAACCAGTTCTCTATCGTTTCCAAAAAGAATTCAAGAACAAGGCCAATAACTATTTTCCGATTGGTCTGATTCTCAATAGGGTTTATCCTTGATCGATTACTAACACTCACACCAAATTTCATCAAAATCCATCCAGCTCTCAATCGGCGTCCACAAAGAATTTAAGAACAAAGGCAGACGCGTTTTCAAGAACAAGGGCAGTAACTCATATTAAATATTTTTTCAGTAGGTCTAATTTTAATAGGGTTCAGACAAACAGACAGGGGTGACGGCTATATACGCCCACATTAATGTGGGAGTATAAAAGGAAAAAGACAGTCTAGCTTCATTGTATCGTACCCCTGACCTACTAGCATTAGCCAATAACTGTATTTATAGGCCTAAGGTGTCGTAGCCTAGACCAACCACTGGACTAGTCACTGCACTGGTCTATCCCCTTCGTCTACAGGGCTGGTCCCTTCGTCACCAACGAACAGATAAGCCTACTGTACTCTGTACACATATTTTCTTTATTTTTAAAACGAATTTGCATTTGTCTGATCTTCTGTAGCCTAGAGACTGGTAGCTATATTATAGACCTACTGAGTAAGCTACTCTAACTCATGCCATGCATGGTGTGATGGTCATTAGACCGAAACATCTAGTCTCTCGCTGCCTTCAACGTAGTATTATTTAGAGTCAACATGTCGGTCTAGATGGTCATAGCCTATCATATAAAGTCATAGTCATACTCGTCAATAGGATTAGGGAAGGCCTAGGGTGTAAGGTCTAAACCCCAATAAGTCTAAGACTAACCTTCTAGAATGTAGTTGATGATGATAAATATGTGATAATATGCAATCACTGATTCAAAAAGCAGTCAATCAAGCTTGGATTGGAATGATGAAAATGAAAAGGTACCGGGTAGGTAAAAAATGATCATAAAAACAAGGACTTTACCTCGTCGTCTTCAAACGTATCAACTGTAGTCGTTTTGCAACAACATCCCGATACCATTTTGACGGGGAATGACTAGGTCGAATTATACTGATACTTTTTAGCCTGTCTTTATTAAAATATCTATGCTAAAAGTGAAGAAAAAGTTGAGAAAAACACGACGTACAGATTGGCGGTCTTTTGTTTAAGTGACGTCACTTCCCATGGCGTGAACCAAGCCTTGGCGTGAACGAGGAATTACATTCGGCAATCCTCGGTTATTTCCGTAAAGATGTACTACTGCTTATAATAATTTCTTTATTTAACATAGTCAAAGACCAGAATTAGACTCAATTGGCTACATAAGGACATGGACCTATCTAAAATTCAACCCATTGCCAAAAGGCCAGTGCAAGTGCTGCGAGCGAATTAACCAAACATACTCCATTTATTTATGTTTTTATACGTTGCGAAAATTCTCGATTTGTAAAAATACTAAATGTAAAAATTTACTCCAAAAATCAACAAGATACACCTAAATTTAATGAGTACGATTTCAAAAGTCGTGTTTTCAATTGAAGATATCCCGTGCCATGAACCGTGAAAGTGGGCATTTGAAGACACCCGTATAATTTCGTTTATTCACATTTAATATTTTGTCCTGTTAGCGATTAATATATATTTTTTTTTTTGCAAAGCAGCCTTAAAATGGTAATTTGATACCGTTATGGGTGATGGTGTAGGTCTACATTCAATGCATTTCCACATGACAGGCCTCTGAACTGTAAGTACCAAAATACAAAGAGTCTAGGACTTTCAGAACTATTTCAGGTTGAGGTCTATATATGGATCTAGTAAATAATATTTTTTATAATAGTTAGATTTAATATTATAAAATAATTAATTATCATCTAGAAACAGGATATCTTATTTAGGTTAAAGGGATAATAGGCGTTAGAACGAACATAAAAATTTAAGTTCACTCAAATTTGGACAATATCAGTATATATCCATCAGTGGACTTACCTGGTGTCATACCTATACATCAAAATCCCTCTAAAATCCGATAAATCCCCAAAATAAAGTAGTTAATCATAAAACGCTTGAGCCATCCACCAAGCGATTTTCAAATTGTAAAATATAAATGGAAGCATAGAACTGTATACTGACTGGAACGCCAAGTCAAGGCAGATGTCGAATTATGCTTGGCACGCATGCGCGACTTACTAAGTGGACGCTTTACTTCCGGCATCTTCAACATGGCGGATAGTCTGAATGTGGAATTTGTTGATGTTATTTTAGAAGTAAGTTATGAATGAAAATTATCTTAAATTATTAGATTAGTGATATTTTCAAGAGATACAATAACATATTATTGTTATGGATGTGCTAATGGTGTTCGAAGTTAAAATTGAGCTTGTGTTTTAGCCAGCGATTTCAACATAGCGGTAGAGGGGTGGACTCATCCGTAAGCTATAATAATAGACATTTTCCTTCCAGTTCGTCTTTCATTGACATAAACTTTGAAAAAATCTTTTTAAGCCATGTTTGTACTGTGTATATTTTACATTCCAGAAATTTCTAGACATTGATAGTTTTGAGAATGGAGGTGAAGAAGTGAGCCAGGTGATGAAATTAACATGTAGGCCTATATAAGTTGGACTAATGTAATAGAGGCTTTTAGCCTAATTTATTACCCTAATAAAAATGAAATGAATGGAGTTTTACGTCCTATTTTTTGCACCATATATGCAAATGAAGATGGAAAACGCCATGCAGGGTGCATTAAGGTAATCTTTGCCAGGACAACGGCATTAGCCTACTCTAATTTTTTCCAACTGTCAAGGGATCTTTAACATGATCTTATTGTCTTTGGTTTTAGCGCCAGCTCAGTAAGATACTACCACCATCCAAATTCATGTCAATCATTTTTTCTTTGAAAAATACTAATACAACACTTATTTTTAATTGTAAAAACTTAGGCAAGTTTATATCTTGTTTGTGTGTTATTCAATCTTGTTTTTGATTTATTGTTTTAAATTCAAGTTGAAATTAATTGATGTTATGCATTTAGTTATTGAATATGTTTTTAATTAATGTAATTTACTGTACCAGTAACTTGTCAATTTGATCAGATGAAAGCCTTGTATTGATGTTATGCATCAGTTTATATTTTCTTTTTAAGTTGCAGTTATTGTTTAGTATTTAGTTAAGCCAAAGTCTCAATAGCCATGATATATTGTATGCCTGGTATTCTTTTGTTGGTGATATTTTTTTAGAAATATTGGTTTAAAAACAGATGGTAACATATATTTACGCAAATTTTAGTAAATGCAGTCTTTCACTAGATTGTGTGCTCAGAAATTAGAAGTTGAAACAGGAAGGTACAGGCAAATTAACTATAAAGAAAGAGTTTGTTCATGTGATGATACTAAAAATTCATACAAGCAAAGCAATTTCCCAAATAAAAAATGAGAGGACCATGGTTTATCATGTGCAACAAAGTTATTATTCAAATAATATTCCTTGTTTTCTTTCAATTCTGTACATCTTATTGATAAATATATTTTTAAAAAAACCTTCATTGTTTATATCATTTAACATCAAATGAATTGCTCTTCTAATAATAAATAAATTACTTACAAAATTATAAAGTATTGTTAGATGGTGATGAGAACATAGTCTCATAAAAGCACTGGCCTAGGTCACAAAGTAAAGATTTATGATAAAGCAAGGTGCAAGTTAAAGGTTAGGATAATTAGATGCGTTAATTATGGATGTCTCTGAAATATTATCTGAAGTAATATAATTTCTTTATCTGAAATAGTTGAAAATATAAGAATTAATTTTCTTCTGATATATCGATAATCAGCTAAAGAGAAAAGCCAAATATTTTTATGTACCTATAATAAATAAAGAAATATTAATGTAAAATGTAGTGATTTCAGAATAAAGGAAGTCAGGTAATTTAAAGCTATTGGGGATTGAGTCTACCATGAACTAGGATATTGCTGAGATTTTTATTTCTTTTGTACGCTGTAACAAGTCTCTTGCTGTAGACATGAGGATATTGGTTTTGAAGGCTTTGGTTGTGACGTTTGACAATTAGGGAGGCATTAGTGGCAGTATGATTGTAGGTGGTAACAAAAGGTATTATCTGATTATCATGTTGGATATTAAGGCCATTTGGACATACAGTTTGATTTGGACAATAACTCTCGCGTTGTAATCTTCTTTGTTTTGGCTTGATGTTTGGCATAGGTTGTATCTTTTCAATTGGCATAATCAACAAATCTTCAATGGAATGGTCGGGTTGGTTAAAATGATTAGAAATTGGTCTATTTTTGCCATGTCTATATCGTAACAATGGCCGTTAAAGCGAGTTCGTAGCGCGTTCTTAGTTTCTCCAATATATTGTGTTTCGCATTTTTTACATGAAATTAGGTAAATTAGATTTTGGTCGCCGCATGAAAGTTGGTCAGATATAAGAAAAGTTTTGCCGGTTTTATTGTTTTTGAAAAAATGAGAAATAGGTACATGCTCGCAGGTACGACACGTAGAACCACCACAGGGTTTGGAGCCAAATTCATTTATAGGCGATGGAGGGGGGTTATTTTTCTCCAGAAGTTGTAATAACGTGTCGTTTTTAATTTTGCGTAGAAATCGTTTTGAGTAACCCCTCTCTCGTAATTTATTGAAAACTAGGTTGCATGCAGAATCAAAATCGGTCTGTTGAGTACAAATCCTATGGAACCGTAGGATTTGTGATTTTATAATCGCAGAAAACGTATGCTTCGGATGAAACGAGCTTTTGAACAAAAGTTGGTGCGTATCAGTTTCTTTAAAAAATACTTTTATGTCCACTTTTGAAGTTTTTTCGAAATCGTTCCCTTTGAACACCGTAGTGTCCAAAAAGTCCATACTATTATCGCTAATGTTCGCCGTTAATTTTACTGAAGGATGGTGATTGTTTAGTATCTCGAAGTATTGCCAAAAGTTTTCTAATGATTCGGTCCAAATGATAAAAATGTCGTCAAGAAATCTGCCGTAAAAAAGAGGTTTAAAAGGTGAAATTTGGTCTATTTCGCGTTCTCATTCAGCCATGAAGATGTTTGCATAGCTTGGAGCGAAGCGTTTACCCATAGCTGTTCCAGAAATTTGAAGGTATGTTTTTCCATTGAAAAAGAAGTCATTACGCGTTAAACATATCTGCAGTAGTTCCAAAATTTCTTTATCTGGTCTTTCGTCGGATGGATTTCTTAGAAATGCTTTACGGACAGCGTCTAAACCAACATTGTTATCAATGTTGGTATACATACTCGCAACATCTTATTTCATTTTATACGGCCACATTATAATGTTTGAATGAAACTTTCTGTGATCAAATGATTAATGAGATCTTGGACAAGTTGGATAGTGATGATTTTCCGTGAACATTTTTTGATTTATTGCCCTTGACTCGAAATAGACTTTTGAACACAGTAGAGACAACAGTTTTCATCTGATCTAAATGAAATTTGGTGTGATCGTTGAAGTCAGAACGAGGCGAAGTTGGCTTGTGATTGCGATAGACAATGCAGTTTTCATCTGATTTGAGTGAAATTTGATGTGAACATTTATATTGATAAGATCTTGAACAAGTTCAATATTGACTATTTTGCGAAGAACTATATTTGAGTTATTGCCCTTGCACATGATAATTAGCTAGTAAATTGCAATAGAGACTAGGTTTCATCTGATTTGAATCAAATTTGGTGTGAACATTTATATTGATGATTGGATTAGACCTAGATAATGTTAGAGTTTCTGCTGTGTTAAAACAGAAAATATATTTTAAAGTGGGCGTATCTTGCTAGGCAACCGCTTGTTTTTTTTTTTTTACAATACAACTGAATAAATAAACCAAGTAGCTTTTATTTCACGAACAGAATATTTTTCCCCAAGCCCAATGTTTCTACAAATTATTAAACATAAATTCAATGTCTGGAAGCACAGTTCTATTCTGGAAAGAAAAAGCGAAAAGCAATATCTGAGAAACAATTATCTTAACTTACTACTATCTGCTGTAATAGGTCTAAGGCATTCTGGAGTAAAATGCCTTGAGAAAACTGTCAGTCTCTCCAAATTTAATTCATCTTTCCTGGTGGATCTTACAATTTACAAAATTCTTGAATGCCATTTAGGATGTTTTGGACACTTGATAGGTGGAAAAAACTTAAACCTTTATGTCTTGTACGACTTGCTGAACAGCCAACTATACAGCACTTTTCTATTTGGTTAGTTCAGTTCAGATTCATCAGACACTCAGTGGACATTGGGCCTATAGGCCAATCAGTAGATTACCAAGCACAATTTCAACTTCATAATAATATTACTTATACTTTATTAAAAAAAAACCATATTGATAAGTATTAATAATAACATATTATAGAAAACTGTGACACAATTTTAAAAATTCCAGGGGTTAATTTTCATTGATGAATATCGATTTATCGCTGTTGCTATTGTTTAGCGCTATGTATTTATACTACACCGGAAGTAAGTCATGCATGTGGAGTGTCAAATTCTCCTAACCATAAATTGAAGCGGAAGTAGACCTGACTTGGCGTTCCAGTCAGTATACAGTTCTATGATGGAAGTAACTCTAACATGTGGGTTTTCACGCGTCCTTGACCCCTACTGTTGAATTGCACAATGATGTTTTAGCGTTGATTTACCAGACGCTTTTATTCTCAAACTGATTGATTTAATCTCATTGATTGTTTACTGTCCTCTTGATTAACTGTCAACACTGAGCTATAATGTTGAACTGTCGTTATGCTTATTTTAGTTCGAAGAAATTTACAAGCAGTTATGACAGTTTCATAATCAGTTATCTTATTTTCGTATTCTGAACTAAATTTGACCTGTACCAGAATGTCTGCAGCAGCACAAGCATGCCAAAGAGCAAACTAGGGACAATAGTAAAAATACAGACAATTATCCGAGGAGGAAATGTGAGAAGAACTGAAGAGAAATCAAGAAGAGATCGAAAGAATCAAAGCGGCTGTATATAGCTAAAAGAAGACTCCAAAAAGAATTGTAATAAAGTAAAAAGAAATTGTAAATCAAAGGCAGGTTCAAAAGGTAAATCCATTTCCTTAAACTAGGAATATTGGTGTCAACATTGTCGACAGCCGTAGACTTCCAAATTTGGAGAGTGAGGCTGAGAGACAAATGGATTGAAGCTTATCCAATTTCTACAACCCAGTAGGTAAAAAGGGGCAGCTACTAGAAATGAGTGGGGGGGGGGCGCTCCTAAGACAATCCAAATGCCGTGTCAGCGACACCATCTGTACTTGCTGGGGTAGGGAAGTGGCTGAGGAGGGATGTTTCCCCATCAGAAGCCGAAATTTGATAAAAAAAAAAATGTTATGGCTCAAATCGAACCATTTGGTGCGTAACTTTTTTTTGTAACAATAAAAAACAATATAAGTCTCAACTTCATATGTGTATCGTTCTTTTTTAGTGTGCTTAAAAGAGGTTTATCCTCGCGTTCTTGTGCTGCTCTGAGAACCTGTCAATAAAATCATCTAGGTCTATGGACGCAGTGATTTCTCGCTCAATATGCAAGACTCCGAGATCGCTTAATTGAGTGTTTATCATTGCATTCCTCAAATAAGTTTGTATCGGCTTTAAACAAGAAAAGCTGCGTTCGCAAGCCGCCGATGATACTGGAAATGTAATTCCGATTTTGCAAAGACGAAATATTGGACTGAAAATATCCCGATAAGGATCTAAAATGCGGTAAACTGCAACAGCATTTTTTTGTTGAACTTCCCCAGATCATGTATTTAATTAATGCAAACAATCAAGCAATCGTGTAAACATTATTTAGGGATAGTTTATAGTATCACCGGCTTTTCACACCCGCACCGACTGATCTCGTTTGGGGTGGTGGGGTTTGGGCAAGCGAGGGGGCAATGGTTCCATGTGGGGGGATGGGTTGCTCTGACCCCCTGCAACACCCCCCACCACCACTGGCTGCGCCACTGTCTCTTGGAATTCTGTGGTGCTGCCACTGTACGCAATGTTGAAATGGGTCAGTCAACATGGCTAGACGATACCCGAGATATGGATACTAAACTTTATAAAAGTTATGCCTGATAAAAAAATGACTTATTGCATGATGCGACAAAATGTGTTTGGAAGCTGAAGCTAGTGCTTATTATGTACCGATTAACTCCGGTTTCCCTTTTTATTTTCTGTGGAATTTTAATCCTGCTCCCGGTGTAATCCACAAATGTAGACAATAAAAGTACATATTATCTAAAATAAATAATTCATATCATGTAAGAAGAAAATAAAAAAACTTGAAAGCCACGCATGTAACTTTATCTTAAACTTGTTGGGAACATAATATTAATTTTCGGATTTAAATTTGTTAATGTCCGTTTGAATGTTTTGATATGACCTTCAATTACCTTGCAATTTTCAATGTAGAATATCCTTGAACTCGGCTATCTATTAGGTAATTAATCTGATTATGTAATTTTTTTAAATCTCAAAATTTTTTCCTATCCAGTCTTATTCCTCTTTCTACTTTTCTCACAAATCTTGTTTATGCACATTTCTTTATATATAATTACACATTATGTTTGAATTTTTAGACCTAGCACAATAGTCCGCATCTAAAATCACCTATTTTCATTATCTCGGAAAGTTACATGTGGTAAACTTAAGTAAAGACATAGTTAGAAATTTAATTTCAATCTAATTACAATAAAATCAAACTAGTTGCGTAACTGATATAATACTTACAACCTCAACCCAAAACAAAAGATTGAAAATTTCAGTTTTTTTTACTAAAAACGGGTAAGAGAATACTGGGCAAAGGTATTCATGTACACAAATCTAATCTAATAATCAAAATTTCATAAAATATCAATGAATATTAATTGAAGTTCTATACTTTCGTTACAATATGGTTCCATTGTCATAGGAGATATTTTGATTATTATCTGAATATGTTTTAAATAAAGGTCAAGTTGTTAACTGATTTTTTTTATCTCTTGAAGAGGCTCACATAAACAGTTAGCCTTGTAGGACCAAAGTGCCACTTAACAAGACCTACGTCATGTTCCTTCTATAGGCCTATTGTCTTCCAAACCAGTAAAATTGCATTCAACTGGTGCCAATATAGAACTACAGTTAAGGTAAACATTAGAGGTGATTTTTCATTAACGTGACAGTGAAAAACACGAACACCCCATAAGATTTAATTTCACGTGCAATTGCATATATATCAGCATGTCTATTTTTATATAAGATAAATAGTTTAAAAAACCAATAAAATTTACCAAATTACAAGCAAGATTTTCCAGTAATGGATATCATCTTCAAAATGATAGAATATGTATTTTGCAGTCTATATAATAAGAAAACCAAACAATCAAACTGTAGCCCATTTTCCATTAATGTGTGATCTTCAGTGTGTTTCTTGCGGCAAGATTTTAATCAAAGGTAGTTAACAGTCGCCATGGGAGACCTGGAAATCAACGACATTTATCTTGTTAGCGTTTTTAAAAAAAAATTAATCTACTAGTTTTGAACGTGAGACTTTTTAAAGGGTTTGTAAAGAGGTTTTTTTAATTCATATTTTATTTTTAGAAAACCTCGTTACAATCGCTTTAAGGTAGATTATTCCAATATTTCGAACGGAATTTAATTTCAGTTGTTCACAGTCTAACTTCGATTTTACTTCTCTGCAATATACTTGTATTGATTTAAAGTACAAACTATTCGGTAATCCTCAACATTTTCCGTAATGTAGACTTTTACGGCAGGACGTTTGGGTTTGATTATACGAAAATGAATTTTAGAAGCGAATAAGAGAAGAATTCCTTCAGTGTTGGTCCGGTACTGTACACAACATGATATCATTTGTTTTATTTTTTATATCTGTGGGAGTGGTGCGTGGACAAGTATCTGAATTAATTTTTATGAAAATACATTACACAGAAAAGTTAATAGATGGTTATATAAAGCTTGAAGCAAAGATAAATTCACAACATGAATGTGTCGAATATTGCAGAGATTTTTGCCAGTGCAAATCAGTTGGTTTTGACACAAGGACAATGGATTGTTATTTATATGATGGACGAGTTTATGCTGGATTACCAGGGACAGTCAATACGAATATGATATATTACTGGCAACTAGAAGGTAGGTGATCATAATACCCAAAATATCTAAATATTAATTTTTTAAGGTACAGATTTCTGGGGATATTTGGGGGCTTTGAATATAGGTACATAGTCTTTAGAAGTATTAGAACTCTACGAAAATTGTACGATTCCTTCAAAAAAAGACTACCTCAAACAAGAAACTCACTTAGTATTTATTTGGTTATCCGTAAGTTGAACGTCTTCTTTATAAACTATCTGACATCCAGACATTTTTCGTCCCAGCTGTGTGTAGACGAAGAAGTACAGGATGACTTATAAGAATTCATTCACTTACAGATATTTAAATCTTAAAAAAGCTACTCAGTTTGAACACAGGTACAGATAATTATCTTAGCTAAACAATTTCCTGTGTCAGAGACCAAGGTACGATTGAACTACGAAAATGACAATACGATTGACCACTGATAATGCCGATTCTGTCACATTAAAATGTATTATTTCAACTGAACGTCCTATATCTTGAAAACAGTGAAGATCTTGCTAGTAAAATATAATAGAAAATATAATTCAATACTTATTATTCAGTTGGATGTCCTATAGTTATATCATTTCAGTTGGATGTCCTATAGTTATATCATTTCAGTTGGATGTCCTATAGTTATATCATTTCAGTTGAATTTCCTATGTTATATCATTTCAGTTGATTGTCCTATAGTTATATCATTTCAGTTGAATGTCCTATAGTTATATCATTTCAGATGAATGTCCTGTAGTTATTTTATTTCAGATGAATGTCCTATAGTTATATCATTTCAGTTGAATGTTCTATAGTTATATCATTTCAGTTGAATGTCCTATAGTTATTTTATTTCAGTTGAATGTCCTATAGTTATTTTATTTCAGATGAATGTCCTATAGTTATATCATTTCAGTTGAATGTCCTATAGTAATATCATTTCAGTAAATGTCCTATAGTTCTATCATTTCAGATGAATGACCTATAGTTATATCATATCAGCTGGATGACCTATAGTTATAT
This sequence comes from Nipponacmea schrenckii, assembly GCA_030562195.1. Classification (NCBI taxonomy): domain Eukaryota; kingdom Metazoa; phylum Mollusca; class Gastropoda; family Lottiidae; genus Nipponacmea; species Nipponacmea schrenckii. Next base: position 33,413,987 of record CM060200.1, on the reverse strand, counting down.
CATTTCAGTAAATGTCCTATAGTTATATTATTTCAGATGAATGACCTATAGTTATATCATTTCAGATGAATGACCTATAGTTTTTATCATTTCAGATGAATGACCTATAGTTATATCATTTCAGATGAATGACCTATAGTTATATCATTTCAGATGAATGACCTATAGTTATATCATTTCAGATGAATGACCTATCGTTATATCATTTCAGCTGGATGTTCTAAACACAGTTAAGATCTTACCAGTAAAATATAATGTAAATTTAATTTCATGCTTGTTTTATTTCAGTTGAATTTCGTAAACATCTTGGTTACAGTGAAGACCTTTCTTGTAAAATATTTTGTATATACATGTATTTAATTTCATGCTTGTTTTATTTCAGCTGAATGTCCTATACTTTTTGGATTCAGTGAAGATCCTATCAGTAAAATATGTAGTAAATATAATTCAACTGGAGATACATGGAAAGAAGCACAAGATCAGTGTCAAACAGAGAATGGTATTTTAATGTCAGTTGATACCCCGGAAAAGACATATCTTCTAAATGAGTCTGTTTCAAATATGGGTAAATAAATATAACAAGACACATATGTATGCTATTATCACCTTTGTCTAATATTAGGATCATCTTTTTGCATTATCAGGATTTTATGTATTATCAGGATAATTTTTTCATATTATCATTTTTTTTTCTATTATCAGGTTATCTTTTAGTTTTATCAGGATTATCTTTCCGTATTATCATCTTTTTCTATTATCATCAAAAGATGATCCTGATAATACAAAAAGATCCCCATAATGCAAAAATACCAACATGAGGCATTTACAGCTTTCCATTCATATGCATTAAAGTTTCTTTTTTGGACGAAATTAGAAATGATGTTTCCATAATAAAAATGAATAATACCAAAAGACAGATTCGGTTTGTATTTTCCAGACCCTTGTCATTCTTTCAAGCAGGAAAATGTCTGCAATACGTCAATCAAATTACACCCTCATCTCATCCAATATGTATTGAAACTTGATTTAAAGCAAAACTTTAGTGAGGTACTTGATACTAACAAAACAACATTTCCCTCTTTACTTAAAGATTTAGGAACAAAATTGTTTCTGGGAGCAACTGATATAGCAGAAGAAAATGTTTGGAACTGGTTTAATGGTATAACTATAGATAGATCAAAATTCATGCTTGGACAACCAAACAACAAGAACCAGGTTCAGCATTGCTTGATATATAAATATGATACACCAAGCGGGTTCGATGATACAGAGTGTAATAGTTTCAGGTACCCTTTTATTTGTGAAGTTCCTACAAAAAAAGCCTATAACACTTAACAAAATAACGATTAAATAATGACTAATAACAAACCTATTTCAACATGGATGTATGTACATGTCACATACATGTCACATATATGCCATAACAATGTATTGTATAGTTATCATATAACAGAGTATGGTCACTGTGGTGATATTTAATATCATATCAATTTAAATTTTGAAATGAGTCTCCATATTCTAAATATGATTTTGTTTTTGCAACATTTGTTTATGATAAACATAAAATATAAATAGAAATTATATGAAAAATGTTTGTTTAAATCTCTCAAAGAGACGTAGAAATTCGTGAATGATTTAGGTATGAAAACTGGGTTACCTAGTGTAGTGTTATGCCTTAATCGTCAATAATAATGTTAGAAGCTAGGTGCCTATAATATTAAACTAAACGTGTTTCAGAAATTATAATAAAAAGGTTTGTTTGAAAATTGGCATTTGTTTTCCCAATGTAATGTCATAAAAGACTATGGCCGCAGCAAGATAAAATACCTTAGACCAAATGATAATGTAACTATATACGACATCAGCATAGCTAATAGTAAATACAACTTTTATTATTTACTGTGTTCTGGTCACGCTGATCAAATAAATATATAATGACATCGAATAGTATTGAGTCTAATGTTTGTTCTCTTACCATGGAATTCATTCAACGCGAATTTATAAATTATTATAATATATTTTACATTTAAATCAATCTGTTATAATTCTGGAGGTAAACATACATCATAATCAGTTGAAAATATAGACCATATCACCATTAATTGAAACAATAAAACACATCGTGCTATCTGATTACACTATATTTGATACTATACCTACATTCTTTATAATACCTTACGGTTCTTATAGACATTCACTATATATACATAAATAGCTTGTAAACAAATATATTGTATTATAATGTACCTGTAAGATCTATATGTAATTGGCGACTACGTGGGACTAGTTGGCTGTGAAATTATGACGGAGTTTCTTCATGAATTCTAAAAAATAGTAAACCAGGGAGTTTGTTTTGCCAGATTTTTAACAAGTTGTTACCAAAACTCTTTTCATTTCGTGGCATTAACTGGATGAAAAGTTTTAATTCCCCCATCTTTCTCAAAGTGCCATGCAAAACAGAAACATTAAACTGTTGAATAAGGCACCAATCAAACGTCACTTTTAAGTTTTTTCACATCTAACTTCATGAGTTTCGTTGTAAATATGCTTTACAAGTAGCACAACAATTAAACCGGAAGTTCGAATATCGACACATTTTTAACATTCCCACTAAATTACAGTATCGAGATTTGTCTGCGCATTCTGAAATAAAAACCAGACAATATGATTATGAACTCACAACGGACCATTAATTCCAAATCCTTCAGGAGACATTATGAAAGTGATCCCGTCACATTTGAAGGTTAAAGGTAAATTATTAGGGAAACCATTTGGAATCAAAGCTAGGAGTCATCACTACCCGAATCAAACTCTAAAATTTTACTAACCTTCTTCACAAGGTCTTGGTGAACAGGTTTTTCTGGTTATAGGCCTTGGTTTACCCTTACATGCTGACCAGGCTGGTAATTTAGATCTCTTCCAGATACATGTCAAAATACGACTTTTATAACCTTTCTTAGCACATCGAGGTAAACACTAAAAATCAGAAACAGTTTGCACAATAACAAAAGTCCCTAAAACGCACTTCAAATACGTTTCCATCTTAAAAATATCATTCATCACTGCCTAGACGTAACCGATTCAATCAAATCAATTCTGTGTTTTCAATGTTCATGAGAAATACACAGTCCGACTGAATTGAAGTGAATGGAGTGCACTCTTCTGCACCACATTCCGACTGAATATAGTAAAATAAATTGAAGTTGGAAGAATTATAAATGATTTCCTTTGTGATTTAATCGTAAAACTCAATCATTAAATACAAATCGCTTAATACCGTTCTTAACATAAGCCAAAATTCTATTTATGCTGAAAAAAAATAATACCTCAGTCCATTTCGTTGTTCTCCACACACTATAACAATCAAAACTACGACACACTTCTTTATGTTGTGGACGCTCTAGATCCGCACAAACACCAAGATGTGCCCTTGATCCATTTGCATGAATACAATGTAAAGGTCTTTTCATCTGACCGTAACCATCTCGAACACACTGTTTTTTATTACACTTAAAACAGAAAACATAACCCCATTTGAGGTTTTTAAAATCAGTACACCAGGTGAATACGAAAAATCCTACTATATCATGTCCTGAATAATATACAAACTTGTTTATAGCGTTTATGGTAGACCATTTCATACGAATTGAGTCCGTGCTATTTTTAGAAATCCTATTTTTATCATTCTTTGGGATTTTTGCATGTCCATTTTTGACTAATTTTTGGTATAGATTTGATATTTGCAGTTAGAATCGCTGAGATAAATTTTATTGACAGAAGGTTATTTCTTAAAATATTGGTTTTATGTACAGTGTCAGTCTTGAAATATTACCCAGGCTTTCATGTAATATATTGGAAATATAAAAAACGAGATTTCTGAAAAAAGTTATAGAATGATTTAACATGGAATAGGGAAATTATTAGGGAAGTTTGCATCAAAACAAAGTTACCAACCTTTGACCACTCTCCAATTTCCCAAGAAGGACAATCTTCTCGAATCAAGCATTTCTGTATCGAAATTGGTTTCGTCAAGCCCCACCTCTTGCAATCTCTGTCGCTTAGCATTTTCATATATTTATTTGTAATTCGCGTGCATTTCACTTCACGAGTTTGCTGACCAGAGCCACAAGTTTGTGAACACGGCGACCATGAACCGGAAGTAAAGATCAATTGCTTTGTGGCGTTGTATCTAGGATCTTGGACGGCTTGACCTCCGGCTGCCTCATCGTTTATTGGCAACACCAAATTACTCTTTTTCTTAGCTTCCATGAGCATTTTCTTCATTTCGCGCGCTTTTTTAAAAGCATCCCTTTTGCTTTGAAACTCAATTGTAACTGAAGCGCTCTGTAATCCAGCACTACAAGTGTACACACCAGCATCTAATTCTGGTTTAGTTTTTCTCAATTTAAGATTTCCACTAAAAGTCGTGTGAATTCTACCCGCCATCATAGGTATGAGTTTATAGCCTTTACTCCAGAAAATCAACTTCCGCTGAAAATGTTTAACGGGACATTTAATAATTGTTGATTGTCCCGGAAGTAGTACAACCTTTCCACCAACTATCAACTTCACCCTTTTAGAACGCCTAAATTGAACGTAGGTGTAGTTCTCAGATTTTATAACCGGGGGAGGTTCTTCTGTTCCAAAACATTTACCCAGATGGCACTCTCGGGAAGTGCTTGGTTTCGGACCCATACATTCTGTATCCGATACTGTAACTTGACGACCAGCTATAGGTGACTTGACACAGAAAGCTCTACGATTCTGGAGACCAACACCACAAGAGGTTGTACACTGAAATGAATTGCATAAATTGTATTTTTGCGGACTCTACGGAATTGAGCCCGGATTCATCAAACGGAGAGTGTAAGACAGAAAGACAGAGAATAAAAGATTTGATTTATTTCTTGGTTCATGCAAATACAACTTTTATTGTCCCTTATTTGCCACTTTAGCTTGAAAACAATACACATAGCTTTAATGAATTGGATTGGATGCAAGACACAAAATTCTCCCACTCTCACCTTAGACCAGTCTCCAGTCATCCATCTAGCTGGACAAAACTGTGTGTTACAATTACGTTTAGACATGGGAATAGCGCCAGGACATCTGTGAGATTCAACTGGTACTTTTGAAACTAAAGATCGTTCTTCAATACATTCTACTGGTCTCTCCTGTACCCCACCTCCACATTCAACTGTACATGGTCCATAATCTCCTACTTCCCATCTAAAGTACAGGTTACAAAAATCCAAGAATCAATGATTATACCGATAAATATTGGTATTTGTATTTTATAAATGAAATGTTCAGTTTAATAGTTTCACAAGCAATAACATCTTGGAAGGAATATAGGGGATTCACGCCTTTTAATGTGAATAAACATACGGCGTGAGAAAACAACGGAAATCAAAGACCATTAACAATTGCATTATTTTAACACAGCGATGAAATATATTATTTTATTAGATATGATCAAGATATACCTTGGTGGACAGGCGTGATCATTACAAATAGTTGGTTTCACCATGGGCGGTGCTAATCTTTCGCAGTGTTTTTTATCTACAGTTTGTTTAGTAATAGATTCGATGCAGTCCAAGAAAGGCAGCCTCTCCCCTACAAATATACAACTTCATTCGAAAAAACTTCGTAAATGATAAAAAAGATTTTTTGAGACTCCGCACCCATACATAAATGTAGTTTAATGTATACTGAATAACTAAATAGTATAATAATACAATTTGTATTACAAATTGGTTTCAAAATAGAAATTCTCACGTATGTACGAAAAAAGACAAAAATAATTCTAAGTTTGATGAATGTCCATTTAGAACCCCACACACATCTACAAATGAACATTACCTCCCAGACAGCTCTTACTACATTCACTATATCCACCAATATTCCAAGAATTGTATTCACTAGCTTCTGTGACAGTTTTAATGCTTGTTAGGGTAATATCTGTTGTCATCATAATCTCGTGTAAGCATTCTTCCAATGGACATTCTTCTCGATCATTTGGTCTGACATCTTCTGTAAATCATCAAAACATACTTTATACAAATTAGTATGAAATCAAATCCTAAGGAGATGGAAATATAAAATATCAAAGATGAACCACAAATATAATGATAGTGAAAATACTGAATGGAAAGACGATATTCAGATTCATCAGATGAAAATATTGATACTAAATCATCCAGAAAGACTGGTGAATTCCGACACAATAATCTGATCTCGTTAGTAACTCCGTGTTATTTCTAACGAAGTATATTTTCTTCGAAAATCTTTTTTTGTACGCCCACATGAAATTTGAAATTCGTGCGTCCGTCCACAATTGCTCGTAAACACTCTAGAAGGCACAATTCTTGACAGATTTTGTCGTAACTTTGTTTGAATGTTTATTCAAGGATGAACTCTATTGGAAATCCGCGAAATCGAAAAATATTTAGTATGAGTTATTGTCGCTGTTCTTGAATTGCCCTTAACACGTTACGTAATATCTGATGAATTTTGATGAAACTTGATTTATGATTTTTTGCCTTTGTTCTATAAAACGCGTTGGCTTGTAAAAACTTTACACAGCACAATTCTTTACAAATTTTGAGAAAAACAAATATATAAAAAAATATTTAACATGAATCATTGCCGTAGTTCTTAAAAATGCCTTCGAGTTTGACAAAACTCGTTGAAATTGTTTATCATCACCCAAGGATGAACCCTATCGAAAATCATAAATACCGAAAAATATTTAATGAGTTATTGCATTGTTAGATGGTACACTTCTTGACAGAATTTAATGAAACTCAGTAATATTTTACATTAATCACCCCATAAAAGAAATGTATGACCGAAGGTTGAATATAACATTCTTGTGATTGTTACTATACTGTCAAGTTTTTGTGCAGTTGCCAGTGGACTTATATTACCTTGCCTGGCAAGCTATCTTTTAAAAATAATTTTATCTGTTTTGATACATCTGTTGTGTTTCCTTTGACTTGTTTTATGTACCTAGCGTATTAAAACACATCATTAATTGTGAACATGAATTCACATATTTGAATAATTATCTATTATATCTGTAAAATATAAAAACCAGAACTTTGGAACTTGTGTATTTGTCTTTCACTTTAACCGCAATAATATCCTTAATTTATAAGAAATCGAAAGTTGCTTGAAATGTTGCTCAGAAAAGAATAAAATAAATGGACTTGAAGGTGAGCTGTAGACCTTCGTCAATCAATATATAGACCAATACAGACTCCGACTGTTACACACTGGTTTGTCTTACCGTAACATTCTTCATCTTTAACAACTTCAAGGTTCTTGGTTTCTGGTAAAAATATCTGACATTCCACTATTCTGGTTTTAATACCAACACCACATGTCACGCTACAAGGGTTCCATTCCCCTGTGATGTATCTGAAACACAATGGTATAGAGATTTTAGATTCCAAGACATGCTGGATACTATATTTAGCGTAAAAGAACAAGGAGTTTTATGCTGATTGGTATAAAAAATGGACAAATTATTTTGTCTTCTGGCTCTTTGAGCACAGCGAAACAAAGTATATTCCTTCACGTCAGGTTTGATTTATACAACTTCATCTTCTTGGGCAAAATGACCTTCGTTTCTCTTACCGTGGTTTATCTTGCACTTCCCCAATCATCTCAGTGGGATAATCAAGAATAGCTTCTGAAACAGGAACATACTTAAACAATCATAAACAGTTTAAACCACTTTTTTCAACTTTTGTATTTACACCTTTTCATTCATCTGTCAAGTAATTTGCAAACAAATTCTAGTTTTTGTTACAATTCAAACCTTGTTCAAAAATTTTAACAGTAGTTTGTTGTTATTCGCCAGTGTTAAAAGTATAAAAATCTACAAAGTATTCAGATTTCAGCTCTTGTAACTAACTTACCATCACTGGGATAATCTAACATATCTCCTTCTACAAAAACAACAACAACATGTTCACTGTCTAAATCTATAACAACATATGATATTTTTTCACTAAACGTACATGCACATACGCCGCCTTTTCAATGTGCTGTAGTGTTTAGCGTCATTATCGTGGTATAGAATTGTTTAATCAAAAGCAAGCGAAACTGCCAAAGAACATTTTCCCACCTTTCTGTGCACAAATAATTCCTGTATAACAGATTCGACGATTAGATGGTTTTGATTCATCGGAACAAGGTCCATGTTTACATGAAACAGCTCTAAACTGAAACCCTTTACCACACGTTTCAGAACACTGCAAATATATATATATCATTATCAATTGAGTAATATTTATCACGCATAGCCTCCATTCTTCATTCAGATTGATTGATATACCACAAAAGAGACTAAAAAAAATCTAAATATAATTGACTCTTTCCATACAGTTGAAGGACTGTTTTAAGCCGATGCACTCAATTACAAGATAATTACAATACACCGATATATAAACCTAATATAGATATGAAGTCAATCTTATTAAGTCATATTTCTATAAACGACGTTGACATAAAATTTATTAAGTTACCTGTGACCAATTTTCAATAGTCCATTTTGGACAATTTCCGCCTTCACACACTGACACCAGGCTATTTGTACAATCTGTATAACATTCCCGAGTTAGCTGATAAGGTTTACCTTCCACTGGACAAAGTTTTTCAGAAACTGTCGTATTGTTTGTATGGTTTATACAGCTGATTTCAGACCTCTGTAATCCTGTCTAAACAATACAATACCATCATATAATAATCAAACAGTATTGTTTTACAATTTTGCAGCCTAAACAGGAAACAGATTTCAAACTATTCTTTTTTTGACATAAAGAGGTACAAGCAAAATCCCAAAATTAATTCATGAGTTGGTTAACCTAAAGTAAACCTCCATCTCCTGTATGGGTTGGAAGCGTGGTTTCGTTCACACAAGGTGATAAAATGGATATGTTTGTACACATTAATATAGTTTTTCTGACTTGGTAATATTCGCATGTTGCGAGCTGAGTTGCATTTTACTTGTAAGAGTACGGCATTGTTTTTAATACTCACACCACAAGATACAGAGCAAGACGACCAGGAAATGAGCCAGAAATACTGATTAGGGCACTTTCCGGTTCCACCACAGACACCACATTTATCTTTGTACAATCCAGATCCTACTATACCATCACAACCTACAGACTGTAATCAAAACAGACATGTCATTACAATCAGTTAATCCACTGGCCTCATTTGTTACCTAAAAGGCCCTAGATCAGAGCAATGCACTAATCAGTTAGTGCCAATTTCAATTAGATAGTCGGGCGTTTGATGAGGAAAAAATCAATGCGCTACAGTCTGTGTTCGTGTTCGGTTTGGAGCGTCTATGAGATTTGTTGTATGTTTTTCCAAAAATGTGTGGTGAGCGGGTAGGTTTCTTACCATACATGTACCATCTATACAGACATCATCATCCCCATCTTTACATCTTGTACCGTCTACAACCTTCTCCGAGAATGTTACAGTCACATTAATACTTTTACTTCGACATATCAAAGAACAGGGATTATTTGAATCAAGAAATGGCACCCAATTATGAATCTCTCCATGGAATGGTTTTAAATTAAATGATTGACACTGTTGGTGTCTTGAATCTTTATTATCGTCTAAACAAGGCTGCAATATATGAAGATGGGCGATGGTAATATATTACTTGCATTTTAACTTACTGTTAATTTATCTATATATGTATTACCAACAAATCACTTTCAATTGGACACGTAGAATCGCAGGAGGTTCTTGAACACTTGGTATTTTAGTGACCATTTGTATTATTTTGATATGCTCCATGTTGTTGATAATTATGGTTGTCTTTTGTTCCTTTTTATCATATCGAAGGTGATATCATATATCAAGGAGAAATGAAGGAAACTTATCGTCATCATTCTTCCAAATGTCAAGATATTACGCACTTTGTCTAATACCTTATTGCAATACTCATTTTCTTGTAAGTTTGTAAATACAGAGAATTGGTTGGATTATATACAAGCGAAAACTGTCAATCAGGACCCTCGACAGATAGACAATTACATATAACAAGGTGCTATTCGATAGTAACATTAAATAAAATCGCTGCATTTTGAAACTTCGTACATTTAATAAAAAGGGTGGCAAATGAAATCAATGTGTGAAGATAACACTTACCTGTCTATTACATAACTTGTATTGATATTTGATACCGTTACATGATTCCTCAGTTTTCAGACATGGTATAGTTTTATTGGTCAATCCAGTATCACATGACCGAGAACATTCACCCCATTTAGTCTGAGAATCTTGGCATAATATAAATTTGAACAATAACACCACCTACAAAGAGAATCAAATCATTTGTCTGTACCCAATTTTAGACCAGCATGTCAAAACTTTAAGACTGTATATCCAGAAACAGTTAGTTATCGAACAGAGCAATCGAAAGTTGTGTTAAATAACAATTATACATATGTATATCATACATGTACACGTGTTTCGTGAAAGTGTTAATAAAAAAAATGGATGCATACTTTCAATCACGCGACATTATGAAGAATGATTATCCCTGTCCGAAATACGACTGTTTCCAGTTAAAGCAGTGTTTCACAACCGTGCTAACTGACAACCGGGGTAACGGGCAACGTGAAGGGAGCCATGGAGGCAAAAGGGATAATTAGGAATCTATGGAAATTCTTGGGGGGGGGGGGGGCAGATGGTTAATCGCTCTATCGTGAATATGAAATAAGCTATATGTTGCTGTGCTATTGCAAGAGCAAGTGAACTAGTAAAATGCCATGCACGCTTCCGCAAACGCTTGTCATAAAAATTATACTGTGTCTGAAATGGTTCAATATCACATTTCCGTTTTTTTTTATTTTCAATGTACCCCCCCCCACCTCCTATTCAAGTTAAAGCGTAACTTATCAGCAACGGACTGTAGTCTGTGTGATATCTATACACGACAGATTGTTTCCTATCGGTTTCCGGTGCTAAGGTCAAGGACGAGGGCAATATAAACACAAATTCATTCAATTTATCACCTCTTCCAATAACTCATAAAATCATAAAATAACAAACCAAGTTCACCTCTAGCACTTCAAATATCAAATTTTATTCATTTTTACGACAAGGAAAACAGGCTGGTTTAATACAACGCGTGACCTATCAATGGTTTTAATGAATAATGGCAGGACATTCAATCTGAATGTCATGCGTACAGATAAACAGACTGTGTGCACTAGATTATTAAAAAATAGACTGAATGAGTACGTTATCCCTTTACTATCAATGTTTTTTTTATATACTCAGTTACAGCGAGTTATTCCTCAAATAGAATTCCAAGTACATTGGTAGTATAAGGAATACATGTATAATAAATCTGACAGAGGCATATTGAAAATGTATATTTTGAATATAATTATATATTTTTTATATATGACGCCATTGGTTTTTGTGCAGCTATTGCAAGAATAACAGACGTCTGATTGTAAATTTTTACTTTCAATATTAGCGATATCGACCAGACAGGAAGGTGAAATGTTAATATGCATATCTGACCTTTAACTGAAATGTTAAAAACAAAAGTGTCATCGTGCCATGACCCATAGGAAACAGAGCAGGTCGAAAATAATAAGATTATTTAACACTTTTTCGAATACAGGCAAATAGCTTTAGATTATATTTGATAGCATAATATGATAGGCACCTCGTTTGATATACTGGAATATATTATAATTTTTTTTTTTGGAATAGTGCATATATGACGAAGACAGATGCATATAATTCAAAGTAAAAGCAGGTGGTTAATTTTAAAGAGATATTGTATCAGGTGAGAGGAGGAATGTTGTTTAGTCTGACAGATAAATGGAACTGAACCATCCAACTCTACCTGCATCCCAAAATGGCTTCACAGTAAAAAGAATATTGATACGTTCAAATCCAGAACAATTGTGTTTAGTCTGCAGATTTGCGTATTTAGATAAAATGAAAACGCCATGTAATTAGATGAGAATACCAATAAATGTGGTATTGAATCATCCAGAATAATGATTTTGTTAATAGTAACGGATAGTCTTTGATTTCATATATTATCATTTAGTTTATTTATTTATTAGGGTTTATAAGTGTTAGCTCTTAAAAGTGAAATGTTGCAGTGTAATAAATGGGGGGCTCTCATATATCCGCGCTCACGCTATATAAAAGTGAAAGTGTAATTCATAGCTTAGAAACTTTGCAAAACATGTATTTTGGCCAAACTAACCGATTAAGCGGCCTTATTTAATTTAAGGGGCTTAAGGTATGATTTCCACAATGATGTGGTAATTGAGCTTATCGCTTGCATGATTGTATTTTGTATATTGTTCACAGATGACCTAATTAGATATAAATGTGACCCAATTAAACAAAGCAAACCTGTAGAGTGGTCAAGAAATTGTCCCTCAATAGTCATCTAATCCGTTTCAAAATAGAGAAACGTGATCTATACTGGACGGTGGTGGACATTTCTTGGTTCTTTTGTTGACTCAAGAAATAACAGGTCAACTTACAAACTGACAACTTATAAAGCACCTTAATTTATCAATAAGGGTCAAGACCTTTTTAGTCGTAAAACATTTATAGATTTCTTTCCCCTCGTGAAACGCTGTTGATCTGATCATAAGATGTAATACGTTCAAGCCGAACTTTTAATATACAAAATTAACTCGAACAAACAATACAGATGAGTCGATTTTGCACGATATTGAAAGTACATGTATATAAATACCAATTGTACATTTTGTTAATTACCGAATACTAGCCAAAAACACTACTAAGATTTCTTGTTTTTATGCTTTAAATCGTCAAACGCAAAACATCAATGAAAATTATAGATAAAACTCATAGTATGTATATTATATATATTTATATAAAAATATTATATTTCTTATCTATGTGTATGTTGTTTCATTGATATAGCTGCATCTTTTTGCCATAAAAGAATAAAGTTCTGTCCAAAATTATCTAAATCAAACCACCTCTACTGGATGTCATTCAATGAATATCAATAACAGTATTAAAGAGTATCACAATTATCAAAGCAATCCCATATTGGAATTTAAATTCTTAAATCGAACATCTGGTGAGGTATATCAAAAATAATGGAAATAAACCACAATTTCAGCTTTTATCACACAACTTATAAATTTGATTTACAAGTACGATTGTTAGGATTTTTTACCATCAAAATGGATTCTGTTTTTAATTCACCGCAAGGCAAAAAACTTCTTTTGTTCCATTGAACATTTTCTGAAAAAATGTAACCAGGTAATGCTAAAAGTATAAACGTCTTCTTTTATTTCGATAAAGAAAGAATATAACATTCTATTTGTGTGAAATTGTTTCTTCTTGTTATTGAAAATAGAATTCTTATTCTCAATGCTAATCCCTGTCTGGAAATTAGTTCAGAGAGAAAAACTTGTTTACAGACAGAATTAGATCGTTTTACTGAAAATGCTTTGTCAGAATTATTTTTTTTATCCTGACACAAATGTCTAGCTTGACTTCTTAGTTTCATCCACTGATTTTATTCAGTCTTCTGAATTCTGACAATGCCCAATTGATCTTGAACAATATCATAAAAGACTGTCACAAATGAGGTAAATTTGTGGCAGAAAAAAATCAAAGCCATGGTGATGTCAATTGTTTCTGAAGTTTAAAGCCAGAATAAGGTGATTTCTTTAACTGATATCCACTCGGGGATTGAGATTGTGACAGGTTAACGAAATCTCAAGAATAAAATTCCGCATGGAGTGGCCCTGATAGTGATATAAACCCCATTTAAGATGGATTTAATAAAAGTTATTATTGCTAAGTTTTTCAATACTATGTTTTATACAGTGACTTTACTTCTTATGAATCGAGATTTTTTTTTCCCGTTAATCAAACCATTCAATATCGAAGAATGTATAATGTTTGAATTGAGATAAGAAGTGAGCCAAAATAAGAAAGTATGGCGTCGGTGTATTGACTTAAGATTAAAGAGACAATGCAACCACTTGAATGTTTGGAGTCAACAATTGACAATGAAATACTTTTAAATAAGGACGTCTACGGTTTTTAGCTTGCATACTGTATCATACTGAAAACAATCGCTTAACCATGTGTGATCTAACTAGATGTAATCCATGCGAAACATAATGGAAATTAGATGTTCGATTCGTCAAAATATTTTAAAAGCATATTTAATAAACTGTGCGCTCCATATTAAATCAAGTCTTACGTGCAAGAATTGAGAATATTTTATTTATTGGGGGGGGGGGGGGTATCTGATGTCAAAGTTTTGTCTAAAAAAGTAGTATGGATAGTTGAGATTTATAAATTAGTTAGTTTCTTATCAATCAGATGCCTGTACTCCTTTAAACCAGCGTTTACACTGAGAGCATCTCGAATATCAAAGCGGTAAGAAAAGGCAACTTTAAAAGCAGACAAAATAAAATGTATAAGAAGTGATAAGGATATTTCTAAGAATGTTCAATAGTAATAAATAGTTGAGCTGTTATCAGTGAAATAGTTGATAAAATTTATAATGATTTTATATTGTAAATATCTCTTACTTCTTCTCTTGTTTAATGATTCATGTCTGGCATTTATTTAGCGCCTAATCTATTTCAAGACCTTGAATAAATCAACTTGTCTTTCAAATCTGTACTATTTGTTAGGCCAAATTGAGTGTAATTTGCAAAAACATGTCAGAAATTACACACGTAAGTACGTCCAGAGTGTGAGTATTCTTTTTGACGGTTGTACACATCGTTACATTGACACTGAAAAATTGGTCCGGTTTGTGTTATGCTAGCTCTTGCTTTTTTCAGAGACAGTTCCCTTGATGTGTGTAATGTTGAGCTAAGCGGTTGTTAATGGGTTGTGTTAAACAAATGCTATCTCCTATTTTTGTTAAATGATGCACCCTATTAAGACCTTCTGCCGAGAGAAACGTACTATGTGAAAAGTGCTGTCAAGATGTATTATTCTACATGGTCTCCTAGAATGCTCCCTTTTTGATGAAGCAAGAATTGAGTTCTGGGATTCTGCTACTTTGCTTTTAGGTAAATCAGAGTCCGAGATTTGAGGAAATGCCAGCCATCGTGAACATTTGATTGCGTTATTTAGTTTAATGCACGTATCCCCAAATATTGCATCATATTGCTTAGCTGACAACCGATTTCAGATCTGTATTCTCTCGTTTGTCTACCGAGTCGCATCCAGACAATGGTTGTCTCCAGTGTGTACAGACCGTCTAGATACCACTGACTGGTTTGTGTAATATGTTTTACTATCTCGTCTGGATACCACTGACTGATTTGTGTAATAAGTTTTACTATCTAGTCTAGATACCACTGACTGGTATGTGTAATATGTTTTACTATCTCGTCCTAGATACCACTGACTGATTTGTGTAATATGTTTTACTATCTCGTCTAGATACCACTGACTGGTTTGTGTACTGTGTTTAGCTATCTGATCTAGATACCACTAACTGATTTGGGTATTGTTATTTTTCATATCCTGGCTACATGTAGATTTTTGTAATGTGTTGTGTTTCTGTTTTGTTAAACGGTTCTAGGTAACCTGTGATTTGTCAGCAAGATGGTTACAGGGTGGTTTGTGTAATGTTGTTGGTCAACTGAATTATGTGACTAAGTGGTAGATTATATCATGTATCAATATTGACTATAATGTAATATAAATATTATGTTTATCATGTCATCTGATAGGGTATTATCCAATTATTGTTATACAGCTAGGTGGGTGGGAGAATCTTTTGGTATCACTGCTCTCTTAGTGTCCAATAAAACTTTGATATGCAATATAAACAATTATTCAAATTCATCTAAAATGGTTTAAAATATTCTGCGCGTTTTTTCTGTCTACAGGTTGGTCCATATCACACTAGAAGATGCCCATTGTTTTGATGAATGTTTTCTATGAAGTATGAATATTGAATGGTTAACCCTCTTTAGGAAAATAATCTAGAATATTATTTTGTCAAATAAAATGGTATGGCCGAACTATGTATAAGTCAAATTTACTGACCAAATAATAAATAAAGATAAGATATCGACATGTGGTGTGTGGTTCTTTTTATTTATTTGTGGTAACAATGGTCTAGTCTAAAGTTTTATTTGAAACCCTATCAGACACTGTCCTCTTAACGTTTCCTAACGAAGGTCCAGTGTAATCGATATTCATAATCAATTATCAGACAAATTGACTCCACCTGCATTTCAACCTGTCATACCATCAGCATGCTAAGTAGGTTTAATCCTATACTCTGGAATTACCAAGATATTTAGACACTTGATGTTGACGTCTTGAAAGATCAATTAGGTATACACTGGATAAACAATATGATCGAAAACAACTAAGCTCCATGCTATCTTAGAAACATTTACAACTATCTTTATGAATGAAACCAAACTTTTAACTTTGTAACAGTGCTGGCATGACAAATGCATTAGTTTAAAACCCTTTGTGCCAGGGGGTATACTAAAGAAATGTTCAAAGGTTGATTTGGAACTCCATTGGTCGCCGCTGCTCATTCTCAAGATCTCATGACTGAGTGGCAAATCAGTATCATCCTTATCATCGTCAAGATATCATAGAGGAGGTAAATAATGTCCACGATGAAATAACGACCCACCTTTGTTTGCTTAACAAAACTCTAAATTGTGCTGAATAGACAAATTGTTAGTAGTTTATTTTTCCATGATTACAGGGTAGGTAATTGTTCAACATTCACTTTAAAGATTAATGAGCATCTTATATTCGCAATAGAAAATGATCAAAGAAATTATTATTTTAACTTTCGGTATTTTTTCATAGAAATGAAATAATGAGGTGAAACTCTTACTCAACATGTAGTCTTAAAGTCTCGGGCTTGTTTCAAAAAGTGGTTCTTTTCCTCACCTTTGGTCTTTATTTTGTTCGTTTTGACCAGTGTCTCCGTTTTGATACGTTATGATCTTCAATAATCGTTTATTTGGTAATGCCCACAGCCCAGTTTTCTCCCACCCTTTCACACGGAAATTAAAAGTGACACCATTACGTTAAACATCACGTGTAAAACTAAGTACCTTATGGGTGGAAAAATAATAAATTGGCTGTCAAATTGTAACTGTTATAGCCCTGAACATGGTAGGTACTTAAGTGTTCAGAGTCATTTGTTATTAATTTACACTACTTTACCTATAGTTCTCAGTGTATCAAAGCAATACAAGATAGTAACTTACACCTTTGATTACTTTTATGTACTGACTTCAATTGGTTACTTAAGAACCTTTGATATATGTTACAAACTGCCACTTATATTTTCTGTCGGGTAAAGTTTATCTAAAATTGTCACTGAGCTTGCTCCCTTTACAGGAAAAGAATAAGATAATCTCTTGTCACATGGGTCACCCTTGACAGAATCGAAACCCTCTTCCTGAAAGTGAAATTATTCTGTGACGTGTGCTTAAGTGATTGGTGTTAATACGAGCAGAGATCAGTACTGTTGATGTTTCTAAAACTGAAACTTATTTCTGAATTAATTTTAGTCAATAAATTTTTGAAAGTTATCTTCATTTAGTTAGCTACATTACGTACGGGAACCAATACAATAATTCTATTAAAAATGCATATATAGGGTTATCATCGGAAAATAGAATGACTGACGTGCCAGGCATAGTTTGATTCTTACATTAAGTTCATGTCACATGTGATTATTTATATCAGACAGGCTCCCAAGCAGAATATTTTAAAAGATCCCCTCAGCAAAGAGAGTTACTACCAGCCTAATATTTCAGCTTAAGCCTCATTGATTTATTATTTATGATGGACCTAACCTTGTGAGATTTAGTCAGCATAAGTTTTATATATCAAAAAGATTTCAGTGTCTATCAACCTCTGTCGATCCAATATCTATTTGTTTCTGAAAGTATCTGAACAAACATACATAATCTGTGCTCTTCATTTCTACCCCATAAAGAAATGAGGAGGTCAATGGGGTGGTTTTATGTTTTATATCAAAATAAGTATGTATGTAATAAGGGTTAATGAAGTGAGGCAAATTTTAAATAAATAATCATTCCATTCATGATAGTTTATCAATGATTTGAAATACGTGAGCTGGCCTATTTATATAAAAATTGAGACACCTTACGGTTTAAGGTTCATTTGGTTGAACTTATTAATATTAATTTTATATACATACCCTCTCATGTTATATTAGGGAAAATGCTATTGTAAAACGAGTTTATGTAATATTGAACACACTGATGACAAAAAGCTGAATACCACAACAACTTTCACTGTGCGTTCGGAAAAGTCATCTTTTTTGACTTTTTGACTTTCTTGACTTTACACATAGTGATGAGTAAATAATGATTTCGTTTACGTTACAACCATAACCATGTTCACAAGATATACCTACTTGTATTGAAAGCAATTGAATAACGATACCCCGTGTCGTAAAATCAACCAAATGCCTTGAGAAGAAAGTTACTAAGATGGTGTATTGTAAAGTATCATCGGAAGGACAATCATGGCTAATATTTCAGAAAGTTTCATCTCGAATCATATTAAAGAAACAAAACAGAACTTACCATAACGGGTGTAAATACTAATAATCTTTCTGTCCTCATTCTGGTAACCATGGAATCATTTTAAATCCAAAATTCAAATATCCACTAAGTCCAGATCTTTAACCACTTTGTACAATATATCAGACATAGTTTTACAAATTCGTTCATTTCATTGCATACTATTCTGTGGTGTTTTAGTACATAATCTAAAATAGAATGTAAAAGGAAACGTGTGTGTAAAAGAATAAACTGAAATGCAAAATCTGCATTAAATATCAAAGGACTAATCTAATACCTTAAAGGATTTGAACGAGACTTTTCAACCTGGGGGTACACACTAATACCAATTTCTGAGAAAATTTTAACGTTTGTGACATGATAAGATTTCAACTTCTCAGAAAAATCAATAATATTAAAATCAATCAACAACACCAAAAGAGCCACTGTTACAACAAAAACCGCCAAAAACACCATCTATGATTTTATTGTACATTCCTTTCAATCGTAAAATTATTGAACTTCACAAAACATTTCAGTCATATGAACATTTATACTACCTCCTTGTAGTATATCAAGACTACATGATGTACAGGTATTAAACTGATTAAACAATGCAACTATAAATATTCAACAATCGTTTAAAGTGGAATTTTCACCATCCGTTTGACCACTCGTGCTTTAGTATCTGACACTGATAGAGCCTTCAAATCCATGTAGCTCTAGAATTATCCGCATTTCAAAGCCAAAATGATGACTGGTCATTTCTCGAAAGAAAATGAAATAAAAAGAGTTTTACGTCCATATCTTCTGCACCTAATGAACTAATGAAGAACACCATGCAGTGTGCAATTAGGAAAATTTGTGCAAGGTCAGCAGCATTAACCTCCTTTTTGGCGATTTCCAACTGTCGATAGATCTTTAACATGCAAGGCATAGAAAATAAAACATTCATAGTTTGAGGTATTTTAGAACGAATATTTCTTGACAATATATGCATATATAAGACCAAAGTCAACCTCCGAAAATGGCGAATCTGTCCCTGAAAGTATCAGACACTTGATTTCCCGCTAAATAAAATATTTAGGTTACCCGCTGTGCTATAAATTACCAACTTTCATCATTATTTCCCCAAACCTGTTAGAAGACGTGCCAGAAAAAACAGACCGATGTCAGAAAGGGCAAGAATTAACGAGTGCTTCCAGATCAAATGTGTTTCTATAGCATATAGTGTGTAGCGTGTAATGAAGGGTTCGGTATTGGTCAAGGCCAGTCTTTTGTTAAACAGGTGAAGTTTTCTTTTTATTCTGTTGCTCAAACTCGATTGAAATAAAGCTAGTGCTAAGTCTAAAACATGTTTAGTAAACATAAACCAATAATATGAATATTAATAAGGAATTAACCATTGTCTCACAGATTGAATCCGTTCAATTAGATTTGAATGATAACTTTTACAGAATCAATGCTTATTGCTATCATATCAATATCAATACACCTTTGACCAACGGTTCACTTAATTTTACCGCTCGTTTGTAAATCTGATGTTGTATCAAGTTTAAATGAACAAAATATGCATTACTCATCTCTTCTTCCTAGCTCAAAGAAAGATTCATAAAATAGTATAATTTATATAGTAGCCTTTCCCAACTGGTATAGTATACTACAGATTGATTCCAGATGGTTGGCATTAAACAATACGTGAGAACAAGGCCTTTTAATATAGAATGGTTTCTTATATCGTTTATCAAATATCAACTGGAAAGGTACCGACCGTATTTTACAGACTAATCAGTTTGATATATTGCTACAGCTAAAAGATATCTAAATCATATTGGTCTGAACCTTGCATATGAAATGTCATCATATAGATGCATAGCGAAATTAAAACTGATAAAAGAATGAAACAATTTTACCTTTCAGAACCTTACCTAATTTCTTATTTGTTTAGATATTTGGTAACGTTAAGTAATTGACATTCATATAAACTTCCGAATGGTTTATGCATTTTATTTCGATCATGTATATTCTTTTTGTTTGTATAACCACCTTAGATATTTTCCATCTAGGATATAAATTATCCAGTAAAGTTCGTATATGCGGTACAAGACAATAACTAATTAATTAAGAGTTTATATATCATAAATATCCTTTAGTCATTAGTGACTTCATCATCGTTTAACATCGACCTTTACCTAATTTGTACTTATGCCACGCTGTTCTGTCTTAAACATCCACTATGCTTAATGATGTTCATACTTAGGTAAGATATTTTTATATTGGTGGCAATAAGAAAACAAAATCGAAATATGTGCAATTATATTTACCGAAAACGTGAGAAGAGGGTTATAAAACAGAACTGAATAGCAGTCGCCATAAAATAGAGCATTTTTTATCATGTTCTACACGTGCAATTCAACTCATTGCTGGGTAGCTTACTAGACATTGCAGTGTTTCGTGAATTACAAAATTTAAACAATGAGAAACAATCAAACCGACTCACCTGTATTTGCCGGTCCGAAATATATTACAATTTGATCGAATCACACGGTATATTTTGATTATAAACCTTCGCTTATCAACTTCAAATACTTGGATAGATAAACTTTGTCTTGTAATAAAAATAAAAACACAATCACTCTATTGTCATCTAACTTGAAAAATCCAATTTAAATGAATTTGGTCCGACTTGTAGACTCCACTGACAATTCAGTTACAATCTAATAACACTACTAACTACATGTTCAACCAGGTGGGCGCCTTTTTGTTACTATTATGTTACTATCCTTAAAAAATATAAATGAGCATGTTACCTTTGACAGGAAATTTGTTAGTATGTAACAATCCAAAAGAAATCACCACTAAACTAAAATGCTGAGATATCTAGAAAAATCTTGATTGTCATAACGCTTAGTCAATTAGCCAAGTAAATCAAAACATAATAAATAGTAGGGCATTTGCAACTAATTTCTTCTAGTCGTATTCCAAACTTTGTTCTAGTTTAAGAAAATCGAAGCAAGTGTCCCTTGGTCAATTCTCACGTTGGAATTAACTATCCATACACATCCTTGTACGTTGTAACCTGATTGTCTAGTAAGTTATTGACCACGCCGGTTTTCTTGTAACCCATTCATAACCGTCGTTATTTGTGGATACCGACCAATAGTAATTCAGTCCAACTATTCTCACTCTAAAATAAACATTCATTGGCCAGCGTAACGGAATGCACATTCATTCATATAAAACTCGAAAAACTCCATATCCATATACCATATCCACAACAAGAACACGAAAAATGAAATGAAAGTAGTTTTACGTCATATGCTTCTGCTGCGCCTAATGAGATTATAAAGACGGACAACGCCATACAGGGTGCAATGAGGGCGATAATGAAAATAACCAAAACAAACGAAGTCGAGGGTCCAGATAAATCAGGACTCTAAATATTAAAAATATAAATATACTGTTTCTAACTTGCTTATTTCATAATGTATACCAACAAAACACCTTTTGGTGATAAGGTCCTGAAAATCACAACAGAAAACAACGAGCTGGTGTCTTACAGTATAAGAAAGATGGATTAGTTAGTTCCCAGACTCCATTTAGACATGATGATAGCGTACATCTGACCAACTCACTAATAATGTTGAAGGCTCGAGCCGAACAATCAGATCAAATACAGAATTGTTCACACACAAAGAGTATATCTCCACTTACCACATTCCGTATTTGTGAAACCTTGCAAAACGTTATTATGCTTCAGTCAAGAGATAGTCTGATGCTTTGTAAGAAGCAATAAAGCCACTGGTGCGGATGGGCATACGTGTTTTGTTATGGTATGCAACTGAAATAATGTACATGATTTTAAATATTTCAATTTTTATGACATTTGGTTGCTAAAATCTATGACTTTTATAGCGTCTCTTCAAGGGCAAAAAAAGTCTTTCTAACCTTTTCGAAATCAAGTATTAATTTAATGTAACTTGGTAACCACAAAACATAGTTAGATGGCGGGAATCGGATATACTATTAACATTGAACAATTTGTGATGAATATCAACTCTCATTATGTGATTAACTTCCTATCACCTTATATATCTAGAATTTCATGACGCATTCACTTTCCCAAACACATGAAATATGTTACGGATTTATATATTACAAATATATTGCATTTTGCTATATAAATGCGAAATAAAAAAAAAATAATTACACTAATAACAATTATTTTACATTCTAAGAAACCAGCCACTCGAATATTTATTCAATAATATAATGGGTTAAATATACATTTTTACCGTTAAAAGAAAATAAAGTAATAAACCTAAAATGGCGCCATTCATTATAATAACTATTTAAAATGTACATCTGTAAAAATATAAGATAGAAAATTCACACTTTACCAAGGTAAATATTGAATTCTTTGAACACCTTTCATTTGACTTTAAAAATCGTTTGACCTACATAAAACTTTTTATCTAGACTATTAAAGGTAACCGATTTGTTCAACCACCAATTTAAAACCACTTCATACAAGAAAATCGACACTTGACAAGGAAATGAGAATCTATAAGAAGCTGTATGTTACAACAAACTTAACACATAGTTTGCGTTTAAGTCTTTTTTCTAAATGTATAAAATGCAAACTAGCAAATATATGTTTTTTACTATTGTCATATTCCTGAAAAAAGTTCAAGAAAAGCTGCTCTCACTCCATTCGTCTTTTATTTGAAAATGAAGTAGAATTCCTACAATACTGCAATTTTGATATAGAGAATCAAGCTTGTGGTGATTTAATAAAAAATTTCGCCGTAGTTTTGAAAAAAATCGAACGAACTGACTAACTATGTACACCATAGTTCTAAATAGCATAATAACATATGAAACTTTAGAAGAATAATATCCTTCTTTGCTTGGTTTAAAATTGTGTATGTTTTTACATACATTTGTGTTTTACATTGTTTTACATTATTGTGAAACTGTCAAAGTTTGAAGTACATATAACAGTTATTGTGTGAAATTAGAAGATTTGGTGTAAGATAAGAAATAATCAGTAATGAAATCTGAAGGATGTGCAGGAAATTGATCATGTTTACAACCAACAAACTTTCAAAAACACATTAGTTTTGATTCACAATTTCGACCCTGGGATGTTTTCTGTTCTAGCATCAATATCCTATGCGCTGTAGGTGACCAGGAATTTTTAGACTTCTTTTATTTTGCTTAGCAAACAGAACACTGGAAATTTATTTTATTTATTTACTTTTGAAAAAACGAATGCCTAGCATCTCTATATAGATGTCGGCTTAAAATGATATACTTGCGAATTCCCACAAGAAAAAAAAGTATATGTCTTAATTTTGCCAGACAATATGATAACAAAGCAATCGCTATAAATTGTTTGAGAGTGAAGAGAGAAGAGAGAAGAGAGTGTCAAACGAGGAATGTGACACTAAAATCAGCGACAATTTTACTCTCAAAATACAAATCAAACATAAAACTTGATCGAATCTTGTCCTCGACATCCAGTACTGAGTATACAATGACTAAAACCAATGAACAAGAATTAAAACCTGTTTTCTTATAGATCGAGACTATCTTAAATAAATATATAAATATGGACGAACACCGGATGTAGTTAAATGGACACCATGTTTACAATTACACAATGGATAACAATGGGGTGTTGATTTCGTCTGAAAATTTTTATAACCTTGGTTCAGTCACCTCCGAATCTAAATATCTGAAATGTCAGCGAAAGTCAAATAAATGGGATGAAGTTATATCTCAAAACTGATTTATTCATTTTGGTTCGTTCCTGCTTTTGGGCATCAGAGAAGTTAATCAAAATATTAGGTAGATTAATACAGTGTTAAATCAAATAACCGTTAACTTTAATACAGTAACATAAATAAACAGTCATATATTTCCAGATTACAAACTTCCTTTTATTAACACATAAATGGGTGTCATATACATTGTTTTAGAAAGCTAATAAACGTGATATCATTTGTTACGAACATAAAAAAATTAATGACATAATATAACACCTTGTCTCACACCACACACGAATTTTTATATAAACCAATTTGTATAAACGGTTCGCACTTTCCTGATATACAAAGTTTTAATGGGGGTTGTTGAAATGGGATCATTTTAGTGTACAATAACAGTCTAGCCTCGACAACTGCTTGGACTAGTTCAGAATGTACCGCTATTGATTCGTGCGTCATTTTGATTAACTTGTTCCTTATATTAGCATAGGAAAGAATAAATGTGTATTTTGTTTAAATTTGGAGGCCTGACATGATAATTTCTAGTTCTCCCATCCAATGCCTCAAAAAAATCTAAAGTCCAAGTCATGTTAACAGGTTAGGTGAACACGATTTCTATCGTATTCTTTGTGATCTTACACGTAGTAGAAATAAGTTAAATGTGACCACCCATTGAGAATTAAAACTTACAATAAACAACATGGCTCAAACAGAAATACATAGGAATTAAACGACACCATTTCTTTTTAAATTTATCTTTCGTTTAAATTATAATATAAATATTCTATTTAGAATAGTTTAGATAAAATAAAAATCCTATGATACAGCTCAAAATGTTAAATTGCAGTAATTGCATGAAATAAACAAATTTCAAACAATTGTAGTATATCATCTGTGAGAAATAAACACTGGCCATATGCAGCCATTGCAGACGAAGATATGAAGTAGTGGGAGATTTCAGAGACGCAGAAATCAACAAAAAAAAAAACCATAGATTACCTAAAATTTTGAAGGATGTTTATGAAACGAGTTGATGTGATTTAAGAAAATAAACTGATGTTTTCTATAGAATATTTAGGAAGGTCAGCCTGATGGAAAAATTATGAATGTGTATTGATTAAGATGATAGATTATTTTGTTAAGAAGGATAATAACTACAACGAGATTTATTATAAAATATTAACTTTGTTAAAGGCGTTTCTATTGAATATATGTATTATGAAATACCTGTAAAATATAAATGTCAATAGAGCTGTCGTCTATTAATGTATTATATTTCGACTTTACCATTCTACGGCACTAATTGGAGCCACTTGAAGTACCTTTCTTATTGAACGTCTCAACTTGAGTGGATTGAAGGGTAGCGCTGTTTCAAACAGTTAGATATTACTAGACAAGTGGAAGAGCAACATGATGTGAAACTCTTGTTCTAGAGTATGTTCTTTCAGATAACTTTGATGTTTCGTGGGATATTTCTTTAAGAAAACATGAAGACACACCGGTTGTTTGAAAAAGTTAATAGACTATATATATTTTATGTATTTGTTTTTACGTCTTTTAGGTAAAGGTTATTTTTTAACAATATTTATTCACAAATTACAAATTATACATACATATAAAAAGACTGGATTCAGAAACAAGTCGAAACTTATATTAATCTGTTACCATAAATATTGACTTTAATGAAGCATATGTCATGCTCTAATTCAAACCGATTTATCGAAAGTGCTGCATTCCTAGAGAATATTCATTATTCACACTTAAGGTTTTAGACTGTTGATGACCTTAGGATGGTCTGTTAGACCAACAGAAACATCGGCATCGAGTTCAGTTGGGCTGATCGCCAAGAATAATCAATGCTTATCTTCAATTGTTTACTTAATGCAAATAGAAAGAAAGACAGACATATATATTCTACACTATTTTCTTGCATAAAAGATAATCTGACTACTGGTTGATTAAAATAAAGCTTTAACACTTTCTTATCAGACAGTAACAGAATAACACTGAAATGTCAAATCCTGTAGGTCTAAAACCAGAGGATTCGATAGATACAGGGCAGGAATGAACTGCCGATCTGTATTAGAACTTGTATACGTTTTATTGCTAGCTTCAACCACCTTTTATCACCTAGCTTATTAGATACCTGGAAATCGCACCAAAGATATTTTAACATTATATTTATCGAAGATTTGAGCTATAACTTATTATGCGTTAGGAAATTCGGCAAAACAAAGAAAAGAAGATGATGAATCTAAAGCTATTATCTATGATAATCATAAATAGTGTTGAAATAGCAAATAAAGAAAAATATATATCTAGATTTTCTGAATTACAAAGGCAAATAAACCCTTTTTTAAGTGAACAAGGCATGGATTTTGTTTCTTTATATATCTATTTCCGGTATATAAGTTTTTGTCTACTACATTTTAGATCACATATAGTCCGAAACTGGTTTTATATCTGGGTTCTGAAGTCAGACCTGTAGTCAGACGACTTGTTTGTCCTGAGGAGCAAGTGATATATTCGGACTGGCAATGGGGCAATGATCTTATTTGAAGTACTGTCAGAATTTGTTCAGGGGAGCATTGCATTTTGTAGGTGGAGAGAGAGAGGGGGGGGCGGTTGCTGCCTCTTGCTCACAGTAGCTATGAGCATGTGAATATTAGTTGCAATCAATGTCAAGTGTTATAGGCAGAGATAAAAGAACAGAAATAGTGTTCATAAAAGCGGATAAAAGGAAAACATCTAAGCTTGTCGTCTGAGAGTATGTCATAAAAGTGAACTTTGATAATATTGACCATCAATGCTATTATAACTACTTCTTGTCGTGTTATTTTGGTTGAAAGAAACGTTACTGATATTGAAATGAAATGATGTGGTATTTATCATTAAAAAGGTCGAATTACATATTTTTTCCAATTAAATGTACATATTTTCTATTCTGTTATACGTCAAATGTTAACCGCCTAGACAGGTATCAGAGAAATTGGATGTTTCGGATTAAATCTAGTAGTGGTGAAATGAGATGACGCAATGTTATTCTTTAAGAAGGCGGAATGACTGGATGATTATTGAACATTTGGCGTTGGAAACGCCTTCCTGTGGTATTTCTATACTATAAGCCAGCATGATCTATATACAAACCATATTGTATTTTATTTGAAAATATCTGACATCAGATCTGGGTTGTCAGTAATACGTCAAACACTTCTTTATACAACTAGGAAAATGGTAGCTTTGAATGCCACCAAACTTACAGAATGTTGTATGTCGTTCTCTATGCACAGTGTTGACCATGGAACTATACTAGACAAAGCATTTAAATACAATTAATAAGTTTACAAATGTATAAAATGCTTTAATGCAACTTTGACATTTTTAGAATAGTTTTGACCCTAAAGATTTTTTTAAAGAAAAGGAAAGCAACTTTATCGTTATCGTCTAAAGAAAATTTGTGATCGATATTGTCTGCACCAATAACCAATGTATATTGCCTAATATGGGAGAGTCTTTGATTTATTCTCAACTAGAATCACGGATAGTTCTACTCCCTTATCAAAGAGACTGGAAAATTAATATACTGTGAACCATGAATTGATTTAGCAATAAATTTCAGTCTAGTTGAATATAGTAGATCTTATACACAAAGACATGTTAATCAAGATATTTTCCAGATGATTTCTTTGAGGAACGCCTTGACCATACTTACAGACTATAGAAGTAGGAAGATAAACATTCGAACACAAGATGTATTGATATACTACTTATAGGTTTATTACATACTACTTTACATGTGTTTCTAAACGTGGTATGCAATAAACCTAAAAGTAGTATATCCATATATCTTTTGTTCTCTAATGGTATATTATGTATTATAATTTCGCATTGTAACTTTTGCGGCATGAGTAGGCAAATAATGTTTATCACAATTTTCTTGTTTAATAGGTTACTCTCGTATTCCACTTCTCACGCCTATCTTTATTTTTCAGTAAGCATAAATTTCTTATCACTTTGGTAGACACTGTGCTTATATTACATATTTCAGAGCGGCCATCTTGTTTTATCTTTCAAAGTCACTTTTGTCTTCAATAATTAGCTGACAAATTTAATTGAGTCAGTAACACCAGTTACAGATCAATTAAGTTTATTTCGTAACTGAGGCATGTGTTAGTGATTTTATAATATCAGTTCAAAGTGTCACGAATTTCGCAGCCCATAAGTATATCCACTGAATACGTTTTCCTGCATTGAGTTAGATATAGGCCAAGGTAGTATCACTCTTGTGGAAGGTTTGAATATTAATCAGTTGCTTCATCTTGTCAAAATAGGACAATTCATTTACTGTCTTGGTGTTTAAAGGTGAGTGTATATACTTCATCATTGTGAGCGAGGACCGCAAATCGTCCTGAACCCTTCTTTGAAACATTATTGTCAAATGTGTTTCTATATACATGTATTTATTTATATAAATATTTCTTTATAAAGTTTGAAAATGGTGTGTGCAATAAACCAACAAACCAAATCAAATACTAGAACTGTGAACAGCTCCGAGCGTGGCAACTATGCGTTATCCCATGGATTTCGAACATTTTGAAACTTCTAAACTCTAAACTTCTGCTAGCTTTCAATTCCGGTACTTTTCAGCCTCCAATTGTGGAACAAGCGTAACAATATTGTTAGATCTATAGACAGCTGATGTCAAGGCCATTCTATATGGAAAATTACAAGGTCATTGAAGGTGAAGGTCACAAGATTTAGAATTTCAAATTTTCAAAAAATTCAAACGGGCATAAATAATAAATGACGGACTAATTAAATTTTAAAGAAAATTTGCCATTCTCGGAAAAATGGCGCATGCGCAACTAGCAATTGGAATTTTTTTCTTCTCGGGGGATGCAAATTATTTTGTATAGCTAATATATACTGTTTTTGCTTACATTCTTCAATTACACGGGATGTAGGGTCGCCTGAAATGAGATAAAAAACCGGAAGTCCCCACGCCCAAACCGGAAGTGATCAAAAAATTTTGATGATATATTTTTAATTGTGTTGCGTATCTATCTATATCCTGTAAATTTCAGACCGATCCGACTATTAGGGCCCGAGCTAGCTTGAAATCTTATTTGCATATTATGCAATTAGCCACTTTCTGATTAGCGAAAATATTATGTTAGATATTCCGAACGAAAACAAAGCGTGACAAATTTTATTTGCCACGCAATTAATACAACCACTGAAAAAACAGTACCAAGGTGGCACCAATGAATGATTGTAATAAAAAAAGGTCACAAATAGGCACAATACTGCTTGGAAAGATAGTGACTATCGTCACCTCCACTACCATCTTTCCCATTTCTCGTTTTTTTAGTCCATTACCGAGGTGTAGACCATATACTAGTTTAATAAAGGATTTATTCTATCTGAATGAAAGTTCGATAAGCTGATAGACTTTGTTCGCTGTACTGTGACATTACGTTTACGATCAACATAACTTCATATTTTAATCAAATATTTCATCTTTAATATCTCAAATCAAATTTACAGTTTTCATTTCAAATCAATATAGGTCATATTTCTTTCAGAACAAAACCTTATATTATAATAAGCTGATTTGAATACAAATGTTTTATTCTTATCTAAACTAAAGTAAAGTATACATTCATAGACTTATGAATCATTTTGTTCAATATCCCTTTCACTCCAAGCTCCCGTCTATCACTCTCACAGCACCCCGTTGCCAGCATTCATTCTTCCCTCTTATATGCAGTGTTGCCAGATTATATTATCAGAAAGGATAATACCATATCCCCTTCCTCATAGCAAAAAAAAGCATTAAAATATTTAGGATTTCTTCTACGGATACGAGGCGCAGGTGGTGCAATATTACAATCATTTTGTTGTTGGTATTCTAATGAGGGTCTCCAGAATCATCATCATTTAATCCTTGGTTAGCATGAGTCTCACATAGCTCATGCCACCGTTTAACAACTTCTTGCTCTGTTAGTGGTTGTGATTTTGGGACAACTTCTTCAGCGATGACACATTTCCTTATGTCATCAGGGTGCCGGGTGAACATTCTACCATCCCTCTGTCTTTCCAACAAGATAGGTCGGGTAGAAAAGTAGGATGGAACTTAGATGTTTTGTTGTAGTTTCGTAGTAATGCTTGATCCCCAATTTGAAATAAACTTTGGTGGCGATATTTGGAGTCATTGATTTTCTCGGCTCGCTGATGTTTAATGAGTGTGTCACGATGTCGAGCTTCCTTGACCTGAGATTCAGAAACCGCTATGCGAGGAAAAACAGATTGATGACCATCACGAAATAACATAGACGATGGGGCTATGCCAGTAGCTGGGTGAGGGGTATCTCGATAGTAAGAGAGTAGTTGTGATAAAGCTGTCCGTTCTGAGTGATTGTTATAGTTGCTAAGTTTCATGGTTTTTACAAGGGGTTTCATAAGTGTTTCAACGGGGTTTGCAGCTGGATGTAGTGGTGGAATCTTTTGAAGAGTAATATTCCTGTCCTTCGCAAAATCTCTTGAATAAAAAAAAGGTCCATTATCGGAGAGTTGATATTCTGGGTTCCCAAAAGAGTCATATATATCAGCCAATGCTGGTAACACCTTGCTTGACTTAGTCGATGATACAATCCTGGCTACTGGAAATCGTGACGCAATATCTTGAACGACCACGACATGATGTGATGATGGCATTGGACCAAATAAATCAACGGATACAGTTTCCCAGCATTTGGAGGGAACGTGATGTGCTCTAATGGGTTCACTCGTTTTCTTGTCCGTAAATATCAGTCCAACAAATATCAAGAACCAACAAAATTCTAAACTTTCTCCTTCATATCGTGAAAGAAAAAATGAGACCGTAGGCGACGCTCGATGCCACTCTGCCCAGGATGATTACCGCGGTGAGCTAATTGTATAGCCAATTCTTGTAAAGATTCTGGCAGAATCATACGTTCATCCTTAAGAAGAATGTTGTTGTTTGATATTGTTAGTTCATGTAGGATAGATTTAAATTTCAAAAGTTTCTCGCTTGCATCCTTTGGTATCCATGTTTGTCCATCACGTACTAGCTTTTGTAAGGCCTGTAATGTGACATCCGATGATGTAGCTGTGGATATTTTGCCCAAGGAAATAAAGTCAATAATAGGAGTAGCGTGAAGTGTGTAAAGCAAATTATTTAAATCATTCACTTCATTTTGTTCAACGTCTGGAAGGATTTTCAAAGGTGTAGCGTTTCGAGATAAAAAGTCACTTTGATTATCCTTGCCTTTTTGATAAAGTACTCGAAACCGTATATCTTGATGACGTAGTTTAATGCGTTCGGTGCGGATCGACCCTTGTCGATTGCCATTAAAGACAGAGCACAAAGGCTTATGGTCAGTAACAATATGTATGGTTGTAGGTGCTCCAACTAAATAGTTTCTAAATCGATGGAGTTCAAAATCGAGACCAAGAGCCTCCAAATCTAACTGGGGATATCGAGTTTCAGCAGAATCCGTAGTGCGTGATGCAAATGCTACTGGTTTGGCAGTACCCAAGCTGTCACCCTGAGCTAACATAGCGCCCAAGCCGGTTATGTGTGCGTCGGTAAATACATAAATAGGTTTGTTAAGATCAAAATAACGTAAAAGAACATCTTTGCGAAAAGCACTTAACAGATGCCTGAAGCACTTCTCATGTTCACTTTTCCATACAAATCGCACACGGCCTTTGGTTAATTCACGCAAAGGAGCTGATCGACAGGCAAAATTGGAGATGAAATCAGAGTTTGATTGCATCATACATAAAAAGCTAACTAACTGCTCTTTGTTCGTTGGTGCTTTCAAATGTTCCAAAGCAGACACTTTAGAAGGGTCTGGACGCACGCCATCGGCACCAATTAGCATACCCCAGAAGTCGATTTCCTTTTTTCCAAACGTAAACTTCGATGGATTTAAGGTTAGACCTGACCTTGAGATGGCCTGCATATCAAGTTCAAGAGCTGCGTCATGCTCCTTGCGATTTTTTGCAGCAACAATAAGATCGTCGTCAATAAGATGGGCTTGCGGAATGTGAGCAAATATAGGCTTTAGGGCTACATTTAGTTCACCTTGTGCCGGTTTTATTCCCATGGTGAGGCGTTTGTATCGATACAGTTTGTCATTAGCATGGAATACAGTTTAAAAACGTGAATCGGGATGGAGTTCCAATTGCCAAAACGCGGATTTAAAGTCCATTTTAGAGAAAATGGTAGAACCTGATAACTGGGCTTTAATATCTTCTTGCCGTGGTATTGGCAGATTTGTTGAGTGGATGGCTTTATTGACGTTGCGTGCATATAAAGTCACTCGAATTTCACCAGATGGTTTTGGTGTGATTACAGCACAAGAGATCCATGGGGCAGGTTCGTTTGAGGGATTTTCTTCTATAACATCTTGTTAGCAC
The DNA here is from genome assembly GCA_030562195.1 of Nipponacmea schrenckii. NCBI lineage: Eukaryota > Metazoa > Mollusca > Gastropoda > Lottiidae > Nipponacmea > Nipponacmea schrenckii. The sequence goes on along the minus strand of CM060200.1, from coordinate 33,381,160 downwards.
CGTGAACACGTTCTTTTAGGTGATAAGCAACAGGTCTTGGTGGTACATTTACAGGTTTGACGTTAGCATCAAAATATAGCTTCACCTGGTGGTGTCGTAGTTTTCCCAGCCCAGTGAAATTCTCTGGATAGTGTGTAAGAATCTTTTGTATTTAAATTTTGGAGAAGTCGTCAGCTGTTTTATCTATGCTATGTACAGGAAAAAAGGTCTCTGCCTTTGGATTGAAATTGATGATTTCGAGTTGTAAAGCTTTGTCTCCAGATAAAATTGGTTCACAGAAGCCAGAAATAATATGCCACTTAACAGGTACGGAAATAGATCCAAAAGTGACGGAACAAATTGCAGTTCCATACACAGCGATAGAATTACTCATGTAAGGTTTTATGCGTACTTTGGAGGATACCAATTTATCGAGGAGATTCCATCGTTTAGCTTGTGATGTTCCGCAAACACTTACACATGCACCAGTGTCTGCCATAACATAGTCCATTTGATTATTTACGATAACCTGGACCCTAAAATTATTTTTGATTGATGAAAGTAATTTGGGTTGAACCTTATTACTTTGTACTCTAAATAAATTGATACTGAAAATATCCCCTGCTTTTTCGCTATTTTCCGCCGATATGCCAATAGACTTCAAAGGTTTACCACTTCTACAGACGGAAGAAAAATGTCCAGTTTTTGAACATTTCTTGCATGTTGCATTGCGAGCTGGACATCTAGATAGATGTTGATCGATAGAGGTCGAAAAGTCATTACCACAATAAAAGCAGTTAAGTACTCGTGGATTTGAAGTAGGTTTCCTAGCTTTATCGGACTGCTTCGATTTCAGAAATGAATTATAAGAATATTGACCCACTCTATTTAAAGTTTCACCTGCAATTCCTATACCACCTCTAGCAGCACTCTCCAGTGCCATCCCTTTTTGGCATAAATCTGTTAGATTCCAATCTCTAAGAAGAGCTTCTTCTCTGATACTGTTGTTGGATGTTCCAATGATTATTTGATCTCTGATGGCTGTAGATTCCGCGGTACATGTCGCGCTGTCACATTTAAAAGCACAATGTTTAGCTTCCCTCTTGGCTTTGTTGCAAAAGCCTGGGAATGTCTCATCAGGTTCCTGTGAAATGTCTCTAAAATGGAAATTATCAGAGCCTTTATAAAATCGGCGCATTTTGGTTAGAAAGTCGTCCCAACCGATATCTCTCCGAATCTGTTCATCGGGTTCAGCCGTCAGCCAATCAGCGTAGAATCTACTGGAAGTAAACATGCCGAGAAATTTAGCCACACGATCTCGGCTACGCCATGCATTTCTAACAGTATCATATTGGAGAATAGTAGGTTTGGGATCTCCATTTTCTGCGGTAGTGTTTAGTATCTTCCATCGGTCCAGTGCAGCATCCAGGGAAACTTTGGGTGGATCCGGATATTGGGCATCATAACGTAGTTCAAAACATATGACAAATTCCGTGAAAGCTTTTAGAGTGTCTTTCGGGTGTTATTCAGGATCGAAATAAAGCGTTGAATTAAGTTGAGATTCGTTGTGGTCTGCCATTTTGTTCAAAAAAATGTAAAATAGTGTGAAGGTGGGCACAAAAAAAAATGTTTGTTTACTTGAATATTTTTCGCTTAATAAACGAAAATCCACTGCTTGATCCGTTAGTCCTCGTCGCCATTATAATAAGCTGATTTGAATACAAATGTTTTATTCTTATCTAAACTAAAGTAAAGTATAAATTCATAGACTTATGAATCATTTTGTTCAATATCCCTTTCACTCCAAGCTCCCGTCTATCACTCTCCCAGCACCCCCGTTACCAGCATTCATTCTTCCCTCTTTTGCCAGATTATATTATCAGAAAGGATAATACCCTATATATTTCCTCTACAAATTTACTATACATTTAACAAGGAGCAGATATTCAAAATTCCTTGGTGTATAATAAGTTTTTCTAAGTTTCAAGAGCATAAAAAGTAAGCTGGTCACTCGGACTCATTCCAAAAAGAATATTGATTTCAAGGGAAATAACTTTTACTACAATTTTCAAATATTTCAAAAGTAGAACATCTTCCTTTAAGAAACATGTAATCAAACATTATGTAGTACGTTAAGGTATTCTGTCTTATACAGTTCACCAGTTCCGCACAATAATAATCATCATACAAATGTGGATGTAAGGGAGGTAAGTGGTTAGTTAACTGGTTTGGGTATATCAAATCCTTATAGAAAAGTTCTGAATTAAAAAGTGAGATAAAATATTAAATTGAACTCAACATTTGTTATCTTTGGGAAACCATTCCTCGCATTTGTTTACCACACCTGACGCCACCTGGTACTAGTTAAATTCATGTCATATTTTAATTCCAATATTCCAATAATGGACGTTGAAGAAAAACCAGAATGTAAAAAGAGAAGGTTAAATGACGTTTAGCTACGTGTTATGTGATTTATCTTTCCTCAGATCAAACAAATTTTTTGCACAATACGCTAACTTTAATCACAGTTATAGGTTGCTTGGGCCTTTTATCGATAAATTTCTCCATAAGTATTGAAATAAAGATAAAAAAAAACGTGAAATAACTAAAATATGGGTAAATGACAGATAAAAAATGTATCGACAGTTTTTTATTTAGCTAATCAAAAATTGTTGATAAATAATTAAATCAGTTCAAAAGCATTGATCTTGCTTTATTCGGCATTAGGAAAAATATTTCAACATTTGGACAAATTGTATATATTTTGGGGAATAATATCAAATCCTATTTGTTACCCTAAAGTTAGTTCGACTAATCGTGCACAACATGGTAATTTAAACTATAATTGATATCACCAATCCACGTCAACACTAGTCATGCATTGAGATACAATTAAAAGTTACTTTCAAATCTTGTATGATTGACTAATGTATTAGATGTAAGTTACTGAATGCAGCCACTCAAAATGATGGCGAATTGCAGAAGAGATACTTCAGATTGGAATGTGCCCATTAAAAATTTCATATTAAAATAATGAGGACTACTTGAAAATTTAGAGTTATCTCAAGGATATGACAAAACTGCAATTTTCATACAATCAGTGACTACTTTTAAGCCTACTGAGATAGTTGATACGGCGATTGGGAACTATTCAAATATCAACTTTCAAAATAGCAAAAGAAAGCTTCATGTCAGCAGATATACGGTGCCAATGTTGCTTTAACCTTGAAAATCACAATATTTGCACTTACAAATTCTCATGATTTAATATAATTTAAAGACAACACAAACACTTTTCGATGAATAACGTCCTAACGTTACATATAACATAATAATATACAATTGATTCGATTTTCCATTCTGGATAGGATATGGAATGTTTCAGCTCGGGAAAGATGGCTGACAGGATTTTTTGTTATTTAACATAGTGAAAGAATAGTTTAAATCCCCCCTGCAACATTTTATTGCCCCTGCTCACCCCCTTACCTAATGTTTCCTATAACTTATACCATAGTTCGTTTGAAATTAAACTATTCACAGGTGCATATTATGATAAATCCTGGCATTGACATTCAGTTAGTGTCTGAATTATGAAACCGTAGCATTCTGTATGTAAATATCCTTATCTTAACTACAGTATTCAGAAGTGTACTTAATGACCTTTTTAATGGTCTTTTAACTCCAACATCAAGTGTTGATTTGAAACTATTTTGGGCGTTCGTTTATTTTCTAATTTTTTGTCATGAAAATATTTCCGCACGTATTACAAATTTGAAGAATTTCGGAAGAAAATAGTCTGAAAAAAAAAAAAAAATTTAATAAAAAAAATCGCCCTTATTTCAAAACACGATATGACCAAAATAAAATCAAAACTTCCTAAATTAATTTTAAAATATATAAATCAGAAAGAAATTTCCTGTCGCTTAATGTTGTTAACAAGTAAATGAACAATGAACAAAACACAATTACCGGCTTGGGTAATAAAATATCATGACATTGAAAAAGTATAGAGGCATTTGAATATGCACAGCAGATCGCCAAAAGTTGAAATGTGAAACACACGCTGTTCAACAAAGTAGACAAATGACAGGGGTAACGCACACAATTATTATATTTCAAAGGCCATTGTTCGCATGTTTACTGGTCAAGAATATATGTTAACGGTCTTCGCAAGTACTAGAACTGCACGGATAATATATAATATAATATAATATGTACCTCAAACTAAAATATCGATACTATACTTGGCGTAATTATCATTTAAATGTCAAACGCAAATTTCCACAGTGAGTTGTGGTCGGTGTTTAAAAGTTAAGCTAAAAAACAGGCTAGTTTATAAGAAAATGTTACGATTGTTCAAACGGAAGGTCAGTCTGTCTTACCAATTGAATATTAGTTATCTAAGACCACTTTGAAAACTTCATCTATTAGTAAGAATAACAGTTTTTGGTAAATGTGCTCTGGGGCAGGGTGTATTTCAAATACATCAGTACCATAGATAATACAATCGTAAAATGCTCTATCGTTATCGATAGAATAATAACGATATAACAAGACTAACGTAATAGTAAATAATTAGTAACAACAATATTTATTTACTACATGTATATAATTATATATTGTTAGTCTTGTTATATTATTATTCAATTCTCTTAATAACACTGTCTGTATGTGCATGTGAAAGGTTGGGTTAATAAATATCATAAATAGTATAACCATACATCTAGTGCTTCCCTATTTCTATACAACTTATAAATATTAAATCATATCGTACTGGAATTATTGCTGGGGTGGAATCATTTGTAGAATGCTTTGGGCCCGGTGGTCAAGAAAAATAATCGGAGTTGTTACTAATGTTTACCTGACAGAAACAGACTGAATCTAGTATTCCACAGAAAAGAGTGTAAAACGATCAGATATATCTGATATTACAATTATGGGGTACAGAACTATTGTGATTTTAGCGTGATTTGTTGTCAGACTGCAGTGATTATAATCAATGCGCCTCTAATTATTACAGTTTGAATGTCAACTGACTTTAAAATGCAAGCGAGAAACCGGTAGAGGTGTCATCTATTGTATATTTAGTGTAACACGGTAAGGTTAAGACCATTAGGGTTAATTATCTGCATTGTTCACAAAATTAAAAAAATTTCTAGAAATTCCAACTTCCTGTGTATTGAAATGACACGAACTTGAACTTAAAATTGACAACAATTTTAGAACGTTTTGAATGTTTCTACAAGAAAATAAAAAGGAACAATCTTATGAAATGAATAAGCATCAACAAACCATTGTTTTTAAAACTGTATATGTTGCATCCATTCCAGTTTTTATATGCCCACTTTATAATGTGGTCGTATATTGTCGTCACCCCGGTCCGTCCGTCCGTCGGTCTGTCGGTCCGTCCGTCCACAATTGCTTGTGAACGCAATAGAGACTACAGTTTTTGTCGGATTTGAATGAAACTTGCTGTGATCATTTATATTGATGAGATCTCGGACAAGTTCGAAATTAGCAATTTTACGATGAATGGTTTTTGAGTTATTACACTTGACTTAGTAAAAACGCGTCAAAATTGGCTTGTGAACGCGATAGAGACTACAGTTTTCATTGGATTTAAATGAAACTTTCTGTGATCATTAATATTGATGAGATCTTGGACCATTTCGAAATTGGCGATTTTTTGATGATTGGTTTTTGAGTTATTGCACTTGATTTAGCAAAAACGCGTCAAAATTGGCTTGTGAACGCGATAGAGACTACAGTTTTCATTGGATTTAAATGAAACTTTCTGTGATCATTAATATTGATGAGATCTTGGACAGTTCGAAATTGGCGATTTTTCGATGATTGGTTTTTGAGTTATTGCACTTGACATAGCCAAAACGCGTCAAAATTGGCTTGTGAACGCGATAGAGACTACAGTTTTAATCAGATTTGAATGAAACTTGCTGTGATCATTAATATTGATGAGATCTTGGACAAGTTCGAAATTGGTGATTTTTCGATGAATGGTTTTTGAGTTATTGCACTTGACTTAGCCAAAACGTGTCAAAATGGCTTGTGAACGCGATAGAGACTACAGTTTTAATCAGATTTGAATGAAACTTACTGTGAACATTTATATTGATGAGATCTTGGATAAGTTCGAAATTGGCGATTTTTCGATTAATGGTTTTTTAGTTATTGTACTTGACTTAGCCGAAACGCGTCAAAATTGGCTTGTGATAGAGACTACAGTTTTCTTCAGATTTGAATGAAATTTGATGTGATCATTTATATTGATGAGATCTCGGACAAGTTCGAAATTTGCGATTTTTCGATAAATTGTTTTTTATTTATTGCACTTGACTTAGTCAAAACGCGTCAAAATTGGCCTGTGATCGCGATAGAGATCACAAATTCCATTTGATTTGAATGAAATTTGGTGTTATCATTATATTGATGAAATCTTGGACAAGTTTGATAGTGAAGATTTTTGGGTGAACGTTTCTTGAGTTATTGGCCTTGACTTAGTCAAATTGCGTCGAAATAGACTTATGAACGCGAAATTTGGTGTGATCATTGAAGACGATGTCATCTTGGTCAAGTTCGAAATTGACGTTTCGATATACTGTTTTTGAGTTATTGCACTCGACTTATTTAAAACGCGGCTTGTGATTGCGATAGACAATACAGTTTTCATCTGATTTTAATGGAGTTTGGTGTGAACATTTATTTCGACGAGAACTTGGATTAGACCTAAATAATCTTAGAGTTTATCCTGTGTTAAAACAGAAAATATATTTTAAAGTGGGCGTATCTTGCTAGGCAACCACTTGTTTTCTTTGGTTAAAACAGGGTAAAGTGCTAAATGCTGATTAAAGGATGTGAATTGGGAAACATGCTGTGTTATGTGAGTTCTAATCTCGATCGGTGTGTGAAAATTCGATGACCTTGAATGAGTCATCTTAACTCATAATTCCAGTCCAACCAGCTGTACATGGGTACAGATAATCCGGGAAAGATGAATGCCAAGAGGTTTGGCCAAGGGCCAGCTGGTAGTAAGGCTCCCTGTCACAGCGGACCTTAGTTGTTATCCTTGTAAAATATAGTTGTTTATATTTGTAAACGCAAAGAAGTATACTTATATAGTGCATGCGTTCTCTACGACAACATGATTTTGTCTTATTTTATGTTTCTTTCAGACCGTGGTACTATCTCGAGTTAAAATGTAATAAATGTTCTTTAATACAGAATCTGAGAGTAAAACCAAAAAGTAGCTAAAAGAGTTTAAAAAGACACGGAAAACCACAACAGACATTTTGGTGCGTATTAATTGCATCATTAAAATCTACAAACTAAAAACTCAAAGACACTGGGTTAAATGTGATTTTTACGTCTTTGATATTTCGATGTTAACGATTAAAAAACTGTCTAAATTGAGACCACACATGGTTCAAAGATGGTGATTAAGGCTTGTATGGGATATTATTTGTATGTCTTTTATAAGCTATTATGATGAAGACAAATGAAAATATAAAACATAATCTCCACATATGTTTATCACAAGTTTTTTCTTTACCTTATCTTCATTATAGGATGTCGATGGGTCTTAGCGTGCTTCTAAGCTGGAGGTCTGGGTATAGCTATGAGTATTGGAGCTTCGACATTTTGGGATCATAGAAAATTCGTTTTCCCATGAATAAATGACAAATAACTTCAATAAATGAATATAGTATATCTAAGTATATATTGGTTAATTTGGAAAACGAAATTTATTGGTCATCTTGATCTACATGCAAAGTAATATATTTTTTTTCAGAGATGTATTTGGCCCTTACGTCTCATTAATTAAATCCCAGTCCTATTAGCTAATGTTCAAGGGGAAATAGTATGGGTATTTTGAATACTTTGGAAATAATACAACATTACTGCCAACTGCCAAAGAAAGCCCTTATGTACATAACAGTATATTGAATATCTAATGATTGAAAGATTTGATTAATGTAATTGTCATGTTATTGTCGTCTAAATAGTATGGTGGTGTATCTGTCATGTAAACCAATTAATTATTCAATTCCACACATCAACAACAATTTCTAAAGAATGTTCTGACAGCCGATTTGAATAGTTCTCACGGCATTTGACAAGAGAAAGCCTGTTGACATCCCTATATGGTGTAATATTATATAACTTCTATTGTTTTATGAACATACCAACTGAATACCACTCTCGACAATGTCAAAATAAAAACTGTACAGCAAGTCAATTCAGGCATGTCTGAATTTCAATGAAACAATTTTGAGAAATTCAAACTTAACGGTAAGGGAAAGAGTTAAGACTAGAAATGTTTCTCTCTTGGGAAATTACTTTCCATTCACCTTAGACAATCCAGGTTTTAAAGCCAGGTTTAACATGTATTCAGTGATATCTCCAGTATATGATGGTTATGGCTATATAAATAAGAACGGTTTTATACGATTTTCAACATCATGTCCATTCAGTTAAATCTCTAATGGATAATTTGAAGCATTAAATCTGTACACTAAGTCAGTTGGGACTATTTATAAAATGAGATCGTTCATGTGTAAGTGATCAAGTATTAAATAATGGCACATTGAGAACATATTTACCTCCCTTAAAAACCATGGTATAAACAGTTGGGCAGGAATTATTGACGATTTGTTAGAAAGTTGAAAGAAACGATCTGTTAACAAGATGCCTGAAGTAATTTCACTAATTACCTGTTAACCACATGGGAACAATGTTTCTGCTTGCTTAACCTGGACTTGAAAACCATGGACTCGTGATCCTGTATTTACACTTCTCCAAAGTATATTAAACAACGTTTCAATAATATACAAAAAAATAAAATTGCCTATGAAGTCATTTTCATGCCTTTTTTTTTGTTGACAAACTGATGATATTGAAAGATCTAATTTCTCCTTTCACTGTTTCATGCGATAGAACCTGCCAGCTGTCAACGTAACTGCAGAAGTACAAGCTATTTGTATGTCAGTACTAATTAATGGATATGCAATTCAAGCAGTAGCCAAAACACGATTCTCGTTAATAGACAATATTAAACTACACTATAGCTTAAATTTGTTTGATTAACCGTTATAAGGCATGAAACTGTGCCAATATATAAAGTAACTGAGAATATGATAGAAAATTACAGCAGACAATAAGAGGTTAACAAAAGCTTACCTAACCCACGCCCGTCTTATTTATTTCTATATACAATATTTCATAGAAATTTAAGATTAAATAAAAAAAAAAATTTGTTAATTTCTCCACATTGGCACCATATGGTTACCACCTACAATGTCACGTGGCTTCAATCAAAATCTGTCCACCAATTCCTTCCAGCAGGAAAATGGCCGCCTATCACTCTACTGGAATTTCCGCCTCAAGACTTTGTCAGACCTCTTAACATTTATGGCATAATTCCGTCAGCCAAAAGGAAATTTCGGGTCTTGTGGAGATTCTTGACTCGATTGAAAAGTAAACACGATTTAATGAATTTAGACAAGAAATATAACAGAGGTTTGTTTTCAGAGATATTACGTACCAAATAACGTTGGGCGTTTAGATCATCAAATATAAGATGTGTAAACACTGAAATTCATTAAGGAGCCATATTTTAGTTAGAGGGGGGGGGGGGGAACTACTATCTTGTAGTTCCAGGAAAGCACGGACCTAGGAATCAGACCTAATTTCTATTTCCTCGCAACGATCGGGATTCGAACCCACGGCACCTAGTCGCCTAGCAGACGACAGTCCAACTCGCTAACCACTGAGCCATTCACCACCACCGTGGATCATAATTTAGGATTTTTGAAAACAATCATTGTTCATATCTTGAAGTTCATATTTCTGATTACAGGCTTTGCATTGGCCAAATTGTTAAGCAATGTTCTATCACCTTCACTAATCATCACAAGAGTCGTAAATATCATCATTTGGGACATTTTAGAAAATAAACCGAAATTCGTAAGTCACTGGATGTGTTTCCGAACAAATCAATATTTTTATCGCATATTTATTTCAGAAACATTTGAATAATTGAATGATTGTTAATCGCATAAATCTCTGTTCCGGGACTAAGACATGCTTAAGGGACTCAGAGAAGGCGAAAAAAAAAGTCATACCTGATAGGTTAAACCTAGAGTATTCCCTCAGAGTAACGTACAACTGTGGCACCAAGACTATGAAAGACGTGAACCAGAATACAATAGAACACAATCAAAGTATATTATTCGGACAGTAGTCAGCACAATTTAATACAGAAGTCGACGATTTCTTAACTCTACTCTACAATCAGGTCGACTCGTCGTGATCTTAACATATTTTAACTCAAAGATTTATTGTACCTACAAATGCTAAGAATATTCCTCTGACATGGGAAAAACGTAAGAAAACAGTCCGGACAGAATGTCTTGGCATATTGTTAATTTGTTCTGTTTATAAATTATTTTTAGTAGGTCGCTTTTTGGGGATTATCGTATGACAATGATAATGTGATAGTCACAGAGTCCATCAAGTTTTTTCTTTCTTTTTGTATAATTGTATCTATCATATAGAATATGTTCATTACCCTTAAGACGACGATTTTCAGATAAGAGTGTTGGTCGTTTAAAATTATTCCTTGTGAGATATAATATTTATTCTCAATGTAATTCCATTCTTTGGAGACTTACGGAAGGCGGAGATTAATCTGTTTTCTTTTGAGTGACAAGCTGAATTTTTCCCCCGGGAGTGGTGGCTGAGTTGTAACATGTAATTTTTTTTCTCCATGACAGTATTCCCAGCAACTTTTCCATTACGTCCATGATGTCGTTCTTATAAAAGAAGATTTGTAATTTTTCTATTTCTGCCACTTGAAGCCTTATGAGGATTGTCTTAAAATGTTTTAAGGTGAAATATCGTCTGTTTTGTTCTTGTATTTGTTTATTTGTATGCATATATATCCTAGAAAAACATATACTCAGATTCTGCTTATATGTAAATCTAGGTATAACTTATTCTTGTTTTGTTTTTTGTTTCTCTTTCTTTCAAACGTGAATTAAATATGCATTCACTTTCGAATTGGGCTCAAGCATAAGTTTCGTCTGGTTTTCAAGTCCCTCTTTCTTACTTTTCCGTCTAATTCAACAACAATTCCAGGAATGTATATTTTAAAAAAAAACGAATTCAGGGGTGGAGAAGTTTGTCAATCAATTAGAATCTGATTAGACTATACAAATTACAAATAATATATCTACACGCTAGTTGATGGATTTTCTAGGTGTAACAGCCCATATTCAAAATAAATAAATCAAATGTCTGGCCAATGTTAGACCTCGGTGACAAGTATGATTTGTATGTATCACTTACATCGGTATCTGTGAATCACTGTATATTTCCTTCATAACTTGAAAACTTTAGAGCGATTGTAAACAGGTTTTCTAAAAAAGCATTATAGCATATACATGACAAGTGTTTTTTCTTTATCTTTGGAAATATTTGCATTGTCGCTTACGAAGTGGCGGCCATGGTGAATGAAAATGGTTATGGTTGCGATTGTTATAAATGTGTCAAATCTCAAAATAGCAATTCGTCTCAATTGTCATGGAATGGCACTTTAAACTTAAGTTATATAGTCATACTATGGATTAGTGTGACAATTAACACGAGCAATATTTATGTCTTTTGAAAACAAAATGGCCGACATAAATTACTCAGAAATATTTTTTGAAAAAGATTTTGTGACAGATCTTAAAATTTCAGAGATTTTATTTGTATTTATATGGTTCTATTTCAGTAAATTTGTCCTTTTTGGAGTCGTGCACCTTTGAAAGAATTTTTTTTATTTAGAACCTTATTTCAGTGTTCTAGTATGTTAAAAAATGACCCGAACAAATAAGACTAGGACAAATGATGCATCTTAACATCTCAAAATGATAAAACTACGCCTGCCAAAATTTGCCATTTAAAGGGAGATAATAGAACATATTACGATGACTTCAGTCAGTATTGGTTTATTACTCTCTAGATTTACACATTGCAACTCATTTCTTTTCCAATATAATAAATGCATATATCAATCAACAGTTTGTATTCTCTACACAAATGACCGTGTTACTACCGTAACAGTAACAGGTGCTACATCCATCTTCAAAGCTTTCTCCACCATTATACAACGCATCTTTATACACACATTGATCTGGACGCAGTGGATTGCTTGATTCTGAAACATAGAATAAATCACATCCTTCAGAGATACCTAATCATAGATTAATTCTTTATCAACAATAAATGAACACCAAAATGTTTTATTCAACTGGTGCTTAATAGAATATTTATGACCATTTTGTAACACATGCATACGAGGGGTCTGAATTGCTCATAGACTGATTCGGAAGGAGTTATACCACAACAATGAAATACTAGAACTGTGAACAGCTCCGAGCGTGGCAACTATGCGTTATCCCAAGGATTTCGAACATTTTGAAACTTCTAACCTGCTAGCTTTCAATTCCGGTACTTTTCAGCCTACAATTGTAAGCGTAAACTTTCCGCTATATAGGCAATTTTTTCTACTATAAGTTTCTACTATCAGTTCCTTATTAGATTTTTGTACATGTCTAAGATTTCTGTAGGATATTTACATAAATTCCAAACCAAAATTTAAGTAGGTAGTAAGATGACAATTTGTCATGAAATTTAAACTCTCTATATTCAAATTTAAACATTATTTTGTAACTTTGGTTGTAATTAACATAGAGAGAAAATTCAAGCTATGTGATAATTTGCTAATTCACAGCTTTATAAAGAGATATTTTTTGAATTTGTATGCAAAAATTTTACAAAAAAATAAATAAATTTTATTAGCAATTGGAATTTCTTCTTTTCGAGGGATGCAAATTATTTTGTATAGCTAATGTACTGTTTTTGCTTACATTCTTGAATTACACGGGATGTAGGGTCGCCTGAAATGAGATAAAAAAAAAACGGAAGTCCCCACGCCCAAACCGGAAGTGATCAAAAAATTTTGATGATATATTTTTAATTGTGTTGCGTATCTATCTATATCCTGTAAATTTCAGATCGATCCGAACATTAGAGCCCGAAAGTGTAACATAACCGTCCAAAATTGCAAAATAGTCAGATTTCGGTGGGCTATAAAACCGGAAGTTAATATTTGTCATGCAATATCAGCACATCTATAGACAGCTGAGGTCAATGACATTCTACATCTCAAATTTCAAGGTCATTTAAGGTCAAGGTCACGAGATACAGAGTTTTAAATTTTCGAAAAATTCGAACGGGCATAAAAAAAATTCAAATTCGAAAATCAAAATTCTGTTCCCAACATTTTTTAGATAAAGTATCAAGGTTTCGATAAACACCAAAATCATAAAAATCGGTTAATAATTGGCGGACTTATTAAATTTTTAAGAAAATTTGCCATTTTTGAAAACTGCGCATGCGCAACATTCAATTTAATTTTTCTTCATCTCAGGGGATTAAAATCATTTAGTATAGCTTAAATATACTGATTTTGTTTAGAATCTTGAATTACATCGGAAGCAGGGTCGCCCGACATGACACGAAAAAACCGGAAGTCCCCACGCCCAAACCGGAAGTGATCAAAAAATTTTGATGATGTAGTTTTAATTGCGCTGCCTATCTATCTATATCCTGTAAATTTCAGACCGATGCGACTATTAGGGCCCGAGCTAGCTTGAAATCTTATTTGCATATTATGCAATTAGCCACTTTCGGTTTAGCGAAAATGTCATGTTAGATATTCATTTTTGATTCCAGCCCATATAAAAACCATTGGTGAAAACAGAAATAGTCTATCTTTTTCCGTTTGGGCTAGCGAGCTTCCCAAAAAAAAAAAAAAAAAAAAAAAAAAAAAAACTAGAATTGCTTACAATTATGAACGTATTTCGAGAGCCTTAAAATATTATGTAGGCTAAATTTGCAATGACCTACATCTAGACAATATATTGAATATCATTTGACCTAGTTTTCAAAGTCATAAAATAATTAGGTCACACCTTCCGTAACGGTTAATGATGGCGAAAATATGAAAATTATCAATTTTTGCTGTATTTAAGTACACTTATCTCTATGAATTTTTTAAGTAAGCCAAATTAAAAAATATCTACTCGTAGACAATATATTGAATATTATTTGACCTAATTTTCAAGGTCATAGATTAAGTGGGTCACACCTTCCGTACCCGTTAAAGTGACCTAATTTTGAAAAAATCGAAATTTAAATAATTCGAAAGAAAATACGAAATTTGAAAATCGGTCTCCAAGAAAAGGTAAATAATGATCCATTGTATCTATGTGCTAAATTTCATCAAAATCGGTCTATCAGTAGTGTCTGAATTTCGGATTTAAGAATTGTAACGAAAATTCAAAATGGCGGCCGATATGGCAGCTTGACCTAATTATTTAGGTCAAATCAATTACTATTGACAAGTTATTTATAAAACAGTTTTCACTTTTCACCTAGCAGTTATAGACCGGAAGTTACGTAATTACGTCATTTGAGGCTAAACCGGAAGTGGAATTTTTTTTTTCACATTTTTTCAAAAATTATAAACATATCGCCTATCAACTGGTAAAGTTTCAAAATTTTACCATTTATATTAAAGGAGAAATCACGGTCTGAAATTTTTGCCGATGACCCTTGAATATTGAATTGCAAATCGTGGATAAAATATTTAACCTAATTGCATAAAACCTATAATTGTTAGTTGACAAATACATTGAAGTTTTCAAATCTGAAAATCCGGTCAAAATCGAACTGAAAATAAACTTGCTAAAGCAAAAAAACCTGAACTTCCGGTTCTCACTTCCTGTCAGAGATAGAACTTCCGGTTTTGTTTTATTTGATAATAGAAATCATTCTAAGATCAACTGTAGATTTAGAATTTCTGCACCTTTTACCAGTTTGTCTGCAAACTCATCCAAGAATTACAAAAAAAAAAAAAAAAAAAAAAAAATAAAATAATCCGAACGATTACAATACGTTTTCGCCAAAGTCGAAATACGTAAAAAAAAAAAAAAAAAAAAAAAAAAAAAATAATCCGAACGAAAACAAAGCGTGACAAATTTTATTTGCCACGAAATATTAAATCCAAAAATTTCAGATAGCCTACTTTCGACTTTGTTTCTATTTTGATCAACTGAGCAGTAATACCATACCCGAGACAATGCCACATGCATTCTTCAAAAACACACCAGACATGTCAATTTGGAGGAAAGCTTAGCACTTTTTATAACAGATTCTTACAAGATGAGAGTTGTGTTCACCACACTTCTACATTTGACGTCTTGAAACACTCAAACAGTGGCAGTTGAGTAGAAATGAAAAAAAAATGTTATTAATCAAAAAATATTGTACTTAATGCATATCAAGTTTGATGGTTGTGCTATAACTTCTTCCACATCAATGGATTGAGAAAATAATAAAGCTTACCAGCCGAATGAATGTAAACTAAAGTAAGGACAAAAATCAGTAAACATGCTTTCGATTCCATATTTCAGATTTTCAGTCAACAGTGAGAAAATAATAAGTTGTTATTCCTGTGACGATATATATATATACTAACTATATGCCTCTATAAGTAATGATAAATTGTCAACAACAATTTACTAGGAACGCTGGTAAGTCAGAAACTAGTTTGCGTCTGTCGTCCGCCATATTTAACGTAAATGACATAAATAATTGATTCACTACGGATATTTCTACTTATTTAAAGAAATCAAGCGATGGAGTTGGAACGCAATTGTTGTTACTATATCCGTTTATGAAACAAAAGCTAAACATTTGAAACATGTCTACCCAATGTCACAGGGATTCAATTCGTGAATTGTGTATACAAATTGAAATGTTAATTGAAAATCCATATCTAACTATTCAATCAATTGTAATTTGTATTCTATTGCGCAGTTTGAAATTAAAGTTGCCTTCCCTTATTTTTATATATATATATATAAATATATATTTACCATAATTGGACCGTAAATACTTATATCAATAGGAGGTAGAGGTGTTCTAATGACTGGGAAAAATAAAAGATGGTCCCATATGCCATTGACTAACTCGTAATTAGGCTAATTATGACCGGAATTCCCGCGGTAGGGTACTGACATAGGTATGTACGTCAAGTCTCAAATGTTCAAATGTCGTTGATCTTTTTTTTGATCATCCAGTCTGTCAATTCGGTACATAAATCATGACGTAACCGGACGCTGTTGTTATTGCCCTCATTCCTTCCACAACAACAATGGCATTTTGGTATTCCATTTATTATCTCTAGAAAAAGGCAATAAAACGTTTAAATATCATTTTGTAAAAACATTATGAATTAATTTAAATAAGTTTTAACTCACTAATAATAAAATACAAAATCAATTTTTAGACGCCTTCATTTGGTCACTTAAACAAACATGGAGTCTAAATTTAGCGTTTCAAAGCAGATCAGAGTCAAATGGATTCCACAAGCATTTCTACGTCCACATAGGTCTTTTGAACTTGAGAATACATGGATTATTCATTAGAAACCCCAATTAATCAATTAGTAAGCTTACTTTGGCTCTAATTAATGAGGCAACCCATCTTTAAATATAAATATATTGTAATACATATATAATGGAATAGGACATGAACATAAACATAACTGATCCAAGCCAATACATGTATTTCCTTAATTGTAGCGTCCTGGTTCTGATCCTGCCAATATTCTTCGCCTGATACTTCTTTGTCTACCATAATCAGCAGGCTATCTTTGTGTTTAGTCTGGTTTAGTTGTAAATATAGTCTTTAAAGGAAGGCTACATCAAGCAAAATACCCTTATTTATTCAGCAATTATTCTGATTTTTAACTGCGGCCTGATTTTTAAGTTGCAATGAGTGGAATTATTTCACTTGCTGTTTTCAGTTTATAGCAGTTTGCTACAATATTTGGAATTCGACTTTTACCAAATACGTGACCAAGTGATACTATTTAAATATAAACGTCAACTTCGATTTTATTCCAACGTCTGATAACTCTGATGATAACCTATATTTACTGCTGCTAAATAACTGATGGTGAGCTCCCATTATACTTTCCAGTAGATGTATAAGTGTTTAAGTTCTGTGCTGACACTGCCTTGGTTTGCGTTGGGCCAGGAGCCGGCTTAGAGTTGAAGTTTCCTGAAAATAAAACCAAAGAACATAATGTAAATCATCTTGACTTAAGTTATATCCTTGCCAATATTTCACGCGTGTGATAGACACGAGAGACTTTAATAATATGTTTTACCTATACTCAAACGCTAGTCTTAGCCTACATTATGCGCACGGCATTTACCTAACAATTCTTTTACCTACGATACTATTTATAGAATAGAAAACCAGAACAAACCAAGATTCTTTCAACTTCTTCAATGTCGAAACAAATTTATTCTCGCTGGTAAGACTTAGAATTTTACATTTATATTATCGATGTTATCAATCTAAGAACTTTTTAATGATGTTGATTTCTGAGTTTGAGAGTCAGTGTTTCGATCCGAATAAGAAAATTGTATCTTGACCCGAAGACAAGAGAGAAGGAAGATGGCAGACCCCATAAAGCAGATAGTTTGTGCATTTAGTTTCTTTAATGCGTTGAATCCCAGAAAGGACTTTTTAAGCACGTTATTATTTTAATTGTTTTACCAATAATATCCAGGTCAATAAATTGAATCAAAATGTAAATATAAGAGTTATTGCCCTTAGATTTCATAAAGTGTTATTGACGTTTCTTCGGGAATGTCTTGCACACTAACTGATATATCATTAAAACACTAGCCTTTGTTTGAAGCTTTCATTACTGAAAAACCACATTTTTAAATACTTTTAATATTTTTTACAAGTTTCAGATAGGCTCAACGTTAGAATAGTAGACTTTATCTTCTATAGAATATGACGTAAAGGAAGTAGGTTAATGAGTTCTAATAGCAGTATTATGTTATTACGTCTTACCCATGAACATGTGAACTCGTGATTATAGTGTTACACGACAATTTCGAATACAGAATTATAAAATATATCGCAATTGGTTCAGTTGTAATATGAAATGTATCAAAATACAGGATAGAAGATATATCAAATTGATATAGGCCTATGCAAATCAACTGTAGCATTGCATTTGAAACACATCAAAAACAGTTTCTGTATAGACATGATACTTACTGTATATAAACTTAAGCGGCATAGTAATATATATTTAAATTAGAATCTAAAATATTGAAACAAATAAATCATTAGTACCCTAATACTAGTGTCATTTATTGAATATCTAATGAATATGTATCGACAATTTACCTATCTATAGAGAGGAGTTACTTCTCTTTTGTCGCTAGAGGACTCTATTTAGCTTAATTATTTCCTTGTTTATAAGATCTACAACCCAATTACTGGTATGTTATTGCTTGGCAATGGATTAAATAGATTGTAAAGCATAGTTTTCTTTAAAAAAAATTTTCTGGAATCTATATTTGCATTTTGTATAATATTTCTGTTTTGACTAAACAATTTTAATTGAGCTTGAATCAAAAATGAATATCTTATATAGATTTGTGCTAGACAGGAAGTAAGCTATTGCAAAATATGTACTAATTTTGTGTCGAGTCTATTTAAAGATGCATTGCCTTATTGTAAGGAGTCAAATCTAGCTTACTAATTGATTAATCGGTGTTTCTGATAAACTGCACGTGTACGTAGAAAGGCTTAGGAAATCCATTTAACTGCTTTGAAACGCTAAATTTTGACTCCATGTTTGATCCCGTGACCAAATGACATCATATGAAGTCTAATCACTTCGTCGATATGTCAACTGGTCGACACGTTCGACCATGTTGTCGACAACCTTAGACGATTCGAATTAAAAAAAAATGAAATTTGAAAACTTTCCTAGACAAAAAAAAAAAAAAAATAATTCATGAAAAATTTCAACTCGAGCGTTTATATTATCGGATCGATCCGAAATTTACAGGATAAAGAAAGAGGGCCACAAGAAATAAAAATAGCTCATCAGAAATTTTGAATCACTTCCGGTTTGTGGGGACGTTGAGTTGAGTGCGGACTTCTAGTTTCTCTAAATCACCTAGGGCGTCCCTGCTTCTGGTATAGTTCGCGAATGTACAAAAACAGTTCAGATTGGTATTTGAATGGTATATAGTAATCGAATTTTCAATATTTATAACAAAATTATATGGATATAACGATTACTTTAATAATATATAAGGTTACGTTTCGACAAGTGATCTCTTGTCTTCTTCAGGCCAAGTGTTGGATATGAACAAAATCACATAAGAGTCGCGCATTTTCGTTAAATTTTATTTAATTTATATTTATTTTTTTTTTTGGTATAGTTCGCGAATGTACAAAAACAGTTCAGATTGATATTTGAATGGTATATAGTAATCGAATTTTCAATATTTATAACAAAATTATATGGATATAACGATTACTTTAATAATATACAAGGTTACGTTTCGACAAGTGATCTCTTGTCTTCTTCAGGCCAAGTGTTGGATATGAACAAAATCACATAAGAGTCGCGCATTTTCGTTAAATTTTATCCGATTTGTATGATTTTAGTGTCTATTAAACCTTTGTTACTTATCTAAAACTTGTTCGGAACAGAATTTAATTTGTCTCAGCGTTCCATTGGTTTAATAGGCTTGACTGTATCTAACTTACACAGTTAAGTTTTATAAATTATCAATGCCCATTTGGTTTTGAAATTTTGGTTTTCTCTTTCGAATGAATTTCTAGCTCACTATGTATTTCTTCCCAATCAATGTAAATAATCAAAATGTACTTGATTTTCTCTATTCAACTATTCAAATATGTGACATCGATGGATTAATGCACAATATGGAATTGTTAAATTTGGCAAAATTAAACAAAAACTAAGGGTTAAGATGATTGACGGGTGTTCAAAGAGGGTTATACAACAATGATGATAAAATTGTTGATATGTACATTTCAAATCGAGGTTTTATATCAGTAAGCCATTCTTACAAATTAATCTGATAATGTAACTTTAACCCTCAAAAAACCCATTTTATATCTGTGGATTCGCAATTTATAGAATCGTTCTATCTTAATTAGAACTATGCTAGTGTTTCTAAAGGTGTAACTATATACAAACGATAGCAGACGATAAAAATTAGTTGCATAACCCCTTTTATCTGGTATAATAAATGGCATTTATCTTTCTACTTTTTCACAAAATATGTTGTTGACATAATAGAAGCTACAATACCAGTCAGTGGATTTTAATGAAACTTTGTGTGAGCATTGGAATTGATAAGACAGCGGTTATAGTTCGAATTTGATGATTTTACGACGAACGGTTTTTTAGTTATTGCCGTAAAATTAGGAGCTGCAGTTTTCAATAGATTTTGATGAAACTTAGTTTGAGCATTGGAACTGACAGAAGTCAAGTTTGAATTTGACGATTATTCAATGAACGATTTTTGAGTTATTGCCCTTGACTTTGTAGAATCGCATCTAAATTTATTCTGGGTGCAATAGAAGCTACACTTTGTGTGAGAATTGGCATTGATAACAATTTTCAATAAATGCTTTGAGTTATTACCCCATATATTATTCAAATCCAGTCCTGCTAGTGGGTGTATATTAACTTTCCTGGCAAGCTATCTCTGTCTTAACTAACGGAGGAGGAATTCTAGAGCTATTGCTCAAGGCCAGAAAAAATCAAAAAATCTGCTATCAACTATACTATATAGCTTCACCTAATCTTTGATTTTAAATTGGTCAAATCCATAGATAAGAGGATCTGGCCGCAACTAGTCCGACCCGATTTTAAATATCAATCCAGTTTAACGATAAGCAAGATATGCATGCATATGAATAGATGTTAATATATAATCAGTATTGTTTATATTGTGTTTATAATGGATCGGTGTCATTTTCTTGTGAATTTAAATCTGTATTACACATGTTTGTGCAATATGGAATTCTGAATTTTAGATCCATAAATCTTTCAATTTGAAATGTACAAATGATTTAAGACATTATGTGCGAAAGCTGATAAAAACCAATATTTGAACTTACATACGTAACCAATCTGTACATTAGATAGAAAATAACTAAGAATATTTCTTTCTGAACAATATCAATATATAATTTATTACAAATATGCGGGAAACTCAGAATCTGAACACGAATCTTTGGTGAATAATGGACGCAGTGTAATTACTGGATTTTGTATAATATATAACATCAGGAAATTGTAATAAATCGTTAAACATCTGACTACAACATTAAATATGGGTAGATTTTTAAGCAGTGACGAGTGTTGCCATTTAAATGCATTATCCTATTTTAGGACGCAGAAAAAAAGAAACTCAATGGATACCACCCGCTTAAAAACAGCAGCAAGGAGGGAATCTTCGGGTTATACCAGAGAATCCACTTCTAAAAATAAGTACGATGAGATAACAATTTATGACCTGCCGGATTCGCTGCTCCTGTATATATTTTCCTTTTTTGAACCATCAGACGTCTTAAATGTGATTTCGACTTGCAAATGGTTTTATGAGATAGGTAAGAAAATATCCTATTTAAATGAACTCTTTCATTTATGAATTGACACTTTTGCATCATTCTGTGATTTCCCCAAACGCAGCATAAGTTTTTACCATATTTACCACAGACTCCTGTGATATAATAATTTTACAAGTTCATTTGCTCCAAGAGCGCACGCATCTGAAAGGATTTCTCAAATGTGTGCCGAACACAGTTATGTGTGGACAGGATAGTCTATATATGATAGGTGCCTATGAATAATCCCCCATGAAAATATAAATTTTGTTTCATTTCCTTAATATATTTCATGGGGGGGGGGGGGGTCATTCGGAGAACTCGTTGGCCTCTATAATAAACTATTCAGCTCCACAGGTACGTGTGGACAGGATAGTTTATTATAGATGCCAATGAGTTCCCCGAATGATCCCCCCCCCCCCCCCCCCTACCATTAAATATGATGAATTCTCTTTCAGGAAATGATGAATGTTTGTGGAGGAACCTAACATTCAGAGAATGGGGTCCCCAATGCGTTAAGGCGCCATTTGTGAATACGTGGCTTGAGGAGTATAAACATCTGTATTGTCATGCGCCTGTGATGATTTCAGAGGAATTGTGTGAACATTCTGATGAAATTTTCCATATTTCCTTTTCTCATAATGGCAAATTCTTTACTACAACTGGTAAAGACGGTTCAGTGAAGGTAAGGGTATTTCAAAGAGGTTGTATTTTTCTAGTCTCAGGGCCAGAAAGGTAACTAGGATTTTTTTTCTAAAAAATGAAATTTGTGATTTTAAAATACCTGTTTAGACAGTCTGTTATAGCCATTGAAAGGGTACAAACAATAATATGATGTATCGAAAATGTATGCAAGTTATATGTCATATTATGTATATAAATTTTTATTTCTAGGTTTGGGAAATTGGTTGTCCAACTAAGCAAAAGTATTCTTACAACCTTACAAAAGAAGCTGGCTGGAATTACACGCGGTATTCCGCCTTTAATCAAGATGATACAAATCTATTGGTTTCTGGTTTGAAATTCCATTGTGGATGGGTGGCATGGTTCTCTTTAGTTGACGGTAAGTATCAACTCAGACCGAGCGACGTTTCTATTTTTAATACATTGGAATTTCATTGTACATATTATTCGAGAGAATTGATTAGTTCGGATACGAAATTGTAAATGACAAACTGTTACTACTTTTAATGAATAATAAGATAAATGAATTTTTTCTTAATCAACTATATCACTCTTTCAGGCTTTGCATTGACCTGGACTGACGTCATGACACCTCAAGGAATGAGAGGGGCGTGGCTATCCAATCATCGACTGCTTTATGGCCTTCAATCCGAAACCGAGGAAGCTGTAGATCTGTGCGTTGAATGGGTACGTAGTGACACATATTTCTGGTGTAATTTTGCTATGTATAACTCTGTGTAACCTCTAGGGTTCCGCTTTGTTAGATGGTTTTCTACCTTATGTCGGTTTGCAATGCGATTTTGATTTTTTTTTTGTTGTTCTTTCAGGAAGGTGAAAATGGAAGTCACACTGAAGATGGAGAGCCCCAACATTTTCAGGAAATTAATTTTGATGTTACTATTAGGATACAATTTCTGAATGTTGTGAGAAAGAAACATATGATGGCGAGCGATTCCCTCTTTAATTCGGTGAACAATGATTACCAAAATACTAATGATAACTCACACATCAGAAACCAAATGAACAATGACTATTACTTGTCTAAACAAGACAATGGCTATACGCTGGTATTTGCTACAGGATATTGTGATGCTCTCAATCAAATCGGGATAAAATACATCCCGAAAGCTAAATTACGCTCTGTGATAGACCAAGGCAATAATGACACTAATAACCGGCGACAAGGAGAGGTTATTCGGAGACGTCCATCGATTAAAAGGAAACAGAATGCTCGTTGTGATTATCTGATAGATCTTCATGGTCAAATCCTTGGGATGAGAGTCAGTATGAATAGCAGGTAAGATGGAAGAGTAACTAAATTCGGATTAAAGTAAAACAAATGGTTCATACATAGATGTAAACTAATAGTATTGGGCTTTTAGAATAACATTCTCTTCTCCAAAGAATAACAAAAGATGCTTAGTTGAGTCGTCTTTTTAAAACTTTATTCTCAATGAAATGGCGATTTGAATTATTCAAAACATTACAATGTATTCAACCCTTTTTATCTCCACTAGGAGTTATTTTATTCCGGCAAAAGGTCATGATTAATTTTTATACGCCCACATTATAATGCGGTCTTATATTGTCGTCACCCCTGTCCCTCCGTCCGTCGGTCCGTCCGTCCGTCCGTCCTCAATTGCTTGTGAACGCGATAGTTTTTGTCGGATTTGAATGAAACTTGCTGTGATCATTTATATTGATGAGATCTCGGACAAGTTGGAATTTGGCGATTTTTCGAGGAACGGTTTTTGAGTTATTGCACTTGACTTAGTCAAAACGCGTCAAAATTGGCTTGTGAACGCGATAGAGACAACAGTTTTCAATGGATTTGAATGAAACTTGCTGTGATTATTTATATTGAGGATATCTCGGACAAGTTTGAAATTGGCAATTTTTCGATATACAGATTTTGAGTTATTGCCCTAGTCAAAACGCGTTAGAATTGGCTTGCAAACGCTACAGAGACTACATTTTTCATTCGATTTGAATGAAACTTACTGTAATCATTTATATTGACGGGATCTTGGACAAAATCGAAAAAGGAGATTTCTCAATGAACGATTTTTGAGTTATTGCACATGACTTAGTTAAAACCCGTCAAAATTGGCTTGTGAAGGCGACAGAGATCACAATTTCCTTTGGATTTGACTGAAATTTTGTGTCATCATTTATATTGATGAGATCTTAAAATGTTTTTGAGTTATTACATTTGACTTAGTCAAAACACTGCGAAATTGGCTTGTGATTGCGATAGACAATACAGTTTTCATCTGATTTGAATGAAATTTGATGTGATCATTTTTATTGCTAAGATCTGGAGCAAGTTTAATATTAACTATTTTTCGATGAACTATTTTTGAGTTATTGCCCTTGACTTAGTCCAAACTCATGAAAATTAGATAGTTAATACAATAGAGACTAGGTTTCATCTGATTTGAATCAAATTTGGTGTGAACATTTATATTGATGAGAACTTGGATTAGACCTTAAAAATTTTGGAGTTTCTGCCTGTGTTAAAACAGAAAATAGCTTGCCAGGCAAGGTAACATACGCCCACTGGCAGCATTGAATTTGAAAAATAAATTGAGCAATGGCTCAAAAACATTCACTAAATGGATATTGAAGTCAAGGGCAAAAACTCAAAAACGGTTCATTGAAAAACTGTCAAATTCACACTTGACTGAGGTCTAATCAATTCCAATGCCCCCACCAAGTTTCATGAAAATCCTCTGAAAATTGGAGTCTCTACAGTGTCCACAAACAATTGTTGACAGACGGATGAGAAACAGTACATTCGAAATTCCAAGTTCCAGAATTCCAGGAATTTTTTTCAGAATCATATCAAAATCAATAGGGGTCTTCCTTGGATGTATTCCAGGAATTTTTTTCAGAATCATATCAAAATCAATAGGGGTCTTCCTTGGATGGTAATAAACAAATATACCAAGTTACAAAAAGATTCATAAAGAAATGGAGTCTCTACAGTGTCCACAAGCTTTTGTTTACAAACAGAACAATTTGAAATTCAAATCCAAGAATTCCAGGAATTTTTTTCGGAATCATACCAAAATCAATAGGGGTCTTCATTGAATGATAATAAACATGTATACCAAGTTTCAAGAAAATCCAATGAAACCTGTAGTCTCCACAGTGTCCACAAACAATTGTTGACAGACGGATGAGAAACAGTACATTCGAAATTCCAAGTTCCAGAATTCCAGGAATTTTTTTCAGAATCATATCAAAATCAATAGGGGTCTTCCTTGGATGGTAATAAACAAATATACCAAGTTACAAAAAGATTCATAAAGAAATGGAGTCTCTACAGTGTCCACAAGCTTTTGTTTACAAACAGAACAATTTGAAATTCAAAGTCCAAGAATTCCAGGAATTTTTTTCGGAATCATACCAAAATCGATAGGGTTCTTCCTTGAGTGATTATAAACAAGTATACCAAGTTTCAAGAAATTCCAATAAAAACTGTAGTCTCTACAGTGTCCACAAACAATTGTTGACAGACGGACCAACGGACCGACGGAATTTGAAATTCAAAGTTCAAGAATTCCAGGAATTTTTTTCGGAATCATACCAAAATCGATAGGGGTCTTCGTTGAATGGTAATAAACATGTATACCAAGTTTCAAGAAGATCCAATAAAAACTGTAGTCTCTACAGTGTCCACAAACAATTGTTGACAGACGGATGAGAAACAGTACATTCGAAATTCCAAGTTCCAGAATTCCAGGAATTTTTTTCAGAATCATATCAAAATCAATAGGGGTCTTCCTTGGATGGTAATAAACAAATATACCAAGTTACAAAAAGATTCATAAAGAAATGGAGTCTCTACAGTGTCCACAAGCTTTTGTTTACAAACAGAACAATTTGAAATTCAAAGTCCAAGAATTCCAGGAATTTTTTTCGAAATCATACCAAAATCGATAGGGTTCTTCCTTGAGTGATTATAAACAAGTATACCAAGTTTCAAGAAATTCCAATAAAAACTGTAGTCTCTACAGTGTCCACAAACAATTGTTGACAGACGGACCGACGGACCGACGGACCGACGGACCGACGGACCGACGGACAGGGGCGACAACAATATACGTCCACATTTCTATGTGGGCGTACAAAAATTTTAAAGTGGGCGTATCTTGCTAGACAACCGCTTGTTTAACTCGATTTCCCTTGTGGATGAAGAAATTCGGAGGGACTCACATGGAAAAATCATTTAGTCCTTTTGATATGATAAACCGATGGCCCGTGCAAGTTTAAGATCCATTGTTTTTTTAAATCGCAACTCGTAAGCTGATGCCGCTGTCCTGGCAAAATTCCCTTCATTGCACACTGCATGACGTTTTCAGCCCATTACGTGCAGAAGAACTCCATTTCATTCATTTTCCATTAGTTCAGTGTTTTACATGTTTATTTCAGATATCTAGTTGTGAATATGAGGCGATGGGTAGAGGAACCAGATGGATCAGATCCTTACGAGAGGCCGGAACTCTCAAAGAACATGGAGATACGCCTGGTTGATCTGTTCTCATTAAAGGTAGATCAAATGGTATACACTGGACATAAAGCAGTATCTGATACAGATAGCTTCTGTTTCTGTTTTGGTGATGCTAACAAAGATTTCGTTGTTTGGTAAGATCTGTACACAGATTCATTTATAATGTCGGAAAGAACATAAGTATACTATATGTATAAGATATTATTTCAGTACAACCTTTTATGTTACAATGCTTTTTGTTAAGCTCTCCGGGGGAATATTATTGAGTTCACAAATAAATGTGTGGCATCTAGAATTCAAATAGCATTGATACACCCAATCATACCACTGCGTTGTAACACTATGATATAAAGTGCAATCTAACTTCCGAGATACAGGCATACCACCGCATATTCAGTGTTGTGCGTACTGATGCCTTTATAATGTTTAAACCCGTTTTCGTTAGCCCATAAGGTGCAGAAAAGTAGGACGTAAAACATTTCATTAATAATGTTTAAAGTACCACAAACCTTATCTTTCGGCAATATTCAGCAATACTTTCATGGTAGACCGTTTGAAACCTTATAAAACATTTCTTGGATTCTGAATAAAACTATCTGTTTATATTACAGCGGTAGTGAAAGTTATCAGGCCTTTCTTTGGGACAGACATTCTGGGGTTTTATTGTCAACTTTAGATCACCTAATGGCGGGAGTAAGTGCTGCAGCAATCAACCCTGTAGATCAAGAGTTTGTAGTCTCGGTTGGTGATGACCAAGTCGTACGTGTTTGGAGATCAAGAATTAAACAAAAACAATACTTAAAACACGGTGCGACACTCGATACCGATGCTAGTGATCTGGAGCAGAATCAGTCGAGTGATAAAGACTCCTCGACCAGATTGTAAATTAAATATTTCGTACACTGTGTACTCTCTGCATTTGGTTTGCAGGGTCATTTAGGTTGAGACATGATTTTTGTTCAAAATTTATTAGAAATCTTTATAATCTCAACCTTTCAGATAATGTAACCCCCAACCATTGTCCAAGTCCTTTGTACTATAAAAAAACCTCTTTCATCTGAAATGCTTAATGCTGGTAAGATACAGGAAATAAGTAGAGCCTGAACGAATTTAAATTTCTGTTTTGCTTTTTCCTCTGAAACAGTTTCAATTTACTATGTATCTGTGATGTATTTTGGTTCGGTTTGAAATTGGGATAACATTATGCATGATACAGATTGGTTAATGCCTACTTCCTCTCTACTGGGAGTCATTTGAAAATTTTTTTACTAGAAAACAAATTAAGATATTAGACTTTACATTAAAGTCTCCTATTATGATTTAAAAATCATTTTGCTCATGACATATATTAACACGAGCCTGTGTCAGTGTTCAATAAACTTTATATATTTGAGTCAAGCAAATGTAATATTTACAACTTATAACCTAATTTTACATGTATATCGAATATATTTAGTTATAATATACCCTCCCGCTTTGCTGTGATATGATACGTAGGTGAGCTTTGATTTTTCCTAGAATTTGATGTTACAATATTTTTCTATTCCAGTTCTACCAACAGCAAGAGCCTAAAAACTTCCTTTACTGTGAAAACTTTTTATTTCAGACTTTATATTAAAGTCAGTGTTTGTCAGATTATGATATTGTATGATGTTGTTAAAATGATGAATATAAAAAATAAATATGTTATTACTGTTTGTGGCTTTTGGTCCAAAAGCAGACTTTCGTGTCACGATTATTTTCTTCATTCAAGTCCACATAAATCTAGGTTGTACAGGATTTTAAGTATAGTACTATACTGGTACCACAAAATGATTACCTAACTCGTTTCACGATTTCAATAGAGATATTCTTAATAGCAATTAAAACTTAAATATTTGTCAAAAGATTTGTCCTCTTCAGTGTTAACAAGATAGTTACCAAGGTTTTTCGAAAATGAAGAACAGAAAAAGAGGTTTCGATTTTTTAGTAGTATTATAACAGTATTCAAGGATGGATATAAAAACAACCTTAGATGTTAGGCATCGAATAAGTTGACCCAAATGTTTGGTAAAAAATGACCAGTATCCCTATTTAATTGAGGCTTCAATTGCCTCCTAGAGGCACCTCATTTAGGCGTCCGCAATAATGACAACAATTTAAGCGCCCCTCCCCTACCCAGTTTTCATTTGCTTTATATCCCATCAACGCGCGCATAAAGAGTAGGCTACCTTATTGCTGATAAATTGATACTCTCATTATCTCAGAAATTCTGAAAGAAAATACAATTTCAGACATTAAATTTCAAATCTAGACCAAAAATCAGGCTAAAGTGGGCATGCAAAAAAACCCAAAGGAAGGGTGGTGGTCTGAGTCCAATAATTGTAGTCTGATAACTTTGCTTTATAGAGTAGTTTCCCTTACAAAGTTAGATAGCAAAATGGCGACCTTGGGTGTAAGAGAACATTCATTTGGACTTAGTCCAGTAAAACATTTTATGCTAATGATTTAGTCCGTTCTATTTTTAGAAATCCTCTTTCTCCCTTCCTTTTTGGGTTTTTGCATGCCCATTTTTGACTACTTTTTGATGTACATTTGAAATTTGATGTCTTAAATTGCATTTTCTTTCAGAATTTCTGAGATAATGAGAAATTTAATTGGCGGAAGGTTATTTCTAAAAATAGTGGTTTTGTGTGCAGTGACAGTCAAGTGGATGTTGATATCCGGTAGTGGTCTACTTTCATTTTGACTAGTTCAAAATTTTCATGGTCATGCTATATTGAATTTTTGTACAGAAACTAAGTATTGGCCAGGCTTTCATATGACATATTGGAAAGTTTTCAACGAGATTTCTGGAAAAAGTTATAGCAGTTTGAATTTCGTGATTTAACATGGAAACAGATGGCAAATGAATTAGTGGACTAAGTTCATTTGAATCGTGTAGGGGACAGTACCTCTCGTTAAAACTCGTCTGCTAGGCGACTAGGTGCCGTGGGTTCGAATCCCGATCGATGCGAGGAAATAAAAATTAGGTCTGATTCCTAGGCCCGTGCTTTCCCGGAACTACGAGATAGTAGTTCCCCCCCCCCCCCTCTATCTAAGTCTGCCAGTGCCAGGATATATGGCTGTCTCCCCGAGCGGGTGTAAGAGAACATTCATTTGAATCGTGTAGGCGACAGTACTTCTCGTTAAAACTGTTTTCTGAAACCACTTTTTTAAGGCTGGTGAATGGCTCAGTGGTTAGCGAGTTGGACTGTCGTCTGCTAGGCGACTAGGTGCCGTTGGTTAGAATCCCGATCGATGCGAGGAAATAAAAATTAGGTCTGATTCCTAGGCCCGTGCTTTCCCGGAACTACGAGATAGTAGTTCCCCCCCCCCCCCCCTATCTAAGTCTGCCAGTGCCAGGATATATGGCTGTCTCCCCGAGCGGGTGTAAGAGAACATTCATTTGAATCGTGTAGGCGACAGTACTTCTCGTTAAAACTGTTTTCCGAAACCACTTTTTTAAGGCTGGTGAATGGCTCAGTGGTTAGCGAGTTGGACTGTCGTCTGCTAGGCGACTAGGTGCCGTGGGTTCGAATTCCGATCGATGCGAGGAAATAAAAATTAGGTCTGATTCCTAGGCCCGTGCTTTCCCGGAACTACGACATAGTAGTTCCCCCCCCCCTCTATCTAAAATAGAACGGACTAAATTCGTGTGCATATGTGGTCTGAGTCCATTAATTGTAGTCTGATAACTTTGCTTTATAGAGTAGTTTCCCTTACAAAGTTAGTTAGCAAAATGGCGACCTTGGTCAATGTTGGAAAAGGATTCCTCACAAAAATAGCCCCTTCTCTTCGTGTCAGATCAGCGAGGTTTGTACTTTCTGTTCATTCTGTTAAATAATCAATAATCGCACCATAGAATTATTTCTATAATTTTAATTAAGTGAATCATCAATCAATCATCAATCGTTCAAATCTTTTGTCTAGGGAGGTAGCTTTGCGAAACCCCTTTCGTCTACAATTTTGACTAAGTTAATAGGCGCTACTTCACTTATGTACCTCCGGATGATTTTAATAGTTTATCAACTAAAAGACACCAGGTTAAGGACATTATTCTGAATGTTCACACCAAATTTCATCGCAATCGGACCATTTTTACTACCGGTACCCTAAAAAAATAATCAAAAATTTTGATCATCCTTTCCGGTCGGTAGCGGTAGTATACTGAAGTAGGGGCTGTATGGCGTATATAGACGATATATAAGCTTACTTTAAGTCACGCTACTGGACAGTGTGGGTAAATGAGGTGACTCTCGAGCCTTGTGAGTTAGTGTCAGTACCTGTGGGTCACATCATAAAAAAATCAAAAATTTTTGATCATCATTTCCGGTAGCGGTAGTATACTGAAGTAGGGGCTATATGGCTTATATAGACGATATGTAGGCTTACTTAAAGGCCTGCTACTGGACAGTGTGGGTCAGTGAGGTGACTCTCGAGCAATGTGAGTCATCGTCAGTGTCTGTGGGTCACATCATGAGAATATTAATATTTTTTTTATCCTTTCCGGTAGCGGTAGTATACTGAAGTAGGGGCTATATGGCTTATATAGACGATATGTAGGTTTACTTAAAGACCCGCTACTGGACAGTGTGGGTAAGTGAGGTAGCTCTTGAGCCTTGTGAGTTAGTGACAGTGTCTGTGGGTCACATCATAAAAAAATCAAAAATTTTTGATCATCATTTCCGGTAGCGGTAGTATTCTGTAGTAGGGCTGTATGGCGTATATAGACGATATGTAGGCTTACTTTAAGGCCCTCTACAGAACAGTGTTGGTCAGTGAGGTGACTCTCAAGCTATGTGAGTTAGTGTCAGTGTCTGTGGGTCAAATCATAAAGTAAAAAATTTTAGATCATCATTTCCGGTAGTGGTAGTATACGGAAGTAGAGGCTGTATGGCATATATAGACAATATGTAGGCTTACTTAAAGACCCTCTACTGGACATTGTGGGTAAGTGAGGTGACTCTCAAGCCTTGTGAGTTAGTGCCAGTGTCTGTGGGTCACATCATGAGAAATTTTTTTTTTTTTATCCTGATTTCTGGTAGAGGTAGTATACTGAAGTAGGCTATATTATGGCTTGTATAGACGATGCGTAGGCTTACTTAAAGGCCCTGTACTGGACAGTGTGGGTCAGTGAGGTGACTCTCGAGTCATTGTCAGTGTCTGTGGGTCACATCATAAAAAAATCTAATTTTTTGGATCATCATTTCCGGTAGCGGTAGTATACTGAAGTAGGGGATATATGGATAGACGATATGTAGGCTTACTTAAAGGCCCTGTACTTGACAGTGTGGGTCAGTGAGGTGACTCTCGAGCCATGTGAGTCATAGTCAGTGTCTGTGGGTCACATCATACAAAAAATCCAAATTTTTTAATCATCATTTCTGTTAGCGGTAGTATACTGAAGGAGAGACTATATGGCTAATGTAAACGATATTTAAGCTTACTTAAAGACCCGCTTCTGGACAGTGTTGGTCAGTGAGGTGACTCTTAAGCTTTCTGAGTTATTGTCATTGTTATGACTCCTGAGACATGTGAGTAATCGATTACTTTTTCTCATTACATCATCAGAACATAAATTATCATTTCACCTACAGGTACCTGTTTTGGCAAACAGTATGGGGCCTGACACATCTTTTACTTTTCTCTATTTCGAATTTGGAGATGTGAAACGAATATATTGTCCATAAAAAAAATAATTTGAATTATATTTGAATGTTATTAACTTGGTACGAAAAGTCACATAAATTGTCTCGAGCTTGTGTGTATTTGTATTAGTACGAAACAACTCTTATATTTACTCTTTACCTTTATTCATGTTGAAATTGAAGTTATCCTTTTTTTGACATCCGAACATTATTTATGAAAATAGTGACAATTGTACGAACAAAGAAATAGATTAAGGGTAGTAAAAATGGTCCGATTGCGATGAAATTTGGTGTGAACATAAACTATTAAAATCATTGAGAGGTACATAAGTGAAGTAGCGCCGTTAATTATTGATTGTCATTATTAGAAACAATTTACACTGTACAGTTGACAGTGAAAGATTTTATAAAATATATAATATAATCTTTTTCATCTGTAGATCTATTAAGAGTAAAGCCCTTCTCTCAATCACCTCAATCACACATGCGTACTTGCCCACATTCCTTAATATTTCAAACAACAATGGCACTTTTGGTATTCCATCTCTAGCAAAAGGCAATAAAACGTTTAAATATTACTTTGTAAAAACATGAATTAATTTAAGTAAGTTTTAACTCACTAATAATAAAAGACAAAATCAATTCTTATACACCTTCATTATTATGACGTTAATTGGTCACTTGAACAAACATGGAGTCTAAATTTAGTGTTTCAAAGCAGATCAGAGTCAAATGGATTCCACAAGCATTTCTACATCCACGTAGGTCTTTTGAACTTGAGAATACATGGATTATTCATTAGAAACCTCAATTAATCAATTAGTAAGCTTACTTTGGCCGTAATTAATGAGTGAAGCCATCATTAAAATATTGATTAAGCGTTTTTCAAAAATTATTTTTTTTTGCGAGATTCTGTTACTTTATGACACCAGCTAAGTTCCCTGATGAACATATTCTCATATTGACCATTCTTGAGAACTAAAATTTTATTTTCATGCTAAGACCTATTATCCCTTTAAGTGCTCAGTGAGTTTATATTCTTCTTCTGCCTGGGTCTATAGTATTATAGGCCTATAGTTCTTCTACTTATATATCATCTTAATCTTACATTTCCAGAACTCTGATTTCTGTTCATGCCAAAGGTCCAGAAGAAACTGGTATTGATAAACACAGTCTAAAAGTAACAGAAGACACACATGCTGAAACTCACATTGAAGAGATTGAAAGAATTCAGATTGAAGATAAGGTAGGCTACAGTATTATACCGATACTGAAGCTGTGGTTCTAATAATCGCATTGTTTCATTCTTCAGGATGACAAATTTTTTTTACAAGATTCGATGAACTCTATAGATTTACAGCAAACGCGTTTACAGGAACAATTTGGTTATCAAATATGTTCATGATTCGAATCAATTTAATGCTGACAAATTTCCATGGATATAAAAAATAACACCGAATATGAATATGACATGATTCCCAATTCTTAGTGAAATCTGACGAATATATTCCAGACTCCTCGGCATCTTATATTTTTGACCAACACTCGCTCTGGACATGTCTGCACTAGAGACCTAAAGACCATTTCACCATTTAAATTATTCAATATTTTTAATTTTTTATTAATATCTTCAACTTGGGTCAACTTGACGCATGTCCAAAAACGAATCGATTTGGCTAAAGCATCCGCCATCTATCTTATCGATCGATTCACATAACTTCTTATTAGATTGAATAACTTAAAAAAAGCTTCATGTGATACATTAATGAAGATAAGAGATATATCCTGCACTTTGCTTTATTTATCCATAAATTATACCTCTCATTCTTTATAGATAGATATATCTCCTATATCTGGGGTACCAGAAGAGCACAGGAAAACTAGAATGGTGAGAATCTTTGTTCCTGCTAGAAATGCCATGCAGTCTGGTTCATATGGCACAAGAAATTGGAAGATTGAGTTTGACCAGCGAGAGCGATGGGAGAATCCTTTAATGGGATGGGTTTCAAGGTTAGTTCTAATTTCTAATGTCTATCTTGTTACTAAAAGGCCTTAGATTTCTCTAACTACAATCCATAAGTAAGTCAATGAATTAAGATTAACCTGTGTTACAACAGAAAATATACTTTAAAGTGGGCATATCTTGCTAGACAACCACTTGCTGTATATTAATATTGTTAATAAATTAGTGAAACTGTGTTATTTTAGATCTATTTTTCTCTGTCTTGCACTAATCCAAAAAGACTGGCTATTGTGGTTTACAAGAGTCTTGGCGTGAATGAGATTCAGAGTTCTAAGTGAAAGATTGATTATGAATTAATTTAATAGATGATGTTAAAATACTTTTATTTTTTAATTATTTTCAGTGCTGATCCTTTATCAACTGTGAATTGTGAATTTAACACAGTGGAGCAAGCTCAAAAGTTTTGTGAGAAAAATGGTATGTATTTAATCAGAAACAATGTTAAAGAAAAGAGCATTCAGTTTTATGGAGATCAAAAATATTTTGCTTAGATTTATGAAAACTTTAATTAAAAAATTTAATTTAAAATTCAACAGTCAATTTTTATCACCTAAACCATTTACAAAGTCTAGGTAAAAAATACGTAAACATTTAATGTTCAATGGTCGTAATTGTTTATGTTAAGTGTAAGAAAACCCCCTATACGGATTTTATTTTAACAATTTGAACAAAATAAATGCGTAATTGTAGAAAAAAATATGTCCCCAACATTTTCTGAAAGTTTAAATAATAATATTGGGCCATCATAAAGGCTAACATAAACAGTCAAACTGAGTAATTAACAATTATTACATTTTATACTTAACTTACCCTTTTATATCAAATTGAATTAGATCAAGTAGATACATGGATGTAAATAGCATAATTTTGATATTTTTTAAGGAAAAATTTACTATTTTTTTATATCTATGGCTAACAGTGGACGTAAAATATAATATGTCAATGTACAGTAATGAATATGCAACAAGCAAACCGAACAATTTGAATGGATTGTTGGATTGGTGTTATGTATCGTATGTATTGCATAGACTTGTATACATATAACAACACGATTTTAAACTAGTATGATATAAAATATGATTTATTTTCAGGATGGGAGTATTTTGTAGAGAAACCTCATGTGCCAACATTTAAAAAGAAAAATTATGGAGATAATTATTCCTGGAATAAACGAACCAGAAAATCCACTAAATAAAGCTGATCTTTTCTCAAGTGAATTAAATGTGTGAAATGTTTCGAAATTATTTGTTATAAGATTTATCAAACTATTTAACATCACATCCCTCGAAAATTCTTGTATTCTCACTTTAATTTGAGGAGAATGAATGAAAAGTATTAAGAGATGACAAAAAAGTTTTTATTGAAGGGATATAACTCTGAAAATAACATAAACCTTGAGCTTTATGAGTGATACAATGGAAATTAAATTATAAAGTAATTTGAGTTGAGATATCCTATGTAATGTATTTATAAGTAAAAAATAAATTTATTAAGTGTTAATATTCATAGAGAAAATTAAGTTTATGGTTTTGGGTCATATATTGTTCCAAATGGGTAGTGATATTATGATAGAAGAAGAAAAGAAGAAAATACTTTATTTATGTGTCACATACTGTATACATTTAAAACAAATGTATGCAGTGTCCGGCCTCGAGGGCCTGCGAGACACAGCGTTACTTAAATATCACACATCAAACACATATTAAAACAAATAAAAATCGTAAATACTGTGCAGCACACCAGAGGTGCGACAATTCCCTAAGACTTCCTTTAATAATATTGATCGACTTTCTTTGATTGAAAATTTTATTGCTGTTGCGGCTAGGGCATGAACATAGATCTCATTACGAAATAAGTGTATAAACTGGTCAGTAGAGTCATACTAAAAATTCTGGACAATGAGTGACAGCTAGATTCCACAAATTAACTCTTATGTCAGAGTAAAACTCCCATAATAAGTCTGGTCAAATTCTACATATGGGACGACGGAAATAAAAAAAATACTTTAATATTTAATGAACAGTTAGCAGTTGACGGTTATATGAGTTCTTGTCATTTGAAGTGGAATGTCCCTGACATTATGTAACAGATAACTAAAGTGATAATTATTTCATAGAAAATATCAATTGTCTGCCTATATTGCTTGATTAAAAACTATATTTACTGTCTGGTAATCCAAGATTAATTAAGGACAACAATATTTTCTAGTTTACCCTCTATAATTGTTGTATTTCATCGATTGAACTCCATCCTTTAACTGGAAAATGTTATAACCAAAGTTTTCCGTTATAGGCCCTATACTTGATAGAACTTTAAGATGTTTCGGGTCGATTCGTATGTTACTGTGCATCTTATCGGATTTGGAACATCAGCACGCTCGTTCAAGAATAAGACTACCGACTACAAGCAAATGCGACCGAAAATATGGATTCAGCTATTAACCGCTCTGTGAGCAAGGAGAAAGGTGATGATCGCGATTTTCATGCTGTCAACTGCATAGACGCAGATTCCCTATACAGTCTCACTACTATTAGAAAGTCGTACTGTAGAATTCTATTCTATAGAAGTCGCGAGCAGATGTTTAAACTCCTGAACAATGTTTGTATTGTCCATTAAATACCAAATCTTGACCAAACAAGCCCCAATCTGATTCTCTGGACCACTCCAACTATTCTTATTTGATATACCTGAAAAATACCGACAACTCTTCCTTAAGTACCTGACATGGTAATTAGTGTTATTCCTACTACACTAAATTATTATAAATTAACCCGCTTAATAAATCAATTCTTCTCATTGTTTCATGTAATTCACAGATCACAATAATTGGGTCGCCCCAGTGTCATCAAATTTATTGATAGTTTTCTACACGCTATCATTCCATTCTACATTTTTAATGGCGTTCAGTGAAACTAATAAATAACAGCTTAGTTTGCATTCACTTCTCAGATAGTATACTGCCCTTTTTATACGCCCACATTATTATGTGGTAGTATATTGTCGTCACCCCTGTCCGTCGTCGCTCCGTCCGTCTGTCCACAATTGCTTGTGAACGCGATTGAGACTACAGTTTTTGTCAGATTTGAATGAAACTTGCTGTGATCATTTATATTGATGAGATCTCGGACAAGTTTGAATTTGGCGGTTTTTGAGTTATTGCACTTGACTCAGTCAAAACGCGTCAAAATTGGCTTGTAAACGCGAAAGAGACAACAGTTTTTATCGGATTTGAATGAAACTTGCTGCGATCATTTATCTTGATGAGATCTCGGACAAAGTCGAAATTGGCGATTTTTCGATAAACGGTTTTCGAGTTATTGCCCTTGACTTAGTCAAAACGAGTTAAAATTGGCTTGTAAACTCTATAGAGACTACAGTTGATTTGAATGAAACTTGCTGTGCTAATTTATATTGATGAAATCTTGGACAACTGTTAAAAAGGCGATTTTTTGATGAACGGTTTTTGAGTTATTGCACTTGACTTAGTTAAAACCTGTCAAAATTGATTTGAATGAAATTGTGTGTCATCATTTATATTGATGAGGTTTTGGAAAAGTTTGATAGTGACGATTTTTTAGTGAACGTTTTTGAGTTATTGCCCTTGACTTAGTAAAAATGCATCGAAACAGACTAGTGGACATCAGAGAGACAACAGTTGTCATCTGATTTGAATGAAATTTGATGTGATCCTTTTTATTTGTGAGATCTTAAACAAGTCCAATATTTACTATTTTTCAATGAACTATATTTGAGTTATGGCCCCTGACTAAGTTCA
Source organism: Nipponacmea schrenckii (assembly GCA_030562195.1). Taxonomy (NCBI): domain Eukaryota; kingdom Metazoa; phylum Mollusca; class Gastropoda; family Lottiidae; genus Nipponacmea; species Nipponacmea schrenckii. The sequence continues at coordinate 33,342,917 of CM060200.1, read as the reverse complement.
AACTCATGAAAATTAGCTAGCAAATACAATAGAGACTAGGTTTCATCTGATTTGAATGAAATTTGGTGTGAAAATTTATATTGATGATATTGATCTTGCTATGCAACCGCTTGTTTGAGAATGTGGTCTATAAATGAACCCTTTTTTTTCAATTCCAACAAATTTAATTCTGAACAGCAAGCTTTATGATGAATTTAATTATGGATCTATAATTCTGTAACAATACGTCGATTTTGACATAGCCCACCGCATTCGGTTACCACTCGGCTACTCCGTAATTTTCTTTTCTTTCTAATATTACTTTCCAATATCATTTGGACTCGGTTCAGTAATTCATTTGCCATCTGTTTCCATGTAAAAGCAGGAAATTCAACCTGCTAAAACTTGTTTTTGACCAATCTCAGATATTCTGAAAGAAATCCAATTCCAGATATTCAAATTCTAAATCTAGTCCAAAATAAATCAAAATGGGAATACAAAAACCCATCAATCAATAAGAAGGATATTTTCCTTCAAAGTGAACAGAAAAAGTCTCGACACTCAAGTCATGAACAAAATAATAGGAATTTCAAAGAAATTCTCTCTCGTGTTATGGGTGAAAATAACATCATTGAAAATATGCTACTTTTGTTTAATGGCAGACAAACACGCATTTTAATTTCTATTTTGAAAACGCCTCTGTTAGTCTATTTAGCTGTTTTTAAAGGGGTCGTAATGCGAGACAGTTATGCGATATGCCAGGCATTACAATCTTATATATCTTTTATATCCCTATAATTGAAGCCCTTTATTGAAAATGAAAATTAATCAATGGTACTTTAAAAGTTTTAGGATGGAGTCAACAGTTAACTGGCCTAGAATGGTGGCCACCTCTTATTATCTCATTTCTACGTGTTCTTCATTCTTCAAGTTAAACTCGAAACCTGAATCAAAGGAAACATTATTTAACTTTGTTGCTATCGTTAATCAAGTGTCCATTCGCTATGTAAATAACAAGAATTATAAAGCCAACAGTGTATACAATGGTAGACTTTCAGCTTTATACCATAGCGTGACGGATGTTATTGGTTTGTGGTAGAGATTTGTAATTTCCTCATTCAAAACGTGGTGTGATAAAATATAGTAAATAAATAAAAATAAACTCATGCTGCCAATTAATCACTTATTTTATCCAGCGGTGCCATGTCGTTAACTAAAGAAATAACCCAAAAAAAAAGAAGAAAAGCATCGCATATTGCTACGTAATGGCCTGACAAATTGTTAATCAGCAACCGTTTCCAGAATAAATAAGGGTCATTTATTATCGAACAACTTTCTATAATAACTATCACCGACTATTTCATGTAGTTCTAGTTACTTTTCTATGGTCTTCGATAAAACACTTAATTAAAGTTGAATAGAGGTGTGCAGATGACTATTAGAGGGTGGTTGAAAAGAAACTAGTTACTATTGGTAGGCTAACTAGTCTCTTTTCGACAGGAGGCACAGGCACTAATAAATTTGACAATATAAAATCCAGAAAATATTTTTAGATAAGATACTCTCTGTCACACTGACGCGGTCTCGTTTTAAAGTTGTTTCATTATCTTCACCCTATTATACAAAAATCTGATTCTGCGTGAGATGGTTTGAATAGGAACAAATTATAACAAACTATGCTTCATGGTTGAAATAAATTTATTGTGCAAATACGTTATCAAAATACATCCGCAATTGATATAACAATAACGTTATCGTATTCTAGGAAATCATAGTCATTGTAATATAAATCTTGATATGGCTTTTACACACCTCTAACCATTGGAAAATGAAGAGGAAAATCGTTTAATCGAGTTCATATCGTCAATGAAATCTATTAACGTCTGAACAAATCAGTCTGTTTTCTCTCAACAGACCTGTATACAATAATACAGCTTGTCGTCTGCTTAAAGCGTGGTTTTAATATTGTGACTTCTGCTTTCAGTGTGGTTTAAATATTGTGAGTTTATTTATGTTATCACGAAAATGATAAAAGTAAGGTAAGTTTATAATGTATTTTATTGAAACTAAAATTCGGACATTCGGACTATACACGTGTGCGTTTATGTGAGTAAATTGGTACCGATGTTCTTCGTAACGTTTGTATCACGGAGCATTGGTTTCATTATAAATATAAGTTGGAATTAATACCGTAGTTAAAAGGGTAAAGTCAAGCCTGGTGTTAGTGTTCCGTGTTATTGTTAACCTTTGTTAGCACACCATAGTTGGTCACTGAGAGTGTAACACCACATTTTTCGGATGTTAAGTTTAACACAGAATAAAAATTATGGCATGTTTATTTGTCTTAGATAAATTAATAAAAATAAACTAGATAATCTGAAAAAGTAAAATCTTCTTTTTAAACAATTCATTTGGTGTTAATCTGTAAGACTTGATCCCCTACTAGATTTTCTTGTTAGACCTGAAATAATACATCTTCGAATCAGTGTTAGATCTCCAGCATGCGATTTGAAAGCAATATTTGAAATTTGTTTTTACATGTCTCTTGGAGTAAGATTGGGTATTACAATTCGTCACTCACTACTTGAATTCTGATCGATTCTATGCAAAAATAAACATAGAAATTCTCAACTAACACTTATCTCTAGGATTAACACGAGTATGGGATCAATTTTAGTTAATAAGATGATTAACAAGTTACTACTTAAATAAAGGTACGGACGGAATACATCCGAAAATATGCTGCTATTACAAGTGAAAGATTAGAACAGATAATTAATTATATAACAAAAAGCAAAGTATTTCATATCTCGTGTTGAAGGATATTTTTAAATGAAACCTCCTTCTGATACGATTACAATAGTTGTAAAATGTTTACGGCCAAGTGCTATTAGAAAGATAGCTTGACAGACAAGGTACCATTGTTAACTCATTTTTAATTTACAGAATCTATTTATACTAACACTTAATCGTCAAATTAAACATGGCCACTGCCTTTCTAATTACAATGCTTCATTTAAATACATTGAAAATAGTAGCTTCTAGTGCACCCGCAATACAATTTTGACAAGTCAAGGGCAATAACACAAAAACTGTTCTTGAATAATCGTCAAATTCAAACTTGACCGCCGTTTTATCAATTTCAATACTCATACCAAGTTTCATTAAGATCGATTGAAAATTGTAGCTTCTATTGCACCCACAATAAAATTTTGAGGCGATTTTACTCAATCAAGGGCAATTACCCAAAAACAGTTTTCCGAACAATCGTCAAATTTGAACTTGACTACCGTCTTAACATTTCCAATGCTCACATTGAAAATTGTAGCTTCTATTGTACCCATAACAAATGTTGACGGACGAACCGACGGACAGGGTGAGGACAATATACGTCCACATATTCTTGTGTTGGTTTTAATAATAACACGACACACTAACAGAAGATTTGATCTCACCCAGTGTCGGTTCGTCATCTCAATTGCTCGTTTTCGTTGCACTCAAAATTTGATTCAACAACCTTTGATTGTTCTGATGGTAGAAAACTACATCTGTTTTATAGCATGCTCCAATTCGAACAACTTGTGACTAAATATCTTCTCCTTGTGTGAATAATGAAACGAAACTTTCTACCAAAACTACTTTTGTCAATTCATACTATAGATATATGTCACTTTATTAGGTTTCGAAGAAGGGAGTGATGGATTCTCTCATATGTACAGGCCGAGGGTGTAACAAATACTTTATTGAGAAATTGGGATAAAGGTTCTGGATCTGTTGGATGGTTTTCCTCTGTTTTGATCTGAAATGAGAAAAAGTATTAACTCGCTCAATGGCCGAGAAGTATAGTATAGTTCCTATCATGTACAGAATGTTTTAAGTTTGCTAAAAACAAAATTATCATTTAAGTTTTGGAATATGCAACTATCATTTTCTGCTTATAGACAATAAGAAGAATGACTAAAAATCAAATTGTAGTAGTCCGATGATGTTTGATGGTTATTAATTATACATAGGTAATATTCAAGTATAGAATTCGATTTCTAATTCCCTAGAAGAAATTTAGACTTTGTATGCTAGGACCTACTTTCTTTAAAAGAAAATAAAACCACGTCTTGACATCAATAATGGATTGAAAATATATTAAAACAATAATCACATTCGTTCTATTCTAATAACTATTGAATTTCTTCAACACTTCCTCTGTATTGTTTGTAATATAATCGTTTTTCACTTTTAATGACCAAAAGTTATCGATCTTGGTTTAAAACATGGACTTAAATTCAATTTTTTTAACCTTTTCAATAGATGATAACATTTTACTAGAAAAGAATGTAAAGTCGTTCAAAATCCATATCGAGTTTTTCATAGACTTGCTTAAGGAATTATTTTCTCTTTGAGGACTTTAACAGGAACCCATTTAGAGATAGAAATTGACACAACTAGAACTGCCGAAAATATTCAGAAAATTTGTAAGGGTTATGCGGAAATATCAGTGCCAAAGACCACCTGGCATATCGGTATCATTTTTTATTTTCATTGCTGTAATTTTAAAGCAAAGGTGTGGTTACAATTTAGGCGGTTTCAGGTGGAAATTTTGGGCTCGCAAGGTATTATTATATAATTATTTCCAGTCAAGGTTAAACTTTGCTTTTACTTAAATCAATTATTTATTTTATCAAGATAGTAAAATTTTGCAGTTTCTGTGACTAAACTGGACAATTTTTATCAGATTACCGGCTTCGACGATTCTAAAAGCAACCAATGATTTCCTCTGAATTGTATTAAACAGACAAGAAAATAAATGTTTTAATATCACCTTTCGACTTTTATCCTAAGTTGATACGAATTATTCCGAAAGGCAGTAGAAATTGATTACACTTTTGACTTCGTCTCAAAATGCCAGCGCTGAAGAAGACAAAAATTTGATTAAAAGGTAAATTTGACGAACATTAACGTGTCCTTCGTTAGACTCTACCGGAAGCGACTACATGTAATTTGAAATAAAGCTAATTAACAAAATAGCGATGGCCCATCGTAATACGCCCACCATTGGCAGCCAGAACACATCAAGAACACAACTTCCTATCGTATTCACAAGAAATTTCTGGACAAAGTCAATAGCTCAAAGTAAATATTTTTCGGTAAGCTAAATTTGCAATCGGTTTCTTCTTTGGGTAATTCAAAAGGCTCAAATCATGCTTTGTCAAAATCTATCAAGAAACCAGATCTCTATCAAGTCTACAAAGAATCAGAGGCTGATAAAGTGAACACGTTTTAAAGAACAAGGGCAATAACTCAATAAACATTTTTTGATTAGTCTGATTTTCAATAGGGTCTATCCTCGAGTTATAACAAACACTCACACCAAGTTTCACCAAATTCCATCAAGAACCCGGCTCCCTATCGTGTTCAAAAGGAATTTTAGGACAAGGGCAAAAACTCATAGTAAATATTTTTCAATTGGTTTCATTTTCGATAGGCTTCATCCTTTACAAAGACTCATCTCAAGTTTCATTAAAATCCATCAAGAAATGTGGTCTCTATCGCGTTCACAACAATTGTGGACAGGCAGACGGACAAACAGACGAACAGACCGACAGACAGGCGGGAAGAAGGCTTCATCCTCGGATGATTACAAACACACACACCGAAATTGGTCAAAATCCATCCAGAAACCATCTCTCTATCATGTCAACGACACATTTTTGAACGCAAAATGAATGTGTTTTCAAGAACAAGGGCAATAACTCATCAATTTATTTTTCGATTTGTTTGATTTTCAATAGGCTTCATCCTTAAGTAATAACAAGCAATCACACCAAATTTCATCAAAATCGATCAAGAAACACACTCTTAATCGTGTTCACAACAAATTTTCAAAAACAAGGGCAATAACTCATTGAATATTTTTTGATTGGTCTGATTTTCAATAGGCTTCTTCATTGGGTTATAACAAACACACTCACCAAATTTGGTCAAAATCCATCAAGAAATGTGGTCTCTATCATGTTCACAACAATTGTAGACAGACAGACAGACAGACAGACAGGGGCGACTACAATATACGCCCACATTTATGTGTGGGCGTATAAAAATGACCGAAAGTAATGAAAGAAAGTGGGCATTATTTTTTTCACGTTATATTGCATATGTCAGTCATTAACATGACGTAAAACGTGCTCAACCCCTACATTGGACGAAATAATATTTGTGTTAGGGTGAAAAACTGTGACGTTCCTTATCTCTAAATGGTCATTTCCTATATAATAAGCTAGGAAGAATCAGAGATCAAAGAATGCAGGTATATATCCTTGGACATACTGTCTGATACATGTTTAAAATATCTTTATTATAATTTTGCTTTAAGGCATTTTTCCTTCCTCTTCTCCACGTGATTCTCATTTGTTAATTTGCCAAGTTTTCTAGAGATGTCAAGGGTTTGTGTCGGAAAAGTAACTTCCTGGTTTATTTAGGAAAAAATCTGTTCAGACTGTGCACAAAGTACAGAATATGATAAAATCAAGGTTATTAAGTTATTAAGTACATTAAAAACCAGACACTATTGCTATTGACATCGAAGGTTTCTTTAGGAAATATGTTGTACCTTCCTATAATTCAAGTTCAAATCTAACGATAACCTCTATTACTCTTGCCAAAGAGTCCAATTTCCCGAATTACTTATTTAAAAAAGGAATATATATTAGTGATTATTTTTCCAAGTGATGACCAACATTACAATAATGATAATTTGTTTTAATGTGTTAACATGATAGATTACCTCCCCTTGCTGAAATCGGAAGTTAAAAAGATGAATATTGATCAGAACTTCCGTTGTTATCGATTGGCAGATCGGGCATCAATCTTCCATGCTTGAAATACTTTTACATTCATGTATTCTATTATTTTCTATGTGAAATAGTTATTGCCGTTTCTATTTTGTTTTGTTGTCCCGGTTGATGTGGGTCTTCAATACAATAGTAAACAGTCTTCAGAATACTAGAAAAGTACGAACTTTGAGGTGTATGAACTAGTGAACGTACATAAACTAGATAAAGATAAAGACATTGGACATGATACGAGCGAGGAAGACAGTTGTGATGTTGAATTGCCATCAGAGGACACCATCAGAGGACACCATCAGAGTACTGTTCTTCAGAGACTGAGTAACCACCAGTCCCAATGCCCCTTAACCAGACAGAACTGAACTACCTAGTGCGGGAGTTTTCGGAGAAAGTATCTGAGCTTTTGGCATCAAAATTACAAGGCAAAAGTCTTGTTAATCACTTAGTTCAAGTGTCATATTTCAGAAAACGTGACCAGCTGAAAGAACTGGATGTCAGTCATTAACATGACGTAAAACGTGCTCAACCCCTACATTGGACGAAATAATACATTTTTCCAGTCGGTTTCCTGTTTTGATGCAGATCTGACAGACGCATACATGGAAACAGCGTCTAGTTATTTGAATGGGTCAATAAATCGAGACCCCGTGTTCTACGTTAAGAATCCCTCGACATGCCTCTGTCCTGGCAAATTTTCCTTCATTACACGATGGCAGAATAGTAGGACATAAAACTCCATTCATTTCATTTCATTTTCCTTGCATAATGAAATGATATCTTGGATAACTCTCAGACGTATAATTTATTCTTGGTAAAAGGAAACAAAATATTTTCGAAAAAGACCTCCCGAGGGGCTTATAGGTTTGTAAACAACAAGGCAAACAAATATTTGTGTTAGGGTGAAAAACTGTGACGTTCCTTATCTCTAAATGGTCATTTCCTATATAATAAGCTAGGAAGAATCAGAGATCAAAGAATGCAGGTATATATCCTTGGACATATAGTACTCATCTTTATTATAGATTTAACCGTCTAACAAGTTTGGATCTCTAGGCAGGATTTGAATCACTTTGATGATTTGTGATTGTTGGTGGTGGTCTAGCTAATATGAAGCTTTTAAGACAGCTTCATGATCAGTGATCGCCCTATTATTCTATTCAGTTCATGTCATCGAAGCAATAATTCAAGCTATAGGTCAAACACGGAACACACCGATAAGATGAGAACAAGTCAACAATGGAGCTAACTGTTACAGGCGGCCAAATGTAACATTGTTATACTCATGCAATTAACTAAAATTGTAACATCTAGAACTTGAAACATACTGTCTGATACATGTTTAAAATATCTTTATTATAATTTTGCTTTAAGGCATTTTTCCTTCCTCTTCTCCACGTGATTCTCATTTGTTAATTTGCCAAGTTTTCTAGAGATGTCAAGGGTTTGTGTCGGAAAAGTAACTTCCTGGTTTATTTAGGAAAAAATCTGTTCAGACTGTGCACAAAGTACAGAATATGATAAAATCAAGGTTATTAAGTTATTAAGTACATTAAAAACCTCCAGACACTATTGCTATTGACATCGAAGGTTTCTTTAGGAAATATGTTGTACCTTCCTATAATTCAAGTTCAAATCTAACGATAACCTCTATTACTCTTGCCAAAGAGTCCAATTTCCCGAATTACTTATTTAAAAAAGGAATATATATTAGTGATTATTTTTCCAAGTGATGACCAACATTACAATAATGATAATTTGTTTTAATGTGTTAACATGATAGATTACCTCCCCTTGCTGAAATCGGAAGTTAAAAAGATGAATATTGATCAGAACTTCCGTTGTTATCGATTGGCAGATCGGGCATCAATCTTCCATGCTTGAAATACTTTTACATTCATGTATTCTATTATTTTCTATGTGAAATAGTTATTGCCGTTTCTATTTTGTTTTGTTGTCCCGGTTGATGTGGGTCTTCAATACAATAGTAAACAGTCTTCAGAATACTAGAAAAGTACGAACTTTGAGGTGTATGAACTAGTGAACGTACATAAACTAGATAAAGATAAAGACATTGGACATGATACGAGCGAGGAAGACAGTTGTGATGTTGAATTGCCATCAGAGGACACCATCAGAGGACACCATCAGAGTACTGTTCTTCAGAGACTGAGTAACCACCAGTCCCAATGCCCCTTAACCAGACAGAACTGAACTACCTAGTGCGGGAGTTTTCGGAGAAAGTATCTGAGCTTTTGGCATCAAAATTACAAGGCAAAAGTCTTGTTAATCACTTAGTTCAAGTGTCATATTTCAGAAAACGTGACCAGCTTTTTATGATAGTTTGTTTACAGTCATGATATGCAAGGGCATCTTAAAGAACTGGATGTCCCTCAATATTATCATAATGAATGGAGAGTCCTGTTAGACAGCTATAAACGCAGTTTAAAGTGTGTACCCTTACAAAATTGCAATGTTTATGGGACAGTGCCTATTGGTCATTCAGTGCCATTAGACTATTATGACACCAGAATGGTCATAGTTCTATCGTGAGCATAAATGGGTCATTTGTGAAAACGGTCAAGATTCTTCTTGGTAAGCAGAAAAGTTTTACCAAGTTTCTATGTTATGCAGGACAGCCGAGCAAGAGGAAGACACTGGGTCCAGAAAGACTGGCCTGCTCGTGAAATGCTTGAAGTTGGCATGCTAAAATCACACATGACTCAATTGTTAACAGAGACAGGATAATATTTTCTCTTCTACAAATCAAATAAGATTTGATGAACAGGGGCATCAAATACCGAAGGATAATGTTTCCAAAACATCATCACAGCTTTACTAGGGTTATCATTTGAGAAGATCAAAGCAGGTGTGTTTGAAGGCCCACAGATTCGAAACCTCATTCGTGATCAGTTTTTTGTGACCGTCGTTCAGAACGTCCTTGGAAACAATAAGGTGGATAATTACGATGAACATGTGATCAGAATGCTACCCACTATTCACAATCTTGGGTGCAACATGAGCATCAAGCTTCATTTTTTGAACAGCCACCTTGATCAGTTCCCTGACAAGTTCTCTGGGGGTTGTGAGTGACGAACAAGGAGACCGATTCCATTAAGAACTAAACATAATGCTGGAGCATTAAACGAGATTGCCCAGACGAAGTGTACAAACGCAAAAGTTACTTACGCATATTCCTTCCAGAAAAATACGGCACAGCCAACAATGGTATACTTTGATCTAAAATCACATTTGAATGCTCTTTTTTGTTTTCTCTATAACAATATATTGATTTGTGGCTGTCACTGCATTGTTCTATAAAAATGCTGTTTTTTTATATAAAAATCTGAAAGTCCACTTGTTGCTTGGCATCGATTTTTTGTTCGCTTATTTATATACCGATTTACCTCAAGTTTCCTTTTAAATATTCTTTGTAACAAAATTTTAATAGAAAAAAAAAATTAATGAAAAATTGCAAAATTTTCAACTCATGCGTTAATCATCGGATCGAATATAGAAAAAAGGCCACCTTAAATAAAAATATCTCAGAAATTTTGAATCTCTTCCGGTTTGTGGGTGGGGACTTCCGGTTTCTCAAAGCCACCTTGGCGACCCTGCCCTGTAGATAAAAGGTACAAATTATTTAAAATAAATAATTTAAATCATCAAGAAGAAAAAAAAATTAAAAGGTACGCACGCGCCGTTATATAACAGTGGCACATTTTAGCAAAATTTTAATAAAATGAAATAAATAAATTTTGGTGTCTATTAAAACATTGTTACTTTATCTTATACTTGTTGGGAACAGAATTTTCATTTTCGTATTGAAATTTGTTTTATTCCCGTTCGAATTTTTTTGAAAATTCAAAAGTTTATATTGAGTTAACTTGACCTTCAATGTCCTTGAAATTTTTTTTTCGTTTTAAACTCTTACTTCGGGTTTTATAGGAGCTTGAAATTGACATTAATGACAACCTTATGTGATACTAGTACATTATCAATGCCCATTTGGTTCTCTTGTCAACGAAATGTGACAAATAATAATTAGATTTTTAAAATTTTGGGTTTCATTTTTCGAATGAGGATCTAACTCACTATGTATTTATTCTCCATCAATATGGAATTCATAGTCAAAAGGGACTGAAATGATATTTGTCATGGATGCTAAAATAACCTTTTACACCGAGGTCAGTGACCAATATATTCCAAATTAATCTGATTTTCATCCCTCACAAAATGTATCTTTTTTTTTTAAAAATTGTAACACAAATTTCAAACAAACCCCCATTTAGAGCTATTTAATCGATTAGAACGATTTTATTGTTTCTAAAGGAGTAACTCTCCTCAGATTGTAGCCGACGATACAAATTAGTTTGATTACACCAGTGTAAAATAGTGAACAACTTAAATAAAGGCATAGTTAGAAATTTGATTTCAAACACATTACAATGAAATCATACTAGATGCTGTTTGTGATATAAGACGAAAAACTTCAAGCAGCAAAAAAAGATTTCACAGTTTGCCTTTTAACTTAAAGTGGCTTTTGTGTTTTGTGTGATGCTCATCGAGCAGTTCAACTAAGTTTTTTTTTAACCCATCTAGTACATTTCTATGGCCGAAGAATCGACTACTAGAAAGCTGACTGGCAGACACAATCTCCACTTACCTCATGCTTCAGATCCTTTTCAAACGTTAACAGCATCTTAATGGAAACCGAGACGCTAATGATAATGTGATCTTGATTATTCCCATAAATTTATTAGTTTCTAAATTTCTAAGTTAGATTTAGTTTCAAGGCTTCAGGATATTTTCCAATTGTCGATGTTAATAAAACTATCAGGATTTCGGGTTATTTCCCTACAGGATGGAATCTAGACTGATTACTAGACTAAATGTTCCTATAAAACCAATCATAAAACCGACCTGATTACATTACTATTGTAAACTTACTTTACATCTGCTAGATCTGTTCATACCTTTATTGCTATTGAATTAATTGACAACTTTACACACACATAAAAGATATAACAAAGAACAGAAAGGGTTGACAACTGTAGTGCATTACAATGCTTACTGGGCATGTTTCTCGAAGACAATGGAAAGTTTCAGGTTTAAGTCTTATCACTTGGTTTATTATTCTTGAATTTCAATCATGAACATTCTTAATAGATTTTAATAGAACATTGTCAGGTTAAATGATTCATTTTCTGCCCATTTCATTGCCAATGTGTCCACTTGAATATGACAAGGGTTCTCTTGATGCAATTTTAACTATGTCCTGTCTACCACTGCGGTACCATGCTTCTCAGAATAAAGGGATTACTTCCACATTTCCACACCCTTATTCACTCAGCACTGTTTTAGAAGTAGAAAATAATCCTAAGAAAAGAAGTAAAAGTATAACAATGATAGTATCGTTGAATATTAAGGTTCTAATAGAAAAATTAGAACCCGTTAATGACCTTTATATTCATCAATCATTCAAAGACACATTCCTAGTACAAAGCAGGAAATTGACGATACTCAATCGAAGAACTCATTAGTATTCTTCACATGAAATATATTTTGCTTTTGCCTTGACCGACAAATGTACATGTTAATGTAAAACTCCGTTTCGATGATGTTACACACTTCAAACCACTAAGTGCCTTGTTCCAAGTCTTGGAGTAGATATTTTTATCTTTTAAATTCTGACACCCTGAACTTTGGACAGGCGAGGTGGTGCTAGGGGCATCGATATGTCCAAAAAATGCAACAAGTCTGAACAGGCGACAAACTGATATGATGGGCACTCAAATGTCTTTGTCTATTTAGGTACTACTTTTTAGGCGAATCATCTTCTTCCTTGATGTAGCACTATCTTTTGCTTGTCTATAGTTCTAAGTTAACGGTGATGGTGTGGGTGATCCTTTGGTTTGTTAAAATAAATGTTGCAATATTAAGATTAGGTGCAAATTGGTAAATCTACTTACACCGTTAATTTCTATTATCTATCTTTGTTCATGATAATCTGTAAATACCCGTGACATTTAAGATTGTTGAGATTCTGTGGTTTTTTTTTCTAAATATCTAAGTAAACTAAAAATTCTATATGAGTTTGATATGTTAATTTGTTAAGGATGTAGCACTATTATTCAGTAATATGGAAAAAAAAATCAATCGATTAAGATTGAGCTAATTACGCAATTTTTTCAATGAATAATAGTCCGAGTTTATTCGGTTTTTAACTGAGAGTTGTACATACGACATTTTATATGCTAGCATAAAACTCACTTCAAAACCCTTGCATAATACTGAAATACTTGCATGATAAACGTTGAATGATATCTCCATCACATTCCAAGAGGCATTAAACCTTTCCCTTGTAGATTGATCTGGACCTAGGAGAAAGGTTGACAGGATTCAACACCTGATCTTTTTTGTTTTGACTTAATTTGATCTTATATTTATGAGCAATAAAAACTTCCTATGAATAAATAAATATCTAATCAATTACTTTCCAGAAATAGCCTCATTCAGAAAAAAAATGATTCGTGAGGCGACACAAAACTACAAGTGTTCATTCTGACTACAGAAAACTGACACATTGTAGGCTTGTAACAAGGCCTTGCCCCCATCATGCAATAATTAATATGTAAGAAAAAAATAATTTAACGAACCAAGGAACACATTTCATGTTAAAGATATTTGGAAGTAGGTCTAAAATCTTCCCTGTCTAAAATAGAGTAAATAATGAAGATTGTTAATATTGAATCCTTCGGGAACTAATCCAATCTGAATGCCTTTATTAGATCTCACCCGAATTTGAGTAACCTAAATGTTCTCATATATGGTGTTTGTACGTACAACGAATTACTTCATATAATTTCTCTTGGAATTTTTTGATAAAAATACACCAAATAAATCAATAGACACAATTTTTAAGATTAAAAAAAAAATTCTCTTGAGAAAGCCAACAATAACACTCCAGATTATGAATTCCTGAAATTGAGTATAAACTCAATAGAATATGACGTTTAGACCAGTTAGCAGGTCTGGAATTTAGTGCATGGATTTATTCAGTACGATTTCAATGATTTGGCGGTTAATTTCTGTTCCTTCATTTATTAAAAAAAAAATACGAAAATTATAAAGTAAGTCGCTTGGGATTCAAATGATGGAAACAATCTTTGGTTGCATTCAGTTAAATAATTTACTTAAATTTCTCTTCTATTGAAATGTCATTAATACTTAACTCTATCAAGTAGTCGTGGAAGTTAAGGGTCTACAGATATTGAGAAATCCAACAAAAGGTTTTCTCGTGTCAAATGAATGTTCGTACGAAATTGACTAGTGGATCAGCCCTGGTTAAAGTTAAAGAAGCATTAACCTTTAAAAACTCGACCGCATAGTGCATGTTGTTGAGCCCATCGTGACTTTAAATCTTAGACAAACTGCCCATAGCATCAGATTCATGACATTCAATCACAACAATGCTACGACAAACTATGGTACAGCCTGAGCCAGCCAACTTGTACCTGCTGAGAAAAAGCTTGAGTTGAGGTTAAAACAGAAAAATCTGATTGAAAAAAGTCATTAAAAAATACAAAATCTAGAACGCAGATGTTGTCATTAATCTGCGATTACTGTGAATTTTTATAAACTGAAGTTCTATTGTAAGATATTCTCGAGAGAATTATTTTCCAATGTTTATGTGTGTCTATTTTTAAACGCTGAGATTTTCAGGAAAACTATACTACATTGTACATTTCTTTGGAAATGATTTACTAGTTGAAATATTTCAAGTGACATTATTGATACCACGTTTTGCCCCTAGATATTTATGTCTGATAATGATATTTTCATTTAAAAACTATTAAATAGACCTAAAATTTGAAGGAGAATTAAGCAATTATTTATGCTAGAATCGATACCATTGTGAGAAAAACTACCCTCTTATGGCTGCTTTACAGTTTTCAGCAAGTAAGCATTGTAGATACAAAGATTTATATCAATGTTAATGAAATTCTTAACTTACAGGAATGCACGAATATTAGGTTTATCACCCAATAAGGTATTCTCTGTAGTAGATATCGCCTTTATGATAAAATCGTTATCTACTGCACTATCTACTAGGATATAACGCTTGAAATTTTTCTGATTGGTCAATTGACATTGGTTTCTATCGGTCTTTAACGAATTTGAAACTTTGCTATAGATGACCTACTTTCTTCGCGGATCCATTTTTTCAATAGTGTATCCATGAGTGTATCGGTTTTTTAAAGTGATATCCCTACGCGACACTCCTATCTTCAATAGGCCTAACGAAAACATTTTCAATGGAGCCAATTAGGTCTTTTTATTTCTTTATTATCTAACAGCGATATTGGGTGATAAATAAAATTTCAAAACTCGTCTTTCTTGATATCAAAAAGTATCAAAACCAAAAAACAACCCGTCGATAAAATTGCAGAGCCTCGGAGTTTTGCACTTGGGGAACGGTAACTTTGTCACAAGAATTTGGTCACCAGAAATATGGTCACAGTAATACGGGCACAAGGTATTTGGTCACAGTAATACGGGCACACGATATTTTGGTCACAGTAATACGGACACAAGGTAATATGGTCATGGTAATGCGGTCACAAGGTAATATGGTCACAGTAATACGGGCACAAGGGGAAATTTGGTCACAGTAATATGGGCACAATGTAATTTGGTCACAGTAATAAGGGCACAAGGTATTTTGGTCACAGTAATACGGCCCCGAGGAATCTTGGTCACATTAATACGGCCAGGATGAATTTTGGTCACAATAATACTGGCACATGACTTTTAGGTCAAATACTAAGAGAAACAAGGTAATTTACACATTGTAATCGATAATCACTCTCATAGCAATTGCATGATTATCAATTGCAGCACATCTCGATCATTACTCCCCTACAACCACCGCTTGCCTCTGGCATAGCCTCTTTCTGGATCGGATTATAGGATTCTCCCGACTTCTCCCGTAAGGCGTTGGATGCTATCATTTATGGAGCTGTTTCGATAACTTATACTAGGTCCAAATGTACACTTACAAATCAATCTTAAAATTACGAATTTACGTTCGAACTTGTACAAAATGTACTTTCACGAATATTGTCATCGAAAGGAAACAAAGGCGAGCTAAATTAAGCCTTAAAATATTTAAAGGATATTACGATTTATCCTATAAGTGACATAATAAATAAAAATTTAAAATTTGAAATGCGTTTTCCTGATGTACTGTGACTTTTTTGACATAAAAAAAAGTATAAATAAAAATGATACTTCTTTGTCCTAAATAATCGTATTCAATGAGCCGTATTCAATGGACTAACATCTTTTATTAGGGATCATTCACAAACTATGTAGACATTTAACAGCCCCCCCCCCCCCAGTGCCAGTATTACTGTGACCAAAATACCACGTGCCCGTATTACTGTGACCAAATTACCTTGTGCCCATACTACTGTGACCATATTACCCTGTGCCCGCATTACTGTGACCAAAATACCATGTGCTCGTATTACTGTGACCAAATTACCTTGTGCCCGTATAACTGTGACCATATTACATGTGCCCGTATTACTGTGACCATATTACCATGTGCCCATATAACTGTGACCAAATTACCACGTGCCCGTATTACTGAGACCATATTTCCGGTGACCAATTTCCTGTGACCAAGTTACCTACATTCTTGCACTTTTATCGACTTGTGGTGATATTTTTGATATCCAGAAAGACTCGTTAGAGATTCTCTATATATGACATTTGCAGATGCTTATGCCTTGTTCTATAAAACCTGTTTGATTTTTAGCTCTTGAACACTCTACAATACCATTTTTTAAAACAGATTTAGACGAAACGCTCTGAAAATATTTATTATTTCTCAAGGATGAGCTCTATCGAATCTAAAATATATCGAAAAATATTTTTTTATGAATTTTTGCCCTTGTTCTTTAAAACGCGTTCGATTTGATAAACATAACACAATTCTTGACGGATTCTGACGAAACTTGCTGAAATTGTTTGTTTTCACCCAATTATGAACCCTATTGAATATTTCATCCCGGTGATTGTTATTGTAGGGTCAATTTTGTATTCAAAGTCAATGCTGCCAAAAGTCTGCAATATCGTTTCATAAAGTTTAAAGAAAGACAAACAGGATAAATAACACTCGACAGTTGCTAAATAAACTGGTTGGTAAGTATTTATAATAAAGAGGATGTATTATTCTATCTACTTCACAGTGCATTATATGTTATCTTACAGTGTCATTACAATTGACAGATCTGTCAAATAATACAAAAAGCTATTATATCATCGGCAATATTAGAATTATTATTTAAGAATATTATTTTACAATATATTCCACAATAGATACAATCTGAAATAGTTTTTGTTACCACTTGAAGATTTAATATCATAATTTAAACGACATAGATGTACGATAAAAACAGATCAAAGGCACAAATAACAGTTAGAATAACTGTTTTTAACTTTGTTTGGAAGGACATAAGGACAATTTGTAAATGATACTACAAAATGTAATATAAAAAAATCTGGCAGCGTTATAATGTAATAAAACGGCTTAATGGCGTATGAGTTTATTCAAAGGAGGGTCTATGACCATTTATTTGACCAATTGTACCAGAAATTGTATATTTTTTTAGTCTTCAAATCCATGTGTATCATCCAGAATAATTCGCGTTCGAAAGTAAAATGTCCAATACAGACATAGGAAATAAAAAGAAAAGTAAATTCCTAATTTGAGGTATTTTTGAACGATGATGCAATTTTCGTGCATTCCTAATACTTCTGAAGACTATTTTCGTATATTCCAGACAAAATTAACCTCCGAAAATGGCTGTAGAGTTTGGCTGCTTGCAGCGATTAGACATACAG
The DNA here is from genome assembly GCA_030562195.1 of Nipponacmea schrenckii. Lineage (NCBI taxonomy): Eukaryota > Metazoa > Mollusca > Gastropoda > Lottiidae > Nipponacmea > Nipponacmea schrenckii. The sequence goes on along the minus strand of CM060200.1, from coordinate 33,325,185 downwards.
GTGAATAGGAATGGCACTATCCAAAATAGATAGCTCATTGTGACAATGTATTTGTATATTTATTTTTTCGTGCCACACACTGAAGACTTGTACGACCATCCCTTTATAAATTATGCCTCTCCGGCTTGCACTTGCATCACTGGTTGAAAAACACACATAGACAGACCTTTGTTAATTAAAAGGAATAACCACTTGATATTTACATATGTTAATGTGTCTGAAATTTCAATAACGACCTATCAGAAGTTATCAGAAATTCTTAAAAACAAAATCTATGATAACACTACCATAACTATGTATATTTTTATTACTGGCTTACAATGGCATTTCAATTAACAGCGACATTAGAATCGATTTATCGATTTAAGTTCACATAACAAGCATTCTCGTTTATTCTAGATGGTAAATATGAGTAAATTTAGTACTTTGTTGTGTAATAGAACAAAGCGCAACATCCTACTCTTGATATCACCATATTCCATATACTATAGTGTAATAGCTTAATATATCTTATAGATGTTGTATTGGCAAAGTTAGGTTGAAAAATTCGAAATCAAAAACCAGAAAAAAGACGTATCTTAATCGATATTATCAGGATTAACCCCTATGTCTTTTTCTCTAGAATGGCGATACATAATCTTCTTGAGAAAATTGTAATTATACGAAAAGCTTTGAGTTGCATAAAATAGTGTAAAGTAACAGTTTAATTCTATATTTAAATAAGAATTGATTGGATATTTTCATGCTAGATTCTGAATTGTTTCATATGTCACGGTAGAAGATAGTATGTATATCGCATGTAAAACATTATATGTATTGTATTTGTACTAGTAATTCGTATTTCGTATATCGTGTTCTATTCTGCATGTATATAATACTCTGTTAAAATTGCATCCACAGTTCTTCGATTTTACAGAGCTTTATGATATGAACAATTCATATGAAACAATGAAACAATATTTGTCCTCAATGTAATACAACATTTTTTTTTTTTTTTTTTTTTTTTTCTTTTACAATACACAACGTTTCAACAATTACACAACTCTAGTGAGCAGTTTCCCTGTTTGCTGTGTTTCTTTAATAGTTACACAAAATTCGCCTGAGTCTTTGATGAATCAGCTATATTTTCTATGGGGGGGAGTAGTTTGGAGAGAAAGGAGGCTACATTGAAAATACTGAACCTTTGATGAACATGAGTAGTCGAATCTTGACTGGGTCTTTGTGTACGTAGCTTTGGCGTAGGGTATGGAAGGGTTGGTGATGTAGAAGGAGTTGTACTGCAGACGTTATGGTGAATATTTGTCTTGTGAATTCTTACAATTGTATTGTGTTGTGTTCTCCTGATTCGAATTAACACAATATAACGGTGTGGTTACAGGTGAGAAATTTGCACCCCTAAAAATTGTTTGCAATCACATTTCTAACTCCACACTTCTTTGACAATTTTAAAGAATGATAGTTTTGTATACTTATGTGCCTCAAAATGTTGTCAGAATGCCACCTGTAAATTGAATTCTTCGTCAAATGTCTCGGGAGAACCCTTCTAGAAGCTCCGTGAGAGGATCGCGACCTCCACAGAGTTACCTCATTTTAAACTCAATCAAAACGTTCAGATTGGATCATTTTATCTGTAACAATTCAAAACTCTAGCGAGCAATTGTTTATATTTCAAATTGTTTCTTTCAATATTAAGTTGGTATTCGAACTGACACGTGAATGAAAGAGTTCCAGGAATCATCAATAATCATTCTATATAGAGACAATATTGTATAGATCTAATATAAACTCTCGTGTAAAATTCTGTTAAACAAGTCAGTCTGTTATAATACTTTATGTCATTGTTAATAATCATACTGGAAAGATGTGTGTTGTACGATTCTTAGCATATCATCTCTAATAATGTGATTGACAGGGATTAACTCATACTCTAAACACGTGTTCCGGATAAGAAATCCAGTTGTTTTTTTTACATTTGTGTACTGAAATATATAGGTTGTGATGGAACATCGTTATTGGAAAGGTTTATATCTTCTATTATCAGGGTAGGCTTTTCTTTTAAAATCGAAACATTTATATGTTACTCTGAAAGCAGGCTAATACTTTCTCATTCGTGTGATTGTGAATTGCAGCTCTACTTTTATATTTTTTAACACGCTGGAGATGCTAGTGCGGAATGGTGGGATGATTGTTTTCACACACAAAAAATCACAAATAAATGTTGTTACATTCTTATCTGGATCCTTAGGTTTCTGATAATCGGATTTTGAAAGTAAAAGACATTTTCTTGGTATTTATTAGTAGCATGTGGGGTCACATCGTGGAACTAAAATAAAAGTGTATTAATTTCTCTTTATTGAGTTATCAACATTAATGACCTATTAATATAGGTAATAATAATGATCAATAGATACAGGAATGTAATGATATGCATGATACACAATAATTCTGTGTCTCTATTGGGAATATGATACGTATCCATTATCACAATGAAATTTCCGCTCTTCCATTTACAGGGTTACAAACCACAGCCACTTTGCTTCACCGTGTTCGGTGCGTATATCCACAGCATATTGATCCAGCACGCATTAGAGGCCAGGGTTCCACTTTGCGTGTCAACCGTGCTTTGATCTTAAAACAGCTAGGCCTATTCAGTAAAAGTTTCATAACATTACAATCGAAATACAATGTAGAACGGACTGGTAGATAAAATTAGATCTAAGTACAATGTATTCCCGTTTTGACCGTATTAACAAGATGAACAATCTTCTGACAGAGTATAAACTACAAGTAAAAGAGTAAAAAAGTAAAATCCCTAATTTGAGATATTTTTGAAGGAATTATTTTCGTATCTCCAAATCAATCAAAAGGTGAACTATGGACCAAAAGATATAAGAAAATTAGCCCACTGTGGTTAATTATTTTGGTTTAATCAATGCTTGTATGCTGAGTTTTCTTAAGCTTTAATTTTCTTATATATATTTCATTTCCATTGTAGCATTGTATATTGAAAGAAGAGATGTGAAGCTAATGGAGAATGAGACGAAGTATTGACATAAGATCAAGAGCAGTAAAATGGAGATAAATTAGAGGCCATTAATCTGGAAAATTTGAATGGAAATATATCACATGGGAATAAAGATGTGAATGTTTAATACTTAGTGTACTTTTAATGATTCAATGGGATATGTAATATTATGCTTCCACTAGAGCTTCATTTGTTTTCATATATTTGTCTCGCGATTAATTTTTGATACATTGGAATGTTTCAATTCATGTGATCGTTTTATGTATTTTACTAGCTAAACTTGCTCAATGAGGAAGGTATTTTTCTGTTCGTTCTTTTAACGTGTGTTGCCTGGTGTAATTTTCAGACATTTTTGAAAAATAAAAACTCAATTTCTTCATCGATAGCTTATAAACATTTATAAAATGAGAGAATGCGATATCAAATCTGTTTTTATTATCACAAGGGTCAGTATTGCCATTAAGTCTGGAATCACAAACATGTTGAATGTTTCAAACTGACTATTGCATTTCCACAGTGAAAATATAACAGCTTGTGTAGAGTTAAGGTCAATATTTTCATTAAATATTTAATGGATTAGTAGCGTAATTGTTACCCACAGATGTAATCTAAACCATGTGAGATGCACAAGATAATATATGCTAACAAACATTTATTGCTTAATCTCCCATATTTTCTTCAACCTTAGAACATCTGTGCTCTATATCTAATATTCTTTGAGACCATACATAATGCTTAATCCTCGTCTTTAACCACTGAATTACTGAAAGATGATTTGCTCAGTAAATTAGGTTCACATTAACACCATATTTGTTTCCAAACTCTTTTTTGCGGTACAATATCGAATATATAAAGAAAATCTTCATTGACGTAAAAAAAGAACATGGTTTGTCACATGGAAATTAAGAAACATAATATGTATGTTACAATTAGCGAGGACGATTGTGTGATCTTAGCCTGTAATGTCTGACACAACCATACGACGATGGCTTACAATACAATAACACATAAAAGAACAGGCAGCAGGTCTGATAATAATTGTGGTGTGTTGATTCGAACATGTGTATTTTTCTCAGGTGCGACCTACCGATTTATCTAGCTTTTCGTACTAGCGATGAAAAACGACACCAGTAACTTGTCGCGACTCTTCAATAATTCACAGAGAAGTCATCATGGAAACAGTGTTGTCTATTAATAAAGTATATATATTACATCATGAAAGCAATATATAATTCATTACTTCAGATGTATCAGTGTATAAGATGTCGCTTACCTCAGGATTGTATAACATGAATGCTTGAATAGTGATGTGATAACTCGTCTATTTAACTTGGTTAGCAAGTATGGAATAATTTAATTACCTTCGAAGTATCTATGTTCTATATATTTGAAACGAACAGGTTTTTATGTTCTTTTTTTATAAGGCTTTTCTTTCTAAAAAAAAATTCTAATATTAATCATGACGAAATATGGTCGTATTTGGTTTCCATAAAGTAATACAGTCTTGAAGTGGCTCATTTGAGCAAACGAGTTCGAATTCAATTAGGATTTAATTTAAAGGAAATACTCTTAGAATGTCGCGTAGGGGAATGCCTAGTTTTGGAATGACAAATCCACAGCAGATAAGAAAGGCTCAGTTTGATACGAGGTACAGACGTCTGTTATTTGCTAGATTACGTCATCCTTCACGAACGGATGAAGAAGAAGAGTATAAACCAAACCATAATCAACGAAATAAACAGGTAAGGAGAATTTCTTCGTAAACCAGAATAATGCACGTTCCAAAAATGAGAACGTACAATCGAATAAAATGTGTTTAATAATGGCGCCGTATGTGGTTCAAAATTGGATGCAAATCAGATTCTTAAAATGACAGGTTATTCCTAAGGTAGAAGTGAGTATAATCTTATAAAATTGACGTATTTATTTCAATTGTAATCTTTCTTGAACGTAATAATAATCATTCCCAGAAATTAGTGTATCCATTGGCAACAATAATTGGTCGAACACTGAAGTAATGAGAAAGCGTCCATTGCTTGTGAATTGAAATTTTGAACAGCAAATACACAGAGTTATCTCTTCTTGGGGTTGTTTACTTTCCTTCAGAAATACGAAAGATAATGATATGCATAAAATGTCACGTGGTCTAATTTAATTTCTGTAATATTTATATCAAGGTACAAAAAGACGATGCGAAGGTTACAATCCAGTTAACAAGTTCCAAAGGGTACAATGCGCGTTTTTCGTTCTGCAAAATCTACAGTCTACATTACCTTCTAGAAAGTAAAAAAAATATAAGATATTATACTAAAAATACTTCAAGTTTATAAGATTAGTCACTTTTACTTTAGAGGTAGGACGTAAAACTCCATTCATTTCATTTCATTTCTCCTTTAGAAATGACAACCTTAATTTAAGAATAATACAATCTGATTTGGAACCTCTTTTGAACCAGATACAGCGCCATATTTCATATGCAGTGAAATAACAACAGGCTATCATAGATTATGCAAGAATTATTATTTATTTTAAATGTATGAACCGCCTAAAGATCATTTACGTCTTTTTCTTCGCACGCTGTATCTTTTAGATATAACAGTACGTGTCTAAATTATGTCTTTTAGCCTTAAAAGCTGAGTTGTTGATTTTTCATTAGCCATAATGAAGATATGGACTTTGATTCCAGAAATAACTCTTGATATAAATAACTCGACGATTAAAATTGTGTAGTGAACATAATGATCCCCTGTTGATATCAGTTGTCAAGACAACCTTTTAGCTATAATGTTTAGATTGGATGAATATAGAATAAAGAATCTGTAAATAAAAGTTAAAAGAAGTGAATGACTTTTTAACTTTATCAAGCATGAATTAATTTCAAACTAAAACATAAGAAAACCATTCAGTAATATGGTCTCATCTAGCATTGATATTAAAGAACAATCCAAAGTTTACTGTTAGACGCAGGAAATTCGATTTTCAGACAAGTGGAATACATGTATTTATGTAGATGCTTTGTTATTAACCTTTTGAGCACAAATACTACACGGTAACACATTGGGCGTATTTAGGCCCTTGCCGCTGTCTGTCTGTCTGTGCATCCGTGTTTGTCCGTTCACAAAGTTGTTTTCTTGATTGACGAAACTATTTGTGAGTGATCATTCAAGGATGAACCTTATTCAAAATCAGATTTAAGTATGTGTTATTGCCCTTTTTGAAAACGTGTTCAATTATTCTGGACACAATAGAAAGCTTGTTTCTTGATGGGTTTTGACGAAACTTTGTGTGAGTCTTCGTGATGACTTATAACCTATTGAAAATCGGACCAGTTGAAATATATTTATGATTTATTACCCTTGTTCTATAGAGAGCTGGTTTCATATTGGATTGCGCGATTGTTCGTAATAACCCAAGGATGAACCCTACCAAAAAGCAAAAAAATAAAAAATCTTTTATTTACCGATACTCATGTGAACCTTCCTGGCGATTTGGATGCCATAACAAAAATGGCCATTGCTATTTACACCATTATTAAAACCCGTTGCATCAATTGTTCTGGCAAAAATTTTTAAGAAAGCTTTTTTTTGAAAAGGTAATTGAATAAATAAATGAATGAGTCTTGGGTGAACTTATAACCTATTGAAAACTAAAGGGTTGAAAAATAGAAATTTATGATTTTTAACACTTTTTTTCTTATAAATCTGTTTTCTTTATTGCTAATTCACGCGTTTGGGTTCGTAATAACCAAGGATAAATCCCTATCAAAAAGGCAGAGAAAATTCAAACCTCTTTTAAAATTTAAACAACTCATGTGTTTGGAAAAATTGGATCCCCCCATTCTTCAAACAGTTTGATTGTTTTAAAACACCAATTAAATTATCGGGATTTGATCAAGAATAAATTGTTCAAATCAAAAAGAAAAACTTTTAATTTGGGACACAAAATTTATTCAAAAGTCAAAAGTAAACAAAGTTTGTAATAAAAAAAATTTGAAATGTTGATCTTGGGGACCCTTTAAGAGGGTTGTAGACTGAAGGAGAAAAAGGGCAACTTTATGATTTTTTAAAACTGGATTACATTAGGAAAAGCCTTTCATTATTGTTCTTCTCTGGATCTCGGTCATCGGCCATAAAATTTAAAAATCTTTCTATAGGTTGGAACAAAGCCAAACTTTTCTAACTCTTAAAAACGTCCAGTTTTATGAAGAAGACCCCCCAGAAAAATTTGAGATCATCATTTGGAGCTGGCGAAAGACTAGCTTTAACCGTACGTTATCTTGCCTCAGCTGCGTGTCTCATATAAAAGCAATTGTAAATCATGTCTACTTAACATACATTTTATTGAATTCTCTTCGGAGTACTCACATAAAAAAGAATTAGTAACAGTGCAAATTAAACAGAACCACTTACATCTGGCCCAAAAAGGCAGTTATAGTCGCCAATGCTGCTGATCTTTCGTAATCTGATAATAGAGGCAAGGATATTTCATATTCTTCAATCAAGAGCCGTTTCTCCCCATATGACCAACATTTATCATCATCAGCCTTGCTTTTCCTGGATGTGGAAGCTGTCATTTTGTCCAGAGAAGCCACATGATCTGTCAGTCACCTGATCAGGATCTCCTCTCAAACATTATCAAACTGTGTGACAAAGAGTGATTTAACCTATTTAGACCATAACCCGTATAAGACGATTTCATATTTGCATAAAATACTTAATTACACTGAAATGACAGGTTTTTTTTTTGGAACTCTTTTTTCGGCGGAAAGAGAACATCGTTGGGTAGCCTAGTATTACACGTGTAAATTGTCCTCACGTCACGTGGTCAATATTATAAGTAGTTGAGGCCTTTTTATTTAAGCAAATCGTATCAACACCGATCAAAGCGTACATTTATTAAAGGGAAGCGCCAACAACGATTTGCCTACAATGCACACTTATTTTAGCGATTTGTCAAAGCGCATACCCAAATCGACCAACTCGTCTCTCACAGCACTTTGGTACGATTCGATTAGCTTTTAAGATGGCAGTCGCGAGTAGTACCGGTTACAAGAAAGAATATTTCGAGAAATCGTTCAAATATGATGTGAATGATTGCCTGCTAATTCCGAAGCGTGATTTAAAGTCATAGGTCGAATACCTGCGAACAGTGAATAAAATAATTTCGCACCCATTGATTACAGAACTAATTTTTTTATTTTTTTATGTGAGCATCCAATTCCGGTTGGTCACACATTGCTACATCGATTCATGGTGTTTATTTAAGGCGAGTTGATTTGTACCACGTGATGATACTCGGCCGTGTAAAGCGTATAGATACGATTTGCTTAAATAAAAAGGACTTAGATAAGTAAGGTTTACAAGTTAGGGTGAGTATTTCGGTGAATAATATTCAACACATGTTGGTGTCACGTGGTCTAAACCAGTTCATTTTTGCACGGACATTTGCCAGACGTTTGTTGTGGTTACTGTGCTTAGGACGACCATTATTGTTTTTTTCTTTTGGATAATAAATCTAATATAGATTATATATCAAGTATGGATAGTGATGACCATTTTCCTTTATCATCTCAAAGTGTTTATAGCCCTGATTTATCGTTAGAAGAAAATGATGGTTCAAATTTTGAATTGTATTTGATGACAATCACAGTTCTGGATCTATGGAAAGTGAAACCAGTGATATTAGTGACGTAGAAACTGGCGAACAGTACAGTGATCGCTTCTCAGAGCCATTGGATGATGAAGAAATAACAAAGTTGAGTAAAATACTGGTAAGTTGCAAAATAATTTTCACTCTATGATCGTAGGAATAACTTCTAACATAAGAGATATTTTGCCAAATCAAACTATGGTGTCAGGTGTGTTATTCAGTGTCGCTGCACATTTTTATAAGCTTTTGATTTAACGTAATTGTTTAACTGCTGTTTAGTCTAAAAATTAAAGAATTTTTGCTTCTTTTTATATTTTTAGGTTTCTATACCAACCATTCTCTACGAGCTACATGTGCAACCCGGTTATTTCAACGTGGTGTTGAACAATTGATAGCAAAAACCACAGGTCACAGAAGCAATGCTATTCGTCAGTATAAAAGAACAGATGCGATAAAAGATGCAGTAGTAGTTAGTAGAGTGATTCAGACGAATATGCCATCTACATCTAAACACCAATTAGTCGAAAATGTAGAAATTTTAGCATTACTCTTAATTTGAATTTGTAATAAAAATTATTGTTACGTGTTGGTTGTGATTAAAATATGAAAAAAGTAGTCCCGTCCCCGTGGTCTAATCAATCTTTTGGTTGGTTATACCATGGTAAAGATCAAAGGGGTCATGGTCTAACACTAATTATCGTCCTTTCTGAATCTTAGAATGAATATGTTTTTCTACCAGAGCCGAATAAGCACTATGTTTGAGGTTGATTGCATGTAATTTTCGTGACATTCATGTAGGAAAGAAAAGTTTCGGTTGTAAACTGAAGAACTCCAGTGTGGGTAGTTGCAGTGGCGCCACAGGGTTTGATACCTAACATATACTTTATTAAGTTCGACTCTAGTAGGAGCTGTATATACCAATTTCAAGTTTATTATAGTGTGGGTCCCCTTATTTTGCATGTTTCATCGCAAGGTTCTTTAAGTTTGCACTTTCCATCGTCTTTCTTAGAGTTGATAATATTGTATCCGGGAAAGCACCATGTACATTTATCCATGACTCATGGATCTTGATGGGCTCATAAAGATGAAGAGCAATGCGAAATTATTTGAAATTTGGCTTGGAAATAAAACAAAGAAAGTTAACAATATTTTCATTTCAGAAGCAAATTTAGCTGATAATCTACTTTTTTGTTATTTCTTGATATTAAAAAGCATAAATCAATAAAAAAACAATAGGAAACAAAAAATTATGAACAGAAAACACAAATGATAATAAACTAATATCATTATTTTAAAACAAGAAACGTCTTCTAACTAAACCACTATACATATGATATAATGAAATATTGCCTAAAGATAAAACTCTACAGAAAGATTTATTATGTCTAAGAATTTTTAAAGAACTCTAATATAAAAACGTTGATATTATATAGTACAGTTCTCTGAACTACACACAGTTACTTCTTTATGATTCCTTAGATTTGCAATCTATTTCTATCCTGTGTGATCAGATCAAGAATTGTTGAATACCAATTTCATTTTGACCTCGTCAGTTGCGTCTTTCGGATTTTGATTTCCACTACTGTTATAAGAGAAGAAATAAAATACGTAAATTTAAGTATCAAGCATAATGATGAAGGGATACGTGTAATAATCTAATAATAATTATCGATAGATACCAATTACCACTGTAGCATGTGTAGCTGGTGGTTACCATTCCAAAACGCTTCATGTCATTTTGCAACTCGTTTTGTCTCTTGGGTAAATGCACTTGCAAACAAACTTAAATTCCAATTAATTGTTTTCCTTTCAAGCTTTATTAAACGGAAACGCAGGGGTAAAAGAAGACACATAATTCGTCTTTAGAGAGCAATACGGATTTCCTGAGCAGATGTCTTTTTGATGCGTACATTAAGTTTTATGTTAAAGTAAAGTAGATTTCTATAAGATGATTATAGTTATTCAAGGAAACGTTCGTGAGATCACATAGTGATTAAAGTGCCTAAATCATTCTTGAAAATTCCTTTCGCTAGTAGATCATTTTGAGAAATATTTTCGAGAATTTCGTTTAGAAAAATTATGATCAGATTGAGAGGTAGATTTGGCATTTACTGCTCTTGAGCTATATTCTCTTCATCCGTCAATAATAATTGATCGTTAGAATTTGTGAAGAAGAAAACGTCAGAATAATGTTTCATAATGAGAGGCTACGATCAGATAAAAGCGCATTAATATTTAAGCAGTTTAAATCGCCAACACATCTAAGTATGAAGTCTAAATATATCAAATCAACAACATTTGTTTTCCGTAAAGGATAACAATATGACAAAAGAGGGGAGGGGAGAGGGGTATTTCTTCCTCGGAACACTCAGTACTGTGAGTTTACCACACGATCCTCAAAACAAAATAATGTTTAAGTTATGAGTTACTTTTGATAAACTCTTCCATTTGAATTTTGTTAAACATTGCCTTGATAACGCTGTTTCCATATCGCTAAGCGTTATGTTATTGTAAGTTGTGGACGAACTATATCCTACATAGATTCATGCAATGGTAAGTGTAACTTGTACCGTACCAAACACATGCATTTATTTTATGAAGCAGGTAGGATTAAACTCCCTGGCTTTTCTGTACCAAGCCCGTAATATTTTTATGACATTCTCAATCATCAAGGTGATTGATACTTTATGGAGTTATTAATTCACACTAGAAACCTCAGACACTCCCCTAGTCTCGAGTAGAATTGGGCTGAGTACAGCAATATGCTGTGAATTCAACATTTTGCCCCATAGCTTTAAGGCCCTTTTTACGTTAATACCTTTAGTCTAGAGTTCTCTCAGCTGCTTTTAGTAAAAAGACAAACTGTGAAATTTTTCAATCTTTAGTTTTATGTATCAGGTTTAAAGTATTATTTCACCTACAGTATCTAGTTTCATTTCATTGTAATGTGCTTGAAATTAATTGTTTAACTATGCCTTTTTTTAAGTTGCCCACATTAAACTTTCCGAGATATGCATAATGAAAAATATGTGATTTTAGATATTGTGCAATTTCTAATTAAAATTCAGAATTATAACATATAAATTAATATATAAAATAATATGCTTAAACAAAATATGTGAGAAAGGGTAGAAAGAAAAATGTTAATAATTAGACCAGATAAAAGGTGTTATGAAGCTATAGGTGTATCGTCTGCTAACATTTATATATAGTTAATCCTATAAAAAAAAAGCACTAGCATAGTTCTCATTGAGATCGGAAAAAATTCAAACGGTTTTATAACTTGCGAATTCACAGCTAATAAATAGAAATTTGTATGTTATAATTTTGAAAAAATATGTATCGCTCACAAATTAGAATTTTTGTTTAATTTCGCCAAATTCAACAATACAAATTTTGTATTAAACATCCATAAAGAGAACGAAATCAGTATTTATGAAAATAAAAATATAATAAGGAATGTGATACATTCGTCTAAAGTCATCGAGATGCCTATAAAACAAGATGAGATTTGTCAACTAATATCAGCATGCCTACAGATAGCCGAGGTCAAGGACATCATACATTAAAAATTCCAAGGTAATTGAAGGTCAAGGTCACTGTATATAGACTTGAATTTTCAAAAATTAAAAATAATAATAATCTTTATTCAAGTCTCAATGAGACACATGAATGTACTATAACATAAATATTTACAATTAGTGACAGTATAAATAGTATTTACAGATAGTATCAACTGACATCATTTGACATCTTTATAACTCTAATGTTCATTTAAATTTATGTACAATAAAAGAAATGAATTTACATAGATTCTCTAATTCTTCACCATGGCTGTTAAATAAATTATACATTTTAAAAATTCAAACAGACAAAAAAGAAAAAAAAATTCAATTCGAAAATCAAAATTCTGTTTCGATCTTGTTTCTATAAAAGTAACAAGATAGACACCAAAGTCATACAATCGGATAAAATTTAGCTAAATGCGCCACTCTCATGTAATGCCACATGCGTGACTTTTTTCTTCTTCTAAGTTAATTCAAATTATTTATTATCTGATACACCGGAAGCAGGTTTGATCTACGCTCGAGATAAATCGGTCCATAAATTCGATCTAAGGCTTCCAAACAAATTTTGTCGACACAATGTAATAAGTCACTTCCAGGTAACCAAATATTTCATTTAAGCAATCGTTCCTTCTGAAAAAAATTAAATATATTATCCTTTTCTCTATCACCCTTCTAACCAGGGCCGCACAAGAGGGGGGGGGGGGGTGCGGGGGGAATAGGTAGAATACAAAAAAGTTGGCGTCATTAACCGTACCCAACTCGAACAACTTTAATGTTAATGATATTGTGACCCCTTCCGGACCTCATGTTTTTTTATTTGGGTAGAGGGGGGGGGGGGAACTACTATCTCGTAGTTCCGGGAAAGCACGGGCCTAGGAATCAGACCTAATTTTTATTTCCTCGCACCGATCGGGATTCGAACCCACGGCACCTAGTCGCCTAGCAGACGACAGTCCAACTCGCTAACCACTGAGCCATTCACCATTCAGGTAGAATACAAAAAAGTTGGCCTCATTAACCGTACCCAACTCGAACAACTTTAAAGGGGCACAGTCTTGATTTGTTTCGGACAATCATCCGACAGCCTCAAACACATGAAATCTTTTGTTTAGCTAATCAGAAATAGTCTACAGAGCTTTCCTTTGAAATTTGAGCCTTCAAATCCATGGGTATACATAATTATCCGTGTTAGAAAATCATAATGTCTTAAGATATTATGAATGTCCCGCCATATTAGAAAATCAAAGAGTTATAAATAGACTACTGCGCAGGCCCACACTGATAAAACAAAAAGAAAGTACATGTAATAACAATTGTAGATTTTGTAAACAGGACACACATTTTCAGACTGACTGAAGACCAGCCGCGTACAGCACGGAAAAAAATAAAAAGTGAAATTTTTTAGGTATATTTCAAGGTATTTTGCGATTTTCATAGAGCTTGAGTATTTCTGAGGACTGTTTAAATGTAACAAAGGCCCAAAACGACCCCTAAAATTCAAGATTGTGCCCCTTTAATGTTAATGATATTGTGACCCCTTCCGGACCTCATGTTTTTTTATTTGGGGTGACTTCAACTGAACCGACCCCAACTTAATTTTCTGTGAGTGACCCCAACTTAATTTAATGTGAGTGACCCCAACTTAATTGTTTGTGAGTGATCCCAACTTTTTTCTCGGAGTTACTTCAACTTAATTTTCTCGGAATGACCCCAACTTTTCAGTGAGCTCAGCAGTTTGGCTCAACGTAATGTGATATGCTGATATCAGCCGGTGCCAGGTTTCTGCCATACCGTGTGCTAAAGAGCTATAATATATAAAACCGCTTGTCTCGCCAGTCATTAAGGGCCAAATGTCAATATCGCGTTTGATCCAGCGTAGCGTTGTTTTTTGTTTTGTTATTTGGTTATTTTAAGTTATCAAGTTACTAAATAAGGTTCATGTAATCGGGCCACAGAAAGCCATTCACTTTTAAATCTAAGTATACTTTCTTGCTGATTACATAGATTTGATATAGCTTCAAATATTTCATATTTTGGAATAAAAATAATTGAAAAGATTAGTTGACTCTGTTTGTGGTTCCACTCATCTAAAGGTAGTTGAAAGTATTACTGATGTACATAATAAATATTTTAATATGTGTTTTGCTTCATGTTTTATCAAGTCAGATATAGTCATTGTATGAAGAGAAATTTGGCAACCTCCCCCCCCCCCCCCTGAGAAAATACGCATGTGCGGCCCTGCTTCTAACCAGTTAATCAGTTTATCTTTATCTACAAATTTGTGGATTTTGACGAAACGTCCGAAGATGATCTGTTAAATGGTGTTTAGCTAATTAGTTAGTTATTCGAAAATAAATCCACCTTATTTTGATATTTCATTCTGTACTCGAAGTCTCCCATTTCAAATTCAATCTTAGCAAAATGCATAGAGGCGGTGGTTGGAAAGAATTACTTTGTTCGGGAGATTGTGGCTTAAGTTAATGCTTGACATCCATTTCAATTTGCAAATATCCACATTTTTGTTATCAAGACTAGGCAATAAATCTCAAAATAAGACTGTGGTGGCTATACGGAGTGCCAACCATGAGTCCAATATCAGCTTTCTTCTTGTCCATTATTTGAAATGAAATGAGGTTAGCACTTAATGGTCAGCGCTTTAGTGTGAAAAATTTTGCCAGGACAACGGGATTAACCTACTCTCTACGATTTCAAATTGTCGGTGGATTTTTAACGTTTAACTTTTAGTACATATAGGGCTTTGCTCTATTGTCCGACTGGATGCTGTTTCAGTGGTAGCCACTCCAACCTGTGGCAGGTATTTGGGGTATGCAGATTGAAATATCTGTAGGGGTTATCTCGACCTATGTCGGGATTGAACTCTTGACCTTCAGGTTAGTGAGCAAGCTTCCAACTGACCGAAAACGGCCCACTGTGAACTTACCTGACACAGGAATAAAAAATGATTTGAGTGACATGACCAGGAGACTATAAAAATAATCCTATTGTCTAGGCTGAAGAAACACCGGAATTATTAACTTATTTATTGTACATACGTAATGAGGGGGTTTTATCTTTTAATAAATCACTTCTGACTAATTTAAGCTCGTGAGTCTGTGGATGTCTTATTTTCTCATCCTTGAATGAACACAAAAGTGAATAGTCTATGGTTTTCCACCTAAAAAAAATCATAAATGATTTTTTTTTTTGATTAAATTAGCGACGTATTAGATATTTTCACGAAGGATGTAAATTGTGATGAACATGAATTTTTTAAAAACAAATATCACTCAAAACGCTGTTATTATGGAGGCAGCCATTTTATTTTATACGTAGTTCATTACGGCGACGACTTGTAAAGTTCACTTTAATGTAGGCCTATGGATGTTCTCATTGAATCTAGAAGCTTTGGTAAAATACCAGATTAACCCATTTATTTTCGAACCGATTATGACCACAAAAAGAATTTTAAATATTAGTTGACTTTTTATTCGAATAATTTGCTATATAAAAACTCTGTTATAAAAAATTTAATTGGCTTCTCGAGACTTGAGACTTTATTAAATTTACTATTCAAATTATCAGAGTGGTTGCTGGATTCTTTCCATAATATGATAAAGAAAGAGGACTAATTTCAAGAAAAATCTGGAAATACTTTCACATAGCAGAATTGAAACTGCACATGATACATTTCTGATATGGCCTTGAAAGGAAAATGCATTCACTTATTAACAAGTTAATAAAATGACTGAATAATTCAAAACCATCAACAAAATAAGAGGGCTAGTTTCTTGATGGATTTGTACGAAACACTATTCAAAATTGAAAAAAAATTATGAGTTATATTCATTGATATTGAACAATATAGTCAGGGATTAAAATGAATCTTGCCATGTTTGAATTCATTCTCAGTAAAGCAAAGAACTGTAAAGCTCCTGTCATATGGATTTGTTACTTTCAAAATAATCCACTCACTTATTGAAAGCTCTAACAACTTGGCTGTCATAACAAATATGGGCGTTTGAGATGGCAATGGTAATTTATTTCCATTCTGTGCCCTGCAAGATAAAATGAGAATAAGCTATGTACGGTACGAAACTGGCGTCTGGATTTCAAAAGTAATTAAGACTTATAACTAAGACGTGTCTTGAATTGGTCACATTTGACTTATCATAGTCATAGTCCTGATTTACGATTTATCCTATCATTTTATTATAAAGTTAAGCCACCTCGTATATAACTTTACTAAAGATGGTCGTAAGATTTCTTCTATGTCCTTATACAGTAATGTCATAATAACACGAAAATTTCATAATCGTAATAAAGTGACGATTTACATTGTATTACAGTCGTATGGATTATAGCTACAATGAAATATAAAAAAGCTAATTATGTTCAGAAACGAGCATTCACCTCTTCTATTATTACCGTATCGAAAATACCGAAACTGTACAACGAACCCCATCTATAACAGTCGACCAACAATATGTATGTACTCATGCATTAATCTATTTTCCATTAGCCATGTAGGCCTACCCTAGGGAAGATGAAAAATTTATTGTGGCATTAGTAACATCTGTAAGATAAACATGGCAAAATCGAACTTCTGTACGAGACATCATATTTACATTAATCCCCCTGAAGTAATATCCATTTTACCAACTGGAAGTAGAATAATAAGATTCCTGACAGAGTGTGCCACATAACCAAACATAAACTTCGCCGGAAGTGATAACTTTGTTTAAATGGTTCATCTACTCAAGTAATAGGTTTTCAGGACTATATAAAAACCATTTTAAACGGAAGTGAGCTTCTTTGCGCTTCAGACACAATATTGTGAAATCGATTTTTTTTTAATTCTATACTTGAAGGCATATTTCTATCATTATTATTGCTTCAATGGACTGACATGGAAAAGAAGGGACAATAAACCGAGGCCCCACGTGCTTCAAGCTGTGCACGTTAAAGATCCCTCGAATTCACAAAAATAGTAGGCTAATGCCGCTCTCCTTGCATAATTTCCCTCGTTGAACACAACATGATTAAATGGTTTTTTTTTCACTTCTTTTTTTACAATGAGAAAAAAAAAGATCCAAATAAGTTTTAATTGGTCATGCTCAATACAAATCTGAATGGTCGGGAGTTTGTGTGCAGAAAATTAAAAATTTTTACATTCATTTACGCTCCTTCTTTACTTATATAGAATTAAAACAAATCAATTCGGTTGAAATATTGCCGACATATTTAGCTAAAAGGATAATTAATTCTTAATTTCCGGTCACAATCTGATTAGACAGGAAGTC
Source organism: Nipponacmea schrenckii (assembly GCA_030562195.1). NCBI lineage: Eukaryota > Metazoa > Mollusca > Gastropoda > Lottiidae > Nipponacmea > Nipponacmea schrenckii. Next base: position 33,307,642 of record CM060200.1, on the reverse strand, counting down.
GAGGTATCTTATTGATTATTGGTTACATTGTTAAGATATAAGATGTCAAGAAACAACTTCTGTTCGTTTGTAAAAGATTAATTTTCTCTTGGGGACAAATAGACTGGCATTCTGTGTATCTTTAATCAAATCATTCAAAATCGATAAAATTGAATGAATTTTACGTATAAATAATAAGCTCCTTCTGTAGTTGTTATTATAAAAAAAAGACTGATATAGTGGTTTTTTGTTTTGTTTCATTTACAATAAAATGTTTCCAGTCCCGATAACATGTTAACTTTCCTATAATATAATAATAATAATTCGGAAGCATTGTTATTATTTAGGTTAGCACTATAGGTTCACAATAGATACTTTATAAATTTGACTGATCATAACAAGATCGATTATCACCAGGGGCGTAGCGTACGGGGGTGTGGTGGGGATCGCAGCCCCCCCCCCCCTCTTTTACAGAACTCGTCGTTAAAACGTGGAATCGGTCGGTAAAAAGGAGTCATGAATGGAACCGTCGGTAAAACGCGGAATCGATCGATTAAACCGATTAATTTACCTAAAAAGTCAAAACCTTGTGTTGATTATGATCGGTCGATAAAAGACGGCAAGGTGGGACCGTCGGTAAAACCAATTAACCTAAAAAGTAAAAACCTTGTGTTAGTTGTGATGTTATCAGTAAACTGTCAACATTAACATTTTTTTTTTTTACTGAAACTACCGGAATCGGTCGGTATAAGTTGGTTATGACTGGTGTCTTCGGTAAAACCGATTGGTTAACCGACACCCTTGTTATCGGTAAGCTGTTCGTTATTTGAATTTGTCGGTAAAAAGCGGAATTGGCCGATAGAAGAAGGTCATAGATGGAGCCGTCGGTAAAACCGAATTATAAACCGAAAGAGTGAAGACCTTGTGTTAAGATGTTATGGGTAAACCGTTCGTCTACATTAAAGTGATTTTCACTAAACTTGTCGGTAAAACGCAGAATCGGTCGATAATAGACGGTCATGGATAGGGAATGGACCCTTCGGTAAAACCGATTGGCTGACCGAAAGAGTGGAAACCTTGTGTCAGTTATGATGTTATCGGCAAACTGTTCGTCTACATAAAAAGTGCTTTTTACTGAACTTGTCGGTAAAACGCAGAATAGGTCGAAAAAAGCTATATAAAACATATGGTTTTTCGATGAAAATTGACAATTTTGACCGGTGGAAACGACTTCCGAAATCGCGCCAGATGTATTCTCCGGGTTTCCTAGTTTGACCACCCCGCCACTGCAAGGTCCAAATTTCATATGTTTATCAAAGGTTTAGGATTTGCTATAACGATTGATTTCGTTCGTGTATAATGTATATATACTTAATAGTGCGAGTAAGTTATTTTTGCCCCCGGAATAACACGTGTTCGTCGGTAAAACTTTGACGTTTCACGTGTTCGTCGGTATCTTCAATAAAGTGAATAATCATTCGAAAGAAAAGAACGCAGCGAAAGAGGAAATTTGATTAGAAAAAGAATCTTTTTACAGTATATTATTCTAATTCCAATCCATGTAACAATATTATGTAATTCATCATTTTTCATATATTCGATTCACCTTTCAATTCTATTCGTTTTCTCGCTAAGCACTATGTCTAACATAATTGTATTAAGAGATCTTAAGTATTTCTTAGTGCCCAAAGATTTAACAATTACATTGATTTATATTTTCAATTATGGATTATTTCTGTGTCTGTGTCTAGTATGCTTGAACGATAATTTTTGAGATAGAAAATTTAACACTGTGAACGATGTCAGTTAAGCTATTGAATTTTTCTAACTGTCGTCTGTATAATATACCATGTAGTTCTGAAGATTGAAATTTCTCGTTTTTTTTTTTTAAATAGATTTGAATGGCGATCGCGGCCACTGATAAATATTTTCAAGTTCCGATCAATGTGGTAAGCAGTGGTACATTTCACAAGAAGATATTTTAAATTGGCAAATAAAATTCAAACTATTATATTTTTGTGCTCATTAATACAGCGTTTTTACTTATGAATAGAATATGAGAGTGTAAAAGATTAGAAGATATTGATCTATGTTTGATATTTGTAAATGGAAGAATTAAATGTTTAGTTGTTTATATCTGGTTATAAATCGTTTCTTGCCCGTTTAATTCTAAGAAATCAAAGTTCGTCCGATCAATAAACAAAAGTAAAATTGACTCAGAAATTACTCGATTTTCAGCTTCAGTGATTGCCTTTATATCACTTCAGTAAGTACTTCCTTAGTGGAACCTTACTTAGTAAACTGTTTCTTAATGAAAAACGTTTGTTCTGACACAATTTGAATGCTTTGGAAATTGATTTGGTGAACTATTCAAGAGCTGTTATAAAAAAAAAAAAAACATTAGATGTTGTGCCATGATCATTTCAATAGTAATACATATGCTTTAGGTTCTTAATTCTATAGGATTGACAGTTAGTAACTTATGTTGAAATCCCAGTTTGTGAAATAGTTTGTGATTAGATATGTTTTCATCTAATTCCTCAAACTTAATCTAGAACTGGTCACACCGATAAATGATATATTTTGATAAGCTCATAAAGCAGTATTAACAACAATTTGTTTGTATTAGAATTTATAATAGTCGTTTTCTATTCGAAGTATCTGATTTCAACGGATAAATATTATGGATGAGATTTGATACGTGATTAGATCCATTGAGAGCAATTCAATCTTTACCGTAAACTGGAGTATGGATCGTTTCAGACCAAGTGTGTCGTTGTTATGATTTATGTGAAAACCCACATAGATAAAAACAGAGCTACTTGTCTTTATTAATCTGTTGACACTGAACAAAACTCCTATGTTCACTACTAATTTAAATGAATTTTGAGTATATCAGCGTAGATCAAGAGGCTGTGAAAAATATGTAGATAAAATTATAACACTTCCTTACCATATTTGAAAAATCGACAGGTTTCAACATCTTAATATTTCGATTTCATTGACAGATAGTTTATGTAATTACCGAGTTCAAAATTGTGATTAAAGAAACCGAAATTGCCTTGAAAGATAAAAAAAAACTGCATTGCTTAATTGAAATAACATTTGTCTCATGATATTGACCTGTCAATACTGTGATTATGAGTTTAAGAGGTAAAACAAGCTTCAAATTCTGGCATGCCATATCAAAGTTTTCCACAGAATGACTTTCAACAACAAAAATTATTTGCAGAAAGTTAACATGTAATGATGTTTTAAATAAGACATTTCTGCTTCTGAATTTGTTTAATAAGACAAACTCCGTCATGTATTGTATATATTGTCCGAGGACTGTTGCCGATAATCTAGTTGGTTATAAGCAACACAGTTGTCTACTGTTATGTTTAAAGAAGCAGTTATGTCCCTTACATCTGTCGATTACTACATACGTACGCGCATATTATTTCATAACGTGTGCAGTTCAGTTTTAAAACTCATCAGTATTTTTCTTAATTATATTTCCTAAATATACCGGCCAACATTCTGACCTCACTCTATGACATGATAAATATGTAAGTGGGGTTAATTTATGATAATGTGACAATCAAGACTGCCATATAACGTCTTATTTGATACTAAAGAAAAATATGCCAAGCTATTACAGAACTGCATTTATAAATGTGCAATCTAAATGACAGGTGACAAAGGACTTAGAGTGGTCCTTATAATCAGAGATAATAAAATTATTTGGACGTAATCAATAATTTACACAAGGTATAATATATTATACGTTATGAAGTTATAAAATATGCATTATAGTAATAAATATATAAATCAATTTTTTTCTCGACCATGTTATATCATTTCTCTGTATGTGATTGAGTATTTTGTTTATTTTATTCGTATGCATCACGCTGCTTTTATTATTGAACAAAGGATACAAAATAAGTGAGTATATGAATCTTAAATTAAACAGTTCACAAATTCTGCCAACTTGAAGAAGTATGAAATTTGCGATCCTTAATAAAAGATTACTTATTTTATAAAATCTATATTTGCACGCTATTTAAGAAAATTGATCTAGAAATAAGGTCCACTGTTCAGGTTTCAGACAAACTTTGAAAGTGATTGTCTCAATCAATGACGGAGAGTTGTGGGTGGAATAGATGCAGGTGGCCTAAATGGACCATTCATCCATGATTTCAAGATATCGAACATGCAGTGAGCAAGGTTACGAATCTTGAAAGATGAGGCCTTATCGTGCAACTAAAACTGATAATGCATTTGAATAAGGATATCGTCGAATGTTAGCGAAGTTACATTCTTACATTGCAAAGTAAATTTTGTGCATGTTCATTCATATAACACACCACAGCATAACATCCGAATTTGTAAAGAGCACAAATACTTAGGTTTCTAATGCACTGTCGGAGTTTTGAGATTCATTTATTTCTGTAATTATACCTTAATGACTCCAAACTTTTAGATTGTTTTAGGTTAATAGCCAGTGAGTTCCAAAGGTAAGGTACTGCGAAATGGAAATCATGCGTTGATTGTTTTAATGAAGTTTTTGGGACAAGGAGGTTTAGAGAAGATGATCTGAGGGAGTGAGAAGGATTATAAGTATCAATCAATATTTCTGGGAGCTGTACCATTCGGGACTTTTAAATGTTTGTAAGAGGACTTTCTAGAACGGAATTTAGGTTCCTACTTAAAATTGTTGCAGCGGCATTTTGGACAGGTTGGGAGTCCATAAAAAAAATTCTATTATGCCAATCAAGTTTGGAGCTAGGATTTAAAAAGTTTGAGGTTATCATTTGAAAGATATTGTCTAATTTTTCACGAGTTTGTGAATTGATGAAAAGGTGAAGATGTTACTGCTGATATTTGTGGTTGAAAGGAAATGTTTGAGCCAAGAAGCACTCAGATGTTCTTTGCCTTCTGTGATAGTGTAACTTACGGTTTACGTTTAAACAAACTTTGTTTTGTGACTTTTGTTAAACTTTTGTTTGGTAATTAAAAGTACTTCTGTTTTGTCAGGATAAAGTATCATCCATGTGTGTATCTCACGAAGACATGCTTCAAGGTTCCAGGTTAAGTATAAATTAAACCATTGAAAAACAGCACCTTTCAAGAGTATCCGCTTAATCCTTGGTATCTAAAGTATCTAATGCGTCCGACAAGTCAAGTAAGACCAAGATGGTCGATTGTCGCCTATCGATCTCCGGTAAATATCATCAACGATGATCTCAATAAGTTTGGATATATAATTGATGTTAGTTTTTAATCAATGGTCTTATGATAGCTTCTTTTGCGTTTTCCTGTCTAAATGGTGAATTTACTATTTCTAGAATATGTGTTATGAATATCTCAATATGGTAGTGGATCTAGTTCACAAGATTTTGCTTTGGTTTTGTTGATGATGGTGATCAGCTCATCTTCCGTGTCTGATTCAAAGTTGGAAAAGGTAGTAGGTGAAGATATTTTGTAGGTTGGTGGAGATACCAGTTTGCTCTGTTTTTATATTTTTTTATATTTTGTCGTTGAAATACTGACTGAATGTTTCAGAGTTGATGTGGTTCATATTCAGGAAGAATGTTCCTGGTCTTTGAATTAGTTGGTCAACTATTTTAAGTCGATTGTGATATCTGGTTATTGAAAAAATCTTCCTTTGCTGTTTCAATAAGGTTTTAACATTTTTTTTTCACACTTTAATTAATCTTATCAATATCACGTTGAGAATAGGTCAACTGTCTTTCTGTCTGTCTTCTCTTCTTTTTGGCATCACAAATTTGTTGATTGAACCAAGGGTTATCGGTTCTTAAGGGTTGAGTAAAAGTTTTCTTGGGAGCACGTTTTTCAATGATGGCTTTGACACAATCATTGTAGTTGTTGACTAATTTGTTGGACCAGTAGGTTTAGACATAAATAATATTAAATTTTTTATGTCATTAGCAAAGATGTGATGATCAATGGTCTTATATTTCCTATAGGCAAAGGTATCTGTCTGTGTCCCTAGCAAAGGGAATAGAGAGGTGGGTGGCAAAGTGGTCACTAAGAGGTGGATATTTAACAAGAAGAAGCTGTTATCAACAGATCAAGGATCAAGGATGTGGACTAATTTATGAGTTGGAACGTTCACATGTTGAGCTAATCCAAATGCACTAAGAAGCGTGTTGAACTTTCGTTCCGAAGGGGTCAGATTCCACATCAACATGAATATTGAAATCCCCAGCTATTATTAGTTTCCTAGGTTTAACAGATCTTGTTGATTTCATGCAACGAACGGATGCCCAATGCGCTTCAGCTCAGAGGTATCTTTAAGTGGTAAGTAGCAATTTAAGCACACTTTTTAAGCAAACCACATTTAGACACAATAGTTTGGACACAGCCCTTCTCAACTGGTGGCGCAATGCAACGGACATACTAAGGAAATAAAAGTACCTTTTATTTCTTCCACAATGAAGTGATATCCCTTTGCCCTTGAGGTTTTGCCCTCCCCCCAATTTGGAGCCAGGTTGCTTAAATGACATAATGCTAAATATAAGTGTACCTAAATCACTGTGCTTAAATGAATCATTGCCTAATATTAATGTGCCTACAAAGGGTGTGCCTAATTGAATATGTGCCCATGAAGGTGCGCCTCAATCGCTGTGACTAAATAAGATTGTGCCAATATGACATGTGCCTATCTGACCGTGTGCCTACATGGAATTTCCCTAAGCTACTGTGTCTAAATGAGGTGTGCTTAAAAATGGTGTGCCTAAATGGCAGTGAACCCTTCAAGTACATTAATATTGGCACCGATGGCATGCATGCATAACAAAGTATCTTTCAGTTATGCTTCTGACATTGACTTCAAAAGCATATTGAGGAACTGCATGACAGGCATCATGTTTATCCTAGTGTAAATGTGACTTTTCAGCAATATCATTATTATTCCGTAAACAGTCATATTATATTAATCATAAGGTGAAAAGTCGACTGAAAGTCAGGTCGTGAAATAATGACAGTCGGAACTGGCTGACAATTAATTTTATGTTCATAAGCTCAGTCAGAAATATATAAATTTCATAATATGTTTATTTCAAGGAACAGCGACCTCTGCATGTCAAGAATAAATCTTAAAGGAGAAAGTACGTACAAACAACAATTCTCTGTTCCATCATGAAAGCTGAAACGATCATCCTTGTTTCACCAGTTTAAGTTATTACTGTTAACTATCTGATATCTTTTGATCTTTTCAAAACAGTCAAATAAATTTATATCTTGTCACATTGTTATTGATCACTATTGCTTTATATCCTCGTTGCTCTGCTATTTTTGTATCGATGCTTGATCAAGACTATCCCCGTTAAGAATTAAGAATTGTTAAGAGTTGGTAAAAGAAAGGTTATCTAAAAATATATATTTTTGGAATAAGATTATCGGTGGTTAATTTCTTGTGTTAATTCCAAATAGTTAAATGAAATTAAATTAAAATAATAAATTTTGTATAATTTTGATAAATTCTTTTTCGAGGCTCTTATCCAATATTTTGGGCTAACCTTCTGAGAATCTGTGCAAATGATACGATTTCAGGCGCAGTCTCCCTTTAAACTAAATGACATATAAGGACATGGTGAATTGTTTATTATATGACAAATGAAAATTAAATCTACATAACCCATCTTAATCACCTAGCTTTATTTCAATGTTATGACCTCACATTAAAGAGGTAAACAGAAATTTATGCATAACCAAATACAGCTATAGAAATTTTGTGATTCTAGCCTGAGTCCTATAGCTTTACAGATGTAGACAGTTTGCACATTTTTTTACTCATATTAGGTTTTTACATGTTAGGAATTCTCATAAAATAATTATCTCGTCAGTCGCAAGGCTGAGATTCCTCACTCAGAGTGATTAATTCTATTGCATTAAATGTATTTGAGAACCATTAGATTTACAATAAATCATGGGTTTTACCTGAGAATCTAATCAGTCTCTGGATTTAGTTGACCTGAGTGTACCGAGAACTGAATTGCTCATATTTACTGTCAACATAAATTGGATATAATATAGTTTACAATCGAAAAATTGAAGTCGTAATCAATAAGTTTGGAGTAACACCTTTTTATTAAAAAAAAAAAAAAAAAAAAATAAAACAACCTTACGCCCTGATATATCTACACTTAAAAACTGAATACGGAAACGGGTATCTAGCTTGTGGTTTCTTTTCTAATTTTTTCAAAGGTTTAGTTTATATTTCATTTTTAAACTTTTACTTTATATATTATTTATAAATAGCTAGCTAAAATTGAAGCACGTGACGATGAGAAGAAAGGTTTATTTTCAAAAGAAACGTTTTATTCTCAAATTTAAAAGGCATGCATTCAAACTGAACGTTTTATCATACAACACAGTTTGGAGATGTTTAGCTTGAAAACCGTATGATATAAAAGTATACATGTCATTGTCAGAATTTGTAACTGGTCATATTCTAAAATACTAGGGGACCTAATGACTTACCATGACCACTCCTTGTTAATATACAACCTTTCCTAAAATAACTACTGTACAGAGAGATTTTGGGTAGAAGAGTACTCTTTGAATTAAACAATTAGGAAACGCTGACACAATCATTTTGTTTATTTCATGTAATGTAATAAATTATTAAATCATAACATATGATATAAAGTTTTAATATTAGATATAATTTAACCCTGTAAACTGGTTTGTCGACAGTATGTGTCACACTTGTTATGCTATCAAGAATCAGGTTGAAAGTTATCATGTCGTTGTCGGCTTCCAAACAACAGACCGTTGAAAAAGGTGTGTCTGACCTATGTTTTACGGGAGATAAATTCAATTAACTTATTTCAAAATTTTTACAGCATAAACAGCAATGTAGCCTGTTTTGAACATAAATTTTTTGTGGTAAATAATAAATTGCTTATAGTTGCTGAATACAATTCTTATGTACTTCTTGGTTCTTTCTCAGCGCCTATTAGACTATATTTCAAGAAGATTTTTTTATCCCCAGATTGTAAGAATGCATTTTTAATTAACTTTAATAACATGCTTTTATCACTCTTAGTGTAAATTATTAGATAGACAGTAATATATCAAAAGATATTGCTGGAAAGGTTTTGGATGATTAAGGTTTTGGTCAGCATAGGCTCAATGTATTTGAAAGCAGGTTTTCAATCATTTTTCATTGGTGGAGCTGCAAAAGTGACGTGTTTCATTATTTCTATAAGCATTTTTAGTGTGCCATTTCTTATTGTTCTCAACAGATGTGATTAATAGCTCTGGTGGAAATGTTGATGTTACAAGAGATAAGAATTGCTGTTTACACTGTAAAAAAATTATTATATTATGAAAACATTTTCGTATCAAACAAAGTTTCCTTGTAGAAATAACTTATTTTTACTGCTTTTTGGCCAATAGAATATTTATTTAAATTACAATTTAAACTGCCAGATGAGCAGCTCAAGCCCATATGATTGTTTTCTTGTAGACAGTTTGATTTACCCTACAGACACTTCATCGGAGGTGTGGCCTGGAGGCTTTTGCCGAGTCTGAAAGCTAATTTGACAAAACAAATTGAAAAATATATTGAAAGAAGATCTAAGAAGTGACAGAACATCCAAATTGAAAAAATGGAAAAACTAAGAAAATGGCAATTAAATGAAGTAAACGAACTCGTTGTACTAGATTAAGTTGTCAAGTCTGAATATATTTTGCCAGTAATAAATCATGATTTTCGAGCCTACAGCAATCAGAATTACCATGTTTTACAATCAAACTATCATAAAACCATCATGTCATGGCTTGATTGAATACGAAATTTCAAACGTTTGATATGATGTAGGCTAAGTAGGTAAATCATTTTTTTATTTTTCATGGAATACTTCAGGGGTCGGGGAAGTCAGACACGACGTGAATTTTCATGGCTTTATGAACATTTCTAACAGACAGTCCCTGTCACTTACGAAGTTAGGCTTGGCCTAATGATAGTTTACATTGGCCAGAATCACTTTCTTATTGTTAACCGTCCGTTACATCTATTAACGGTCAGAGAAAGAGAGAGAGAGTTGCAAACTAGGATCATTGTTCCCCGTGAACACGATACGTATACGCTTGTATATTTATATATTTAATTCACCGTTAAAAAAATAAACAAATTGTAAGAGATCAGAGCCAAATCTAAGAAATGATATAATATTTTATGACTTGGAGTGTAAATCAGCTCGCTTTGCTTCTTTAAGATAACATCTTGAATAAGAAAAGAAATGCCATAAAGCGAACCTAAGGAACACAAATGAAAATAAACTTTTAAAAATGCAGAAACAATATTTTGTCCATATAACATTGTTAAATATAACCCTATAAACGTTTAAAAATGAATGAAATGACCATAATTTTCGGGACATTGTAATATTTTAAATAGTTTTTTTTAACTAACATTCGAAACTGGGTCAAAACTGTCATCTTTTTTTATTTTGTCAATTACTTTTTCAGATAAAAACAATGGTTCAATTTTCCTTGTGAAATTTCTTATTTATGACGTCATGAATTAGGTCGTTAAAAATGGCACGAAACATCTTCGCAGGAGAGAAGGAGGAGGCACGGAAATGAAGAAAAAATATAGTACATAATATACATGTATATATTGAATAAATCAAGTCAAGTTTTTGCTATCATCCTAAATTTTGTATGTGTCAATATGACAAATCGTTTGAATATAAAATTATGAAAACGCCAACACAATTAATTCAATGAGCTACGCGAATTATAATTGCCTGGTGTGTATAGACTATTTTTAAGCATATTTTGGCGTAGAAGACCATCTTGGAATTAAACAGATTTTCTTGATTGACTTTTTGTGCTGTTGTTGAAATTACTAAAGAACTGCATTCATTAGTTCTGGTGAAATTGAAGGTGTTGCTTTCAATAACTTCAAACCACTTTTGTTTTCTGCTCTGAGATCACATTCTGTGACCACATTACACTATAAACGCATTTCCTTTCATATTGACACAAAACAGTTCATCTCACATACATGTGACGCTATCTTGAGGCTGTGAGGCAGGGAGCATATTCGACTCGTTTTCTACGAACAAATTAATGATTGTTTTAATAAATGCCTCAAGGCTTTGCACGAGGCCCATACTGCAGTTTCATACACTAATTACTATTGCTTACCACGCCCCTCTCGTGGCCTTCATTATGATGAACAATTGATGTATTTGTTTCTATTATGAAAATGGACACGTTTATTACCTTTTTTTCTTTTATATATAAATTATACAACTTCATTATTAAACATCCTCTAAAATACGTCGAGAAAATGTTTTAATTAATTGTTCTACATTAAGTTATTAATGTAAGTGTATACACAGAAGACAGTTAATGCATTTAATGAGCTTTATTTTACACAAGTTTGAAAAGTTTGAAGCAACATTAATTGAGAAAATTACGATATCATTCATTCTTGAAACTGCAATTTCTGATATGTGAAGAAAACTCATAAATTTGTGAAGTTTTGAAGGAAATAATTAATGTTTATTAGCTAACAGTGTTACAAATGTCTGGTTTATTTGACTAGAATGTGGTGAACTCTAAGCTGTTGCTGTTTGTGTTGTGGGTGGTAGACAAAGTGGTTGTATTTCTGATGGACCTCATCTAGGCAACGGTAAGAAGTATAGATTTTAACTGCAAATTTCATTTGATTGAGCTTTTATGAATTGTAAGCAATTTTTTCTTTGGAAGGATTCTTCTGAAAGCGACTTATATATATTTACTCTGATTCAATGCAAATTTCAAAAAAAAATCATGTCCATTATACGAGGCTTCAATTAAGAAAAACCTTCATAGCTTTGCAACTTGAGATCGACTTGGTTTTTGTTTTAACCTTCTTTCAAATAATTTCAAATCCATCCAATTTTGCACTTGATTTAAAAGAGAATAGTAGGTGCAGTGCAGCATTACAAAAATATATGTATTTCAGTTTATATATACTCTAGTGACGTTAGCATTCTTTAAACAAGATCGGGTTGTCATAAACAAAGATTCTAATTTATGCATAATATTCTTCAATATTCAATGTGTTTGTCAAATTTGACAAATCTGAGACTTCAAGCTTCTACATCATAGAATCGTTTACACAAACATTATGCACAAAAATGTAGCATAAATCAATTCTTCAAAGATTTTAGTACCATTTTTTTAAAAGGTGCAAGTGTCTTGCAGGATGTAAATGTGCATGTTTTTCTGAAAATTGACTTCTGAAAGGTTTACGACCAAGTGAAAACTGCCAAGTTATGTCCTCGAACGACTTGAAAGGTCATGGCAGTTGTTCGGGTGACGTGACAATTAAACCGAAAAAGATTGTACCATTTTGCTTCGTTTCCAAGTCGATGTGATTAAGAACATTGTTACCACATATTAACAAACTCGCAAACAGAAGACTGCGTTATCTCTAAAACTGAATTTTTCAGGAGACTATAACATCAAAGCCCATAAAGATGGAGGACACAGTACCAGAAATAAGGAACGAACGGAAAAGGTCAGTTTTCAGGAAGTCCATGTCGAGTGGCCAGCTCAATACAATGCAGAATGGTCACTTAAAGAGACAGAGTTCCTGCGTGAGCTTTGTTGAATGTCCATATGTTAACGAATCGAACGATCTTCCGAGACCAGCTTCTCTACAAACCTTACCAAAGTTTCAGTCTTTGTTGAATAAACGTTCAAATTCTGTGGCATTACCTGCTATCATGAAACCCAATGTGACTGAAAGTTTTTCGAAAATGGCATCCCGCAGGAATTCAAGTGGAAATTTCCGACCGTTATCAGAGAGACGTGTCTCTATTGAACACATAGACCCAATGTCTGCTCGAACAAATTCTAGTGGATTCTTTGGAAGTTCGTTTATGGATGGTATGGAAGAATTATCAGCAGAATCTTTACCGCGAGATTCAAGGGTACGTTAGTCTAATTTGTCATCTTGTTATACTAACCGAGGTGGTGGTTTTCTCCAGTAATAACCAATATATGCCCAATTAATTATCTACTCTTACATATTTAACTAACGATTATTCATCAAATTATAAGTTTTTCATCATATTTATATTATAATATATATTCATATCAGATATTATCAATGGGTAATACAATTAAAGTCTTATAAATAGAGTGTAAATAACGAATGTTTTAGTTATAATTCTTAACCAAATTATTTATTATGTTTCCGAGCAATCTCAATATTTCAGTTTCATTTGAAGGTAAATTATTTTTTTTACTTGTTTCAATAATTTTCATATTAAGTATAAATAAGAATAAGTTGCTGCAAGGTCGGTCATCTTAAGAAAGTCAATTACAGCAGAAATGCCATAATAACTAGATAAATAGTGGGAACCATATGGATATATAAGGATGAAACCAGGCATAAATATTATTTTCACAGGACGAAAAACAATAATAACACTGGTGCAATTCTATGGTTAATTAAAGGTACAAATTCGTCAAATTTGGGGATTGTTTGGTTCTTTACATGTATGTAAATAGTCTTCAGGTGTACTAAAAATACACAAACATTGCATTTCGTTCAAAAATACCTCAAACTAGGAATTTTAGTCTTTCTAGCCTATATATATCTCTTCTCTATATCGCAGAAATAAACGCGGATAATTCGGGACACACATTTAAAGACTTTTGCTAATTCGTTAAGGTAAATGTTTCCCGTTTCTGGGACTTCGATGATCGGTCAAACCAATGGCGAACTGTTTTGTGTTGACTTAAAGTGTTTGAAAAACCAAAGACGTGAGCTGCAAACAATTATTATTCTTCGTAACAAAACAAGTACCTTTATATCTAGTTTTACGAAGTTTTGGAATACGGAATATTTAACAAAATTATAAATTTATATAAAAGCGATATTGTCCGTATTATTAAGGTCTTTGCGCGATTTTTGCATTTCTTTTTAGATTATTAACTGTTAATTGTTTACTACACATATTGTTTTGGGGAAGGTTTAGGTTTTTTTAAGAGCAGTAGACAAACCTGTTCAGTAAAATAAGGAATCTATATTTGTCAACAGCGACTGTTGTGACCTTTCGTTATGTTATGACCGTGCATGGACGTTAGTAGTATGTTACTGTTTTGTGCTGAAGGTTCGTGGGTTTCTGGACTGATTTAGCCCTAAACCCCCCACCCCCTGTCACCCGCTTTAAAATTTTACTGAGTGAAAGCAGCAAGCTCTGTTGCCCCTGTTCGACCCAACACCTAAAGTTTACTAGGAATGCCACTATGTGCACTCAATCTACAACAGCTTCTAATGGTCCCTTGTATCGAAATACTTTAGTCTATTTGCACCATTACAATCTCTTCCATGGTCCATTACTGAATTTCTACTTTACAAAATCATGAGCTTCTTAGTCTGTCGAAGGACCTCAGACTTGAAACCGGAAATTTATGCCATAAGAATATCAGACTGTCGCGGATGCTTGGCAATGAGGCAAACTGCATCATCCGTCAATGTCATTGTCAGTGACACACAACAATTTATTACGACATTTCTCAATTTAACTTGTCATCAGTTACGTGTAATTGAATTTAAATCAAATGAAATATATATAAAAAATAAGAATATTACGTTCGTTTATCAGTTTGATTTATCTAATACTAGTGCTAAAAGGTCATCCCCTCAGAGACTGACCTTCAAGTGTAGGACCAATTGCTGAAATGACTTTATATAGCGTACCAACGCATCGCTATAACAATGTTAATGTAAACCGGTTAGAGAGCATAAACACCTAGTCGCATTAGAAATGGTTTTGGCCGAGGCAGTTGACGTACTACGGAGCATTATCACCTTGCACGAGCAGATTCTGTTCATTGTGTTGGTGGGTCACCTTCCGTGTCACCTTCTCACTTTACAAACATGATTTGCAGTGGAATGAAATGCTAATTTAGATGATGTCACCTGTCTCAAGGTTGAGTTTTACACAAAGACACACAGAGACATTTATTGCTGCCTCTTTCAGTGTTTGACAGTTAAACTTATAGTCAAGTGTCGTCATATAGCACATTAATATAACATTTAACTCTGAAGAATTAATATTATACAAGATTTCGTGAGAATAACTTTCGCTGTATGGTTGTTAACTATCGCATTATCAACTTGCTGCAAATTGTAAAACCTAAACTTGCTAACAGGCACTCATTTCTCGCTTAAGTTAGTCAATTGGACAATATAAACCTGCATTCTTGCTTTTGCAGTTTAGTTAGAAGAATCCGGCGCTCCCAATAACTACAGAGCCTACGGCCCTCAAATTTTTATCTGTTCAGCTGGCAAATCAAGGGAAACCTGATTCAGAAAATAGACACTGCGTCTGTCATCTTAATTAATTTATATGCTGTGTACTTAAGTTTGCAACACCAGAGTTCATTTCGAAATTCTAACGTAAATAAGATCATGGATGATAAAAGAAATCATAGAAAATAGTTGTACATGAGATCTATATTTGAGATTGAGAGAAACTAAAGTATTTATGCAATAGGTAAAAAGCAACAAAATATTTTCTCTATTTCTGTATTTGGTGTGCTTGGTTAGACTTATTGTCATTCGGAATGTTGAAACAGGACTTTTAAACGACGAAGAACAATGTCTCAAGGGAAAGGACGCGGTGGATGACCTTCGACATTCACTATTTATTTTGAATTAAAAACTTTAATTTTCACCTAGGAATGTCTTAAGTTGTGAAAGTAGGTTCGATATAGGAACTTAACTGGAAAACCTGCCCGGTATGAGAGTGGATTTTCCAGTCGATCGTATTCTTGTCTATAACATGACAATGGGAAGAGTTGTTGCTCCTATTTAAAATGACATTAATTTAATTAAGATCCATGGTCCTTCAGATAAATATACATTCAGTTATGTATTCATTAATACTAGTTGTCTCCCTTCTATCGTATTTCCCATGCTTTCAATTGCTTAATGTAAGACGAGTGTTTCCCGTATTTGGGACACCAAGACAGGTATTTATTCCTAACTAATCGACAGTCGATTATAGTCTAAAAGTCATGTTATTGATTTTTGCAATACCTTTTGCTTTATATAGTGCATTAATCAAAGTAAAGTATGACTTTATCATATCTGTGGCATATTCGGTCTTGGATGGATTTGATGAAACCTGTGACACTTTTGAGATAAGGTTGATTCTTTGATACATACTGTTAAAATGAAGATTGTTCAGCCATTTATATGGTAGCTAAAATGGGCTTGAAAACATTGAGGCTGCTGCTGTATTGTTTTGTAACGTTCCGTTAAGTAATCGCTTCTGACATCCAAATTGAATCAGGTGGTACTTAGTAGGTCTATGCTTCAGTTATAAATTTAAAAGACGGAAAGTTTTCTCTTGAATTTTTTTGTACTGCCCAGATTTGCCTGTGATACTAAATAATCGATTTTTATCTCACATCATAGTGAAAAATACAAACAAAATCACAATAATAGTTTCACTGTAAACGGTTTACCGGTAACGGCTTTCGGCATTTTATATTTTCTTGAGCATAAAAATATGCATACCATAGCAAAAAATGTAATCAAGAAACAATTTTATACCACTTGCTCAATCACCAATGTAGCACAAGGTTGGAAAGGAACTCTACTCTAATGGAATTAACACAGATAAGTTACTTTGCTGGTTTATTTTGTTTTTGCTTTGTTAAGACGGGACCTATTTTGAAAGAACCATAAGACTACATGCAGATTTCCAGTTATAAATCAGTGTTTATATTACATAAATGTAAGATATATATGGTTCAAATAACCAACTGTTTTCAACCTTGGTGACCAGAACAGAATTAATAGTAAACATCCGTCATGCTACGAGAATAGTCTATGATTCTATCATCGTATATAAAAAAGAAGTTAAGTATATAATTAGACATGATAAAACCATTACTAATTATCAATAGAATCATCTATCTATGTTATCACTTCTCTGATTATGCCAATATTGATTCTAGCATAATCACGCTTAAATGATCTCTTAATACAGAAGAAAGTTGTCTTTTCTTTAAAGGTGACATCTCTTTCACATAAATTATAGAGAACTATCAATTACATAAGACTCTTGTTTCAGATATGGTGTGGCATTTTATGTTGTCTTACAAAAAACAGGCAACATTTGGTTTATCGTTGCCTATTTCACAAACTAAATCCGCAAGTGTTTTCAGGTAGGCCTTATTCACGAAGTGTTCATACAGGATTAAAACTGGCCTCTGACCAGCTGAGTAATAAAAGATGTTTTCATGAAATTCTAATGAGTAATATAAAGGGCAATAACAAATCTATGATAATATACATTGATATATTGTACAGAATGAAATCTTCACCTATAATCATTAATATTCATTGATTGTTTTGAGATTTTTCCTTTCTCGCTTCTGGTTATTGTATCAATAATATAATATTAATACGATAAATAAATGAGTATGTGAAACTCAAATCTTTAAATTGACTGTATTGTGTTCATATTTTGCAACGCATTTCCACGAAAGAACAGTGACGAATTGCTTCCAATTCTATCTCTGTACACATCTTCAATGTGCATTCGGGTGGGTTTGTTGGCAATTATTCCTGAATACCAAACCGAAAAAACCTATTACTTTTTATTTCTCCACTAGGAAAGATAGTTTCATGCTATCAAAATTCTAATTAAGAAATATGATAATTAATTAGTTTCCATGACGCTTAATTATTGAAAGCTATTTTGATATTTAAACTATTTATATAGGTCTACCATCACGTGCCTAATACTATAAACCTGTATAATTAATAATTAACGGTGGTGGTGCCAAGAATTAGTACCAAAGTGTAGAATTAAGCTTATGAAGAGAGCAAAGCCATGCAGTGTAAATTTTCCAAGAAAGTGGCAGTTACCTATAGCCTACTTTTCTGACCACCGAGGTCCTGCTCAGTCGAATGACTTGACTTTTTAAATAGGTCAACTGTACCTTCGGTATGCAACATTGCCGGGGATATCTTATGCTTTATGTTTGAGAAGGTTAGTCAAATAGTTGGGTAAACGAAATGGTTTAGACAAACTCTTCATTCCTAATAAAATGACAAGTCGGGTATTCGGAACGAACGACCTCTATTCGATTTTCGCTGGTGTTTTTCTGAATAAGAATCATATTGCTTTGAGAAGGAGTTAATATAATTTTGTAGCAAATTGTCTTGACTTATAGGAACAGTTTCCGATGCATTAGTTGTCTGGCAACGACGGGTTTGAAACACAAGAGTCGGATTATTATCGTCTATGTAAATCCTTGACACAAGCAGACAAGGCATCTGAAATCCTATTAGTATGTAATATTTGATTGTTATCGTATGGACTTATCTTCTATTCTGTGTTGTAATCAATGCTTTTAACCAACTATACCGGATACAGAGATAAGGCTTCAATGTTTAGATATTGTTACTTGCTTTGTTTTCAAATCGATCTGAATTGTTATTAGCACCTCTCAATAGTGTTTTTGTTGATTTTCATGATAGGTCACCCTAATTGTGTTTTCGAATCTTTAAAGATAAGACATCTTCGATTGTATGGAGGACATCTCGACCTTATCCAACGCAACCATTCATATCTCCATCATATGTAGTTTTTCCATCATGATTCCCTTTGACAACTGAAAAAAAAGGTGGCGAAATTGACCCCTCAATTCAGAATATTATGGACTTTAAAACTGTATTCATTTTCTGAATGAATGTTATTGTATGCTTAAATTGGTTTGCCAAGGGTCATTCTTTTATAAGTCAAAATAACATAGATACGTTGACTTTGCATGGCATTGAAACGTTGTTGTTACATGTCACATAACCATCACCATTTCTATAAAATATTTAACTCTTAATGTTCCATACCCATTCTTAATAAAACCTGATGTTAAATTAATTAAATGCGTGACTTTCTAGGATTCCTCATCTGTTATTGTAAAAAGATTTTTTATTATGAACTCATCTCGGCTATTTTCAACCTCCGTCTTGTTTTCAACTCTGATTATACGCCTTTACTTTTAATTACAGCATTGTTTTTTTAATGTCGAGTACTGTTAACAATTAATAACAGTACAGATTATGATGCCAAGCTGTTATATTTTTTTTCTCCTCTAAATCTTTGACATATTTTGAGATGTTATTTCCGTGGAAGGGTGTTGGCCTTCGGACCTTGAAAGAAAGGCATAGAAGAGTGATGGTTTCATATATTTTCATTCTTAATTAAACTGTCTCATCGCATGAACGAAATTTCAGTAATCTTACTCTTCAAGAGACCCGCTAGAAATGCATATATACAGTGTCAGTAAATAAAGCATCTGAGATGCCTTAATATGGGTTAAGTAGCTTGTAGAAATTGAAGACACGACTGTGTCTTTCCATGCCAAATATACTTTTAAATCATCGATTTTCTATAATTATTGAATGACACATCATTAAGATTATTTCTGGATAACGAAAATAACTTTTAACCTTTCTAGTCAATATCCTTTGATGCTTGTTGTGAATATCACTTGTGAATATAGTTCTATGGATATTGAAGATGTTAATGGTTACAATCAACATTACAAATTTTACCAAATGATGGATCTTTGTTGACAATCGATATTTTTTGCTATTCCGTGCTTTGCATTTCTAATTACCATAAAGAAGGAAGTTGATAATTGAAGACAGTGTGTCCTATTGGAGTTTAACGTTTTCTTTGCTCACACAGTATTGTAAACGTTTTGAAAGTTTGTAACACAAACCGAATTTGAGATATTTGCACTTTGTAGACATTAGGTTAGGCTACTATTGTTTGTTGTCTCGATCTTTGTCAATGCCATGTGATATCTAGATATTACCGTTGGTAGTTGTATTAATATTGGGTGTAACTCTTTCACTTTCAGAGATTATTTGAAACAATTCAAGCAATCTTGAATATTTCTGAAGGCCCTTGATAATATTCTATGAATGAATGTTCAACTCATATGTAGAGATACCTTGCCGTGTCTTTTACACAATTGAAAGGTTATTTAATACAAACTGGATATTTACGATGCTTTCAAGAATCCTGTCAAGTTGATTCTTGAGCAAACCTTGGGTTGTGTTTGTTAAAGTGTATCCGATATTTCCCAACTGTGGAATTCTTTAGTGTGGGTTGAAAATCAATTCTGGAAATGATTTAGAATCAAAGAGTCTGAAACTATGTCAATGGAATCAATTATACAAAGTGCCAGAAGTGACAGATTGGTTTAAGGCTAATAAACTTCTAAAGGTGTTGATATTAACATTTACGTAGCCTACTTAACAATCATCGTATTGTTATTGGATTGTATTCTTGAATTGTAAGTTGACTCTCTTATTGTTTGTTGTTATTTATACAAGCACTAGTCGTGTTTTTTTTTATTTGTGGTTGTTTTTTTGTATTTAACATTGTAGGCCTATTTATGTTCGTCCGAATGAACCCAATGCTGAACAAGACTATGCTATTTTTTTGTAACTTTACCAATTATTGTTATATTATCTTTATAAGACTATTAACTTATTAGAATTTAAGGTTATCGGTAGGCTACGACTTGGGATCTTCGGAGATTATTCCTTGTGTAGGCCGAGCGCACACCATAAAAATGAATACAAGCCTTTTTTGGCTAATTGATTTTTTCTATGAACGTTAGCTGAAAGTTGAAAACATACCCCACTTCAAAAACTTAAACCATTTCACAAAGTGCAATTCAAACAAATGAAAGTGATGTACCCTCCCATGTTGGTTTTGGTTTAAGATTTCGGCTTTTGAATAATTTGAAAAATGTGAGTGGGCGAAAGAGGAAGGAAGGGTGCTTGTCCTCTTACATTCATCAATTCACAGGTGTGTTTTAATAAACCTGATTAGGCCAAACAAAGTTCATTTTCATCCAAATTAAATTTAGCCAAAGAAGATTGCTTCTCATTATCCGTGATGAAATAACCCAAGTATAATTAGGTTGATAAGTGTTTTGGGATTTATTTTCATCTTGTTCACAATAATTACGTGATAAAAGACCCTGAACAGGTATTGGAAATATAACTCAACAATCGAGTGATAAACGGTTTGATTATCCAGCCTTTTTTCGTCTGCTTTCACCAAACCGGAAGTTTTTGATGACCCAGTCCCAACGTCCTTCACCCCTTACTTTAGTGTGAAGTAAATCGAGGGATTTTTGTTGTCAGTGAAAGCGATATTTTCTTAAATTTTTAACCACACTTCCATGGAAGGAGCTAATATAAGTTTGCCTTTGTCAAAAAGACATTTCATCTGCTATTGCCGCTGTCTGGATATTTTCTTGGGTAAGACCTCAGTTATAATTTTCTTTCTAAATCATGGGGATAGATGCTGATGCCACAGTGACAATGAAATACCCGGTAATTGATAATGATGATGCCTGTTCGTTCTACCACTACCACTATGTTCTGTTTTATCTTCTCTTCAGTTCTGTCATCATTCACTGACAGACATCACTTTCAGACTCAGTGCTTTTAGACTGTCTGTTTTTTTTTAGCCTTTAAACATTGTAGTAGGCTAAATTATTGCCTTATTAGTAAAATTTAAAGCCAGAAATATTAACCTCATATTGTAATGGTTAAAGTTACCTTTTAAATCAAAATAGAATCACAGCTTTCTCTCTCAGAAATTTCAACTTAACAAGTCCCAAAATTTGACTGAAAAGTAAACACAAATTTATGCCTATGGAAAATAAGGGAAATATTGTTAACGGTACCTAGATCAGTAGATGGGGCAGTAGTAATACACTTGAGCCATAGCGGCATAGGACTCTTTTGTGGTCATTAGTATTTGCCTATTTGGTCTGATCTGCAACTAGCAGGGTAATAAGAATAATATGTATCACGTAAATGCTTGTAACCAGCTATAAATGGCTGACAATGTTGCTGTTGAATGATCAATCTCATTTATATTATACATACCTTTACATTGCACAACCTTATTGATTGATTCAATCTACTCTTATTTTTTTTATAGACTTGACATTCTCACTTCTGTTACCAATTAAAATGGTGATATGCTTGTTAAGTCAACACAACAAAAAGTGACCATGTGCTCAGTTTCAGTCTCCTTATCAATTACCTTGTGTTAGCATAACACTATATTTATTTCTTGAGTTAAAAAACCTTCCTGATCTTGGCAATGAAAAGTGTTCTAGTGGGTGTTAAAAGTATGCCTTCCTATTGTTAATGTTGTAATGACTGACCTAAATTTTCATTACTAATGAATATATAGTAAAATATAAATTTAAGAATGGAAAAATTTAATTAAGTAAACACAGCTAACCGATATTGATATTAACATAGCTTTAAAACAAGGAAAACTTCTCATCTAATCTTATAGTATTTATGTTTTAGTAATAGTACACTTATCATGATCAATCCAGTTATTGGCCTTATATTATGATATATATTAGGTATAGACCACCTGTTACCTAATAAATACCTAAGTTAGGCCTACTCTATAGTGGATCTTTTGCTTTATATTAGAAATAATATAATTATGGAGATCAGAGTAATCTCCTACTATGACATTTGAAGACATAAAAAATTTGTAATAAATAAATAATGATTTGAATTTTAAACTGTACATATGTAAATCAAGATGTACCCAATGGAACTTGTAAGTATTAGTTTAATTGACCAAAATTCCCCTTGTGATTAGTTTGTAAAGCTGCAACAATTTCTTTGATGTTGCTTGTTCTCATTAGCTCGTTGAACTTGAACATTTGTTGAAGCTTGAGGTATCATGCCAATGAAATATTTGTATTTGAAAATAATTGAGAGAATCTGACAATAGGATTGCACAAAGGAATGTGTAATAATAACCTCTGTAGTCTATATTAAGTCTTTATTGAAAATTGATTGACATTATTTAAAGCTCTGGTTTCACTAAGATATTATAACTTGTTGACCTTTAGATATATATATGTTAATGTTGTCTTAGAGACAATATATGCAAGTTGAGTTTCTAAAAAGCAAGTTGTACTTTAACCTAACAAATTTGAAAAGGAAAACAAGAGATATGGTGTCTTTTACTGTCTTTCTCTAGATGGTACCATTTGTTAGTTAAGTTGTTCCTTTAGATTTATTTTACCTTGAAATAAGGGTAAATATTCTAGGTGTTACCAGATCATCAATTGGCATCACATCTAAACAAATGATGATAAATTACTTTTAAGAAGAGATTAAACTTAGGCTACTTTAAAGATCTATTTTTCAAATTAACTTCCAAAGGAATGTCGAGAGAGATGAATAAAATCTATAACTCATCATGTTATTTTGCTATTCCTGTAGCAGTAAAAGAAGTACAAGTACGGTATATAATTGAATCATGTTTAAAGGTTGTTGACTGTAGTAAAACTGGGTCATTGATGTCCAAATAATGGTCGATCAATATAGAATGATATAAAATTGTTGATATTTCTGAATTCTATCTTTTTTACAGGGAGACCTGCAGACAAAATCACAATATAAACACTACATAGCATTATCATGGTTCATACTCTCATTTTACTTGCCCCTGTTGAATAATTTTCCCAATGTTCTTTCATCAACATTTATCAGAACTTCTCTTCACTTAAATTACAAGGATTAAACTAAAATTCACATCTCAAATATCTTATAGAGTCCCTTGTGTGACCCTTGATATTATTAAATATTATACCTAGTACCAGTACTGGTATCACAAGATGTTGACAAAGTGGCATCACAAATTATCTACACAATTGAAGAAACCTTCCAGAACCAAGATTCAGATCAATCAATATATCTTTTTTACATCTAAGTGAATAAAAAGAGAAATTGTCTTCCTTTTTATACGCCCACATGATGGAAATGTGGACGTATATTGCCGTCGCCCCTGTCCGTCTGACCGTCCGTCGGTCCGTCCACATTTGTTTTATCCACAATAGAAGCTACAGTTTTTATCCGATCTTAATGAAACTTGGTATACATATGATATCTCGGTCAAGTTCGAAAATGGAAATTATCACATGAACGGTTTTTGAGTTATTGCCCTTGACTTAGAAAAATCTTGTCAATATTTCTGTTTCGATGCAATAAATCCTCCAATTTTCAGAGGAAGTTGATGAAACTTGGTGTGAGCATTGGAATTGATGAGGCCTCAGTCAAGTTTGAATTTGACAGTTTTTCAATGAATTGTTTTAAGTTATTGCCCTTGACTTAGTAAAATTGCGTCAAAATTCTATTGTGGTTGCAATAAGAAGCTTTAATTTTCATAGGGTTTTGATGGAAGTTGGTGTAAGCATCAGAATTGATAAGACATTAGTCAAGTTTGAATTTCTGACTTTTTTAACAAATGGTTTTTGGGTTATTGCCCTTGACTTAATAAAATTGCGTCAAAAATATTTGTTGGTGCAAAATAAGCTACAATTTTTTAATAGATTTGATGAAACTTGGTATGAGTATTGAAATAGATAAGATGGTGGTCAAGTTCTAATTTGACAATTTTCCATGAACAGTTTTTGAGTTTTTGCCCTTAACTTCAATATTAATTCAGTGAATGTTTTTTGAGTTATTGCTCTATTTATTTTTCAAATTCAATGCTGCCAGTGGGCGTACGTTACCTTGCCTGGCAAGCTATCTTTTACTTGAGCTAAAGAAATGAATTTGACAATAACATAGGGCTATTTATGTGCCCTGTATCATGATGATCATATGAATGTAAGCCTGTTACTCATCTGACAATTTATCATTACTGTGATAATCATGGTCATAAGATATGAATATGATGACTTATCACAGAATATAGCACAACATTATTTGACAAATGATGATAAACAAACTAAAAGTATTCTTTGACCTTTTTGCACTGATATTGTCTTTTGAAATTGAATTTAATCAAATAAGAGTAAAATACAATTTTACTGTCCAAATATTGTTCTAAAACATTTTGTTGTATTGTCAAGACTGAAGCCTTACTAATATAATCCCCCAAAAATTGCTCCAGTGAAGGAAGAATTTGTTTTTTGTTAAAAATGATGTACTAAACAACAATGTATGGGTTGATGGGTGTAAGTATACTTTCTGATAGACATACCTTTCACTCTTTTTTAAAACCATTCATACCTTAGTCATGGAAATGGAAATTTTTAGCTAAGCTGATCATTAATAGTGTTCACAGCTCATTGTCAAAATGGGAGCCTTCAAATCACTGTATGTCCACAATTACCATAATCCAAAGATAAAAGAAATAAAGACACTATAGAAATAAATAGTAAAGTTGCTAGTTTGATGTATTTTTGTAGGAATTACGTAATTTTTGTGCATGTGTAGTACCGTACCTGACTTTTAAAGGGGCACAGTCTTGATTTGTTTCGGACAATCATCCGACAGCCTCAAACACATGGAATCTTTTGTTTAGCTAATCAGAAATAGTCTACAGAGCTTACCTTTGAAATTTGAGCCTTCAAATCCATGGGTATACATATTCAAAGAGTTATAAATAGACTACTGCGCAGGCCCACACTGATAAAACAAAAAGAAAGTACATGTAATAACAATTGTAGATTTTGTCAACAGGACACACAATTTTCAGACTGACTGAAGACCAGCCGCGTACAGCACGGAAAAAAATAAAAAGTGAAATTTTTGAGGTATATTTCAAGGTATTTTGCGATTTTCTTAGAGCTTGAGTATTTCTGAGGACTGTTTAAATGTAACAAAGGCCCAAAACGACCCCTAAAAATCAAGATTTTGCCCCTTTAAAGGGATAATAGGTCTTAGCATGAACAGAGAATTTTAGTTCCCAAGAAAGGTCAATTGATATGAGTGTATATTAATCAGGGAACTTACCTGGTGTCATAAAATAACAGAATCCCTTAAAATCTTGAAAAACTCGCAAAATTAAGTTTTTATACGCCCACATGAAAATGTGGACGTATATTGCCATCACCCCTGTCCGTCCGTCGGTCCGTTGTGTACGCGATACAGGCCAGAGTTTTTATCCGATTTGAATGAAACTTGGTTTGTGCATTTATCTTGTTAATATCTCGGACAAGTTCGAAAATGGCACGATTCCAGATGTCGGTTTATGAGTTATTGCACTTGATTAAATGAAAAAACATTAATATTTACTAATGTACGCAATAGTAGCTGTAGTTTTTATCAAATTTGAATGAAACTTGGTGTGTGTATTCATCTTGAAAATATCTCGGACAAGTTCGAAAATGGCACGATTCCAGATTTCAGTTTATGAGTTATGGCCCTTGATTAGATGGAAAAACGTTAAAATTTACTAGTGTACGCAATAGAAGCTGTAGTTTTCATCCGATTTGAATTAAACTTGGTATGTGTATTCATCTTGATAATATCTCTGACAAGTTCGAAAATGGCACGATTCCAGATGTCGGTTTATGAGTTATGGCCCTTGTTTAAATGAAAATACGTTAAAATTTACTTGTGTACGCAATAGAAGCTGTAGTTTTCATACGATTTGAATGAAACTTGGTATGTGTATTCATCTTGGTAATATCTCGGACAAGTTTGAAAATGGCACGATTCCAGATGTCGGTTTATGAGTAATGGCCCTTGATTTAATGAAAAAACATTAATGTACACAATAGAAGCTATAGTTTGTATCCGATTATAATGAAACTTTGAATGTGTATTTATCTTGATAATATCTCAGACAAGTTCGAAAATGGCACGATTCCAGATGTTGGTTTATGAGTTATGGCCCTTGATTAAATGAAAAAACGTTAAAATGTACTTGTGTATGCAATAGAAGCTATAGTTTTCATCCGATATGAATGAAACTTGGTATGTGTATTCATTTTCATAATATCTCGCCAGATGTCTGTTTATGAGTTATGGCCCTTGATTAAATGAATAAACGTTAAGATTTACTTGTGTACGCAATAGAAGCTGTAGTTTTTATCCGATTTGAATGAAACTTGTATGTATATTCATCTTTATAACATCTCAGACAAGTTAAAAAATGGTGAGATTCCAGATGTCGGTTTATGAGTTATTGCCCTTGATTAAATGAAAAAACATGGAATATTCTGTTTGCTGAAGTGGGCGTATGTTACCTTGCCTGGCAAGCTATCTTTTTGTTATTTATGGTAGCAGGTATATTTACTGATGAATAAAGCTCTTACTGACCAAATTTAAACATTTAAGGGGGTTAGCAACCTTATCTTTCGAGGTGTATTTCAATCAAGAAACGTATTAAGTTTATATCCATTCTATTTGGCATTTAAAGAAACTCATCTAGTAAAAATTTTAGCTCAATCCCTTCAGTAGTTTGTCAGATATCGGTCCGTAAAGATAATCTTTTTATAGAACACAATGGGGTAATCCTCTATGTAGACGTACAAATTACGTTGTCAGTTGACATATTTGAGTACTACTTCATCAGCTAAATAAACCTTTTCTACGTTTGTCCAATGACATTGCGTTTGTCGATCAGATTTGAATTGGGGGAATCCAGAAGTCACGTGATTTCCCATAAATCTTTACGTCACATGTAAACAGAGAAATTTTATGATTGGTTGGTAGGGGTGTTTTGACATGTGCTAATCCATTGTTTTAGCACTCAAATTATGTGGTTATCGGTGCATATCGATGCCTAAAAGGTGCTTAAAGATTTCTACAGCATGAAAGACAATTTTTTATCAACATGATCGTTAATTACGTAAGGTTTACATGTGTTTGCAAAATGTTGAAAAAAACTGCCATTTTTCCAAAAGCATATCAATTTATCCGATTTCTACAAACTTTGGTTTCAGCTAAAGCTATAACTTTACGTTGGCTTTTTTTTATAAATTGAATAGTTTTTTAAAAATTTAATTTTTCGTAAATGCACACGCAAAATTTGGATTTCTATCAATATCTTCAAAACAAAACAAAATTTTCCAAAAAGCCAACGTAATGTCATAGAGATACATGTAGACTTGTGTTGTGCAAAATTTCACACATAGCCTAGTAGATATGCTAATTTTAAGGGAATAATTGACGTTTTTTTTCATTCATCTTTCATACCCTATGTCTCAAAGTTGAGATGTCATAAAGAAATAAATTTTATATTTTTGGATAGCTGAAAGTCCCCTCTTTCCATTGATATTTAAATATTTCAGATAGGTGGAAAAGAAGTGGTTGAAATCGTCTATTTTGTGTACATAGGTTTAAAAACTATTATCCCTTTAAGCATATTGATACGGTAATATACCAGGTTGAATATAAAGATAAAAACAATGCTACTTCCATGATTTATTTACAAGCTAGTATAGATTTTTACTAAAAATAGAATTTAATTCTTCTACTTTACAACTTATAGATTTTTTAATCACCATCATTAATTTTGAAAAACTTAAATTGGATGAAAGTGTAATATATCAGTATAGATTGATGTGGATCATTACAGTGTGAACACAAGCCTGTACCAAATATACCATAAATACACATTACTTAAAACATGGTACTGGTACCAAAATATAATTAAGGGGTAGGCTGAACTTATAGAGACTTACAAAAAATTATCTGTTTTGTGGTAACATGAGGGCACAGGGACATTGTATAATTTCTAGCAATGATTCAATCGACTTGTTTATTGTTTGCAGTTTATATACATACCCATACTTCTGCCAAATTGGGCTTTTCTTTTGGTGAAAATTTTCAAAACCTAGTGACCCAATACTGAGTCAGGGCAACTCCCATAAAAAATGACATTTCATGTATGACATTTAAACTTGTGAATATATTGAGAAAAGGTACACTCAGACATCTATTGAATGGATGTTTATGGTGATTGCAGTTTAATTGTAACAGGAAATTTTACCTGAAGATAACTGTTTTAATTCACAAAAATTGAATTGTTTTAAAAAACCCAAGAAACATTGGCTTCGAAACATTGGCTTTGATGTATAGCAGTCACAGTGACAAACATTTACATTGAACTTATTTTTACATCTGTTGATTAGACTAGGTCATGTTGATGTTTTCATGGACTTTACCATATGTTAAAACACTGTCTCAAAAACTCAAATACTCTTTAAACTAGTGATCTCTAATTGGCTGTGTCATATTCACTTGCGTAGTATTATGTTAATCTCAGCTTTTTTGCATTGCATTTTTGATCAGTAACTAAGCCTGCCTTCATGCATAAGCTTACATATAAATATTATTTTTAAGACAGGGAAATCTGGGTGATAGATATACCATATAATTATTAGCTTTTTGAAAAAATCTGTATCCCAGCCTAGCTTACTTCTGTCATAGAAGCAGATAGAATTTAGTTTTTAATCCACATTTTATTTACTTGTATACCCCCTGTTATGGTCTTTCAGAGAAACTAAGCATAAAAATTGGGGATTTCCGTAAGGGGGTTTAAAACATATTTAGGTACCTTAAATCCACTAAACCTCGATATATTTGGAAAGATGGATGTAATCATACCATCATTATCCCCCTAAACCATTCATGTCACGTCAAACTTTTTTCAAGAATTTCAAGCGCTCAGTCACCATTTCAAATTGCGTATCCAAAATTCTGATGTTACTGGATCATGAAATGAAAGTACAAGATGATGGTTCGTTTGTTTCTATCACATGACCATGTGATGTCAGAGTTTTGAATGTGCTCGTAAATTCAAATGGCGACTGAATTCTTGAAAAAAAACTTTGACACAACTACAAGTGAGTAATGGTGTAAGGGCATAACATCAATTTTGAACCCCTGCACTTGTGAACGTGTGCAAAAAAAATCCCAATTTTTTATGCTCATTTTTTCTGACTCTCCCCCAGCCATATCTGTCTAAATAGCTATCAGTGAATAGAATAGGAATAGAGTCAGCCAGTTTGGACTACCATACCACAATGCTTTGTTGAAACAGAAATTTTTTTTTTTTTTTTCCAGCTATGGTTTTCAGCAGGTGGGATGGCCTTCAACCAGACTACCAACCTTAAAGAGAGATTAACAACACCAGAAGATGAAAGTGCTTTACTAGTCAGACAAATGGTGAGTTGGTTTTATATAACACAAATAACATTCAATGCAATATTGTTTCAGTTCATTCAATACATTGAAACAAAGGTTTAAAATACATGCATAAAGGCTTTATATATTTGAAGATATTTGAGATATAAGCTAAGTTAATTAATAACTGATTTTTGAGATGCTTTCATGGCCTTAATAAATAAAATACTTACTGAACATATCACATTTTTGTTCAAGTGACTTGTAACAAAGGGAAGCAATCAAACTTTGATATTAATACTACAGACAACAATAGACTGTCTTTCTCTTAGTATGTAGTACATGGGAGATAATTCTTCATAAAAAAACATGACTATATACTTCTTTCAAATAGAATATAATATTACATAAAAATTTAATGATGATTATCAGAAATGATAATTATTTAACACGAAAATGGAATAATGAATAAAGCTTCATATTTGGAAAAACTCAGAAAAATATTACATTAAATGGATGAATTTTTTTTAGAATATTCCTTGATTTGATCAAGCAATTTTTAAAACTATTCTTGAATTAATTATAAAAGAAAACTTTTTTCGAAGAATTTTTTATCAAGACAGATTTCTGTTTGTCAAATTGCTATAGGGAAGTCTGTTTCTGAAAATATCTGTCGATCTTGATTTGATCAAGCAATTTTTAAAACTATTCTTGAATTAATTATAAAAGAAAACTTTTTTCGAAGAATTTTTTATCAAGACAGATTTCTGTTTGTCAAATTGATATAGGGAAGTCTGTTTCTGAAAATATCTGTCGATCTTGATTTGATCAAGCAATTTTTAAAACTATTCTTGAATTAATTATAAAAGAAAACTTTTTTCGAAGAATTTTTTATCAAGACAGATTTCTGTTTGTCAAATTGCTATAGGGAAGTCTGTTTCTGAAAATATCTGTCGATCTGTCATATCATTCTTGCTGGTGGATATACCAGAGCTTCCAAATATAGACTTAGATTGCCTTTATAAGCTGCTGGAAATGACAGAAACCTTCCAGGTTCTTTCCGATATTGCTTTCATGTTTCAATAATAGTTAAGAGTTTCTATTTTGGTACAAAAATATAAGATTTTGCACTTATACAATTTATCTATGCATTTAAAAATATTTTGAATATTGCATCAAAGTTCCTGTATTTAGTGAATAAATAGTGTAGTTATATTATAAATTCAATTACTCAATTATCTTTATAATTTGTTAAAAATCAAACCACCGGTATTAAACCTATCTGCCTGTTAAAGATACAACAGGCCTATTAGGTTTGTTTAATACTTTTTATACACCCACATGATAATGTGGACGTATATATTCCTGCAACTCTATCTGTTGGTCCGTCAACATTTAGGCTATAGACCTTATAGCAGCAACAATTTTCCAATGAATTTTAATGAAACTTGGATGGAGTATTAGAATTTATAAGACGGCAGTCAAATTTGATTTTGCTGTCTTTTCGATGAACAGTTTTTGAGTTATAGCCCCTGCCTCTATATTTGTTGTAGAAACAATAATAGCTACAATTTTCAATAGATTTTAATGAAACTTGGTATGAGCATTGGAATTAATAAGACGGTAGTCAAATTTGAATTTGATGTTTTTTCAGCTGCATGGTTTTTTAGTTATTGAGTGAAATAACGTCAAAGTTTTATTGTGTGTGCAATAAAACCTAAAAACTTGTTTTGAGTATTGGCATTGAAAAAAATTTTTAGCATATGTTTTTTGATTTATTTCCCAATTTATTATTCAATACTGCCAGCAGGCATATATTACCTTGCCTGACAAGCTATCTTTTTGTTTTATAATGATATAAAATGAATAAAGTGCAATAGGCCAAGTTTCTGTATGAATTGAAAATATATTGATTATTTTATGAAAATACTAATTATTACTTTAATACAGATAGCCTATATTGATTGCTTTTGCTTTGGATGGCAACAATGATGTTGAAATTTTTTTAACAATTATTTGAATTTCATAATATTTAATAATAAGGCTATAGCCTTCATATGGCCTGATAAACCACCTACTACTATGGATTTTAATGAAAGATTTTGCTGCTGAAATCCCTAGATACTAATGATGAAATTCTTTTAACCTTCAGCTTCATATACCAACATTATGACGTTTTCACAAAAATTTCTTATGGAATTGCATGTATTCACTAAACTAGATCTTAAGATAGTTTTTGTGTAACAATAGTGACGTTAGAAGATGTGGGAATTAGGAAAGCGGAAAACCAGTCCACTTTCCTGAAAACTATTCTTCATCCTTAACAAGACCGACTTTCTTGAGTTACAAGCTTGAATAAAAGAAGTTCTTAGTTTTGATTCAGTCCTTTTCTATAAGCTTAGTCTTTTTTAAAAAAAGCTTTGATTATCAAGTCACTATGGAAAATCAATCGAGGAATTTTAATGAAACAACATTTATATTTAAAAATAGCTTGACAGCAGTTGACTTTCAATCATTCTATTATTTTGTTGACTTGAACGAATAACTGTAAAAATTACAATGATCTTGAGGGCAGTAATTCTTAACCTTGGGGCTTCCTAAGGATTATAATCTAATACCTAGAAATTACTATTTGACTAAATAATAAGTCTAGAATAATCTAAAATAGTAACATGGCCAGCCAAATCATGTTATGTTGTAGATTTTTTATCCCACAAGAGCGTGATGTTAATGATAATTTTCCATTCTAGCCTGGAGTTCTACCATTCTAATCATGATGTCAAATCTTCAGAGTTGTCTATAAATTTTATAAACTTAACTTTGTGTCCAGTCTATTATTGTCATTGCCTTTATTGACATTGCCAAAACTCAATTATCATCAATTAAAACCCCTGATCATTAAATCCATTAACCCCTGACACTGCAGTCCCACACCAACAGTAAAACCGCCCCAGGGTGAGAGGCAGGGTATTAAATGATTAAGGTTAGATGTGTAAACAAATGATATAAACTGCTATTTTTTATTTAAGGAGTCTTTGTCAAATGTGAAAAGTACCAAGACAATACTGGTATCGTACTTCAGAACTGTTTTTCACAAAAAAATCTTATCATAATTTTACCATGTAGATTTTTTGGAAATAGTTTCAATACCTACTAGTGAGAAATATGCTATACTGAAGAAGGACGACCCCAGTGATCTTGACAAAAAATAACAACAAAAACTGATCTATTCCAGAATAATTGTGGGAATGTTTTCATGTCCTGTTAATGAAATATCAATAGACGACATAACGATAAAGGGATTTCTCATATCTTAGCAACATTGATATATTTTTTACCAAGACTATTGTCTAGAACAATGTAAAAAAGCGTGCCTTGATTATATTAAGAGATGATTGGCCAATTGAAATGAGTTTTATGACTAGACTGTGGGCTAATTATCTCCAAATTCTGTGAGATATGAGATAAAAAAAAACATTGAACAAATCAATTTTGTTCTATCAAAGTACATTAAATATTTTTTTTCAAATTTGAACATTACATGTAGAGCAAATGAAGAAATATAATTTACACATTTCTTTCAGTTATATTTCAGCATCAGGTCCCTTTGCCCTGGGTTTGTATGTTCCCTCTGGGTTTGTATGTCTGTGGACTTTCACCAGTTAAATTATATAATTTTTTGTAAGAAATTGAAGTAAAGTTCTGTAATGTTAATCGGATTCCAAATGACTTACTTAAAGTGTTTCAAGTATCAACAGTATAAAGTATCTATAAGAATAAATATATATAAAAAAACAATGTCTTAAGAGAACTAATTCGATCATAAATTGGTTTTAAATTTGATTATGTGGTTTATAGCTCCACAATACTTTTATGTATCTTCACCTATTTTTGTTTATTATATAGTTGGGTGTAAGCTTAAGTAGATTACCAATCTGTGTGTCTATAAGGATAAATGTCTTTACCTGATGTTTTCTGTTGCATTTCCTGATGATGTCTGTTGCATTTCCTGATGATGTCTGTTGCATTTCTTGAGGATGTCTTTTACATTCTCGACAATGTCTTGTGCCTTTCTCAATATTTTTTCTGCATTTCTCAATATTGTCTTGTGCATTTCTCAATATTGTCTTGTGCTTTTCTCATTGTTCCAAAGACTAGAGCAGTTAGTAGTAGCTAAATTATAAATTTATAAAATTGAAAATTTTACCATATGAACAAAGTGATGGCTATTTTTGGCTGTATTTTGTATAATATTATAGCAATGAAGCCAAACTAGGTAAGTTTCTCTCAATTGGTAAAGGTTTGAATTAAAGGCAAAGAGTTAAAAAAAAATTCCAGTCAAATGATAGTAGTTAATTTTATATCTAAGTTTGACAATTTAACTCATATTTAATGTTATTGTTATTAATAGCATAACATAGTAGTGCTCATACGAATAATCGATTAGTAGTATTCGAAGCCGTTTTCGCGAATATTCGAATCGGATTTTACTATTCCAGTATTCGCCTATAAGGCCATACCAAAATAATTTTCTGTTCGTCAGGAATTCCGTACCTGATTTTCCCTCATCTAAATTTTATTTTTAAATTAAAAAAAAAAATTCCGTATGTAACCGAGGAGCTTCCGTATGTAAAATTTTTATAAAAGAATTTTTAATTTTAAAAATAAAATATATTGCCTGTATGTCCTTTCCTTTAAATTGAGAGATAAAATGACTGTTTAGCTCTCAGTCCCAGTTTCATTTTTATTTCCTTAGGCCTAAAATGTGGTTGCTGAAGTGACAAATTGCACCATCTATTTCCGTTTGTCAGTTTGTGGACATCGTGCGTCAATTATAGTAGAACATGTTCTAGTTGAAAGAGCGAGTTCTTATAGTAGTCTAGGTACCTCGCTTCTGCAAGAACGTATTCCATTCAGGAAAATCGACGACCAAACGCATTGAAATTATGGCCTATGCAGTGTGATTTGACTATTATTTCGATTTATTGTATTAGTTATTGCCTTTGACAATAACACATACATCTATAAATGTGTTATTGTGAAAGGCAATAACTCGTACCAACATACATGTGTTATCTACCGATTTCGTCGGATCTACCACTGGGAGACTCAAATCTACCGATTTTTTTTCTTTTCGTAACCATAATTTTCACAGGGCCTACCATTTTCAATGTCAAAATTCTTTACCATAAAGCAATAAAATATTCTTTACTTGTATTTTATTTGCCGGTGACACGCGTTAATCTCACCCCGTAATAATATTATTATTATCTGATTAATTAATCCCCCGTTTAAGATGATAATTTGATCCATTTTTCACCCAATAACGTTCTTAAAACGTACACTCTACTTTTGCTTTTATGATTAATTTTACGGTAGCCTTAATTTAACCATAAACGATATTTTGAAGTCCTCACAAAAATTTCGTTTGCTGGTACCTATTTTTTTCCAAAAAATCCCGAAGAACAGAATATTATTTTGTTATGGCCTAAACAAGATTAAATGATAATACATTTGGACGTTTTGAAAACTCCCCTTTGAATAACATTGTCTTTATAACGGCAGTCAAACATATATGCCAGCTAATGCAAGAGTGTTGTTTAGAAATATTTAACTTTAAATAAATCACCCCAAACTGGTACTGATATTTCAAAATTGAACATAAATTCGCACACAATAGTTCTTGGTTATCTAGTTCTAAGATTACAAATGTGCGTTGTAAAATCTACTTAGACGAACCGACCAGAAACAATTTGTTCATATCTAACTGCAGAGCAATACAGTTTTTTTTTAGAATTCAACGTTCAGTTTTCTATCCAAACGTAGACAAACAACAATCCGTGGATCTATTTTAATATCATGCCTGGAAGTACAGACCGCTTTGGTTAGCACAAGATTATGAATTATTATTATGAGTAATTTTGTAAACTGATTTTCACGCAATTTATTAGGAATTATTTCGAGATAATCCCTGTACCAAGTTATGTATAGATTGTGTTGTCAAGTCTCTCGAGGTCGCATCTCGTTTATATAACAAGTGCTGTTTAATCAAAGCATTTAACTTTTGATTAGCTGGTATAAATAGAAACATGTTATTATCCAATCAGAATAAAGAAGTTTTTCCTCCAATGGCTTTGGCTTCATTTTTATTTTGGTACTTCGCTTTTTTTTATCAATTAGAACTGAATACCTTTTATTCTATTGTTTGCCGGCTTTATTGTTTCTCAAGACGCAACCGGAATGTTATAAATAATAATTGTATGTCATAAAATATGCTTTCATAGCGAGTTATTAACAGTACTGTTTTAAATCTGTATTTTAAAAAAAAAAACGGCAAATTTCACCAGTAAAAAGCTAATTTTTCAATGCAATTTTCTCATTGAAAATATCGTCGATTAATGGAATACAAATCAAATTATGCTGTGGTATAGTAAAAATCACTATTAGTGTGAGCACTATAACATAGTAGATTATTCTGTCAAAAATATTAGAGGAAGGAACCAAGGGTGAATGTATAAGGTGCAGAAACAAGAATCAGTACTCCATAATGTCATACTTGAGGTGAAATTCCAACATTTTTCCTTGCTAAAATTTATATTAATTGTGGAAACTACCACACCTAGATCTATTATATAAAGTAGTGTAAGAGATCTGTGAACTCTTGTAATATTGAACGATAATCCAGAAGAATAATGGCTAGCATTAACAACTTCTGATTAATCTTCTACATTATCATTCTTACCCGAGATTTAGATAGTTAATGAGAAGAGGATCAGAGTCTTTCATCGTTAAAATATCTCATGATTTACTTGTCAATTACACTATAATACTGTTCACTTAATCAATTGTGTCGTGGATTAATGGCCAGGGTCATATTGTCTTGAAATAGATTTTTACAGAAATTCTAGAAAACTCATTTACACCCACCAGGTTATGTCCTGAAAATTAGTCATCTGCATACTCTAACACATAAAAGGTGAAATTTAATAAAACATACCAATTGAAATTAAAAAGATTCTTAAGGTTTATATACATAGATTAAGGTCTTGATTTGAGTTGTTGGTTGTTCCATACTCAGAAACAGCATTGTATTAAGATAGTATCAAAAACCTCTAATTGTTTGCAATGTATACATGTGAAGAAAATTTTCACAAGAGCAATATTTGTCTATATCTTTTTTTATTTTAAGAACCTGTAAAGAATGTTTTATTATGTACTAATTTTTTTTTTTGCCAGATTAAAAGGATGTTAACATTTCTTCAACAAGAGGGTTGTCTATATTTCTAAGTTGATGAATGCGTCCAAATTCAATTAAAGGATTTGAACATAAGATTGACATCTGTTTAGGATCAGTATTAATGCCCTGATTAGTAAATCAATGATAGTGATTGTTATATTGGTAGTCTTACTGACAGTAAGGCCCTTGCCATTGATGTTTAATAATGGATCAATTCGGTCAGTAAATCGAATGAAATGTTAAAAAGATATTGTACTGAAGGTTTTATTTTGCCCCGATTACATTTGTGAAAGTAGGTCAGTGATTTTTATTGTTGATAAATTTATGGTCTAGACCTGAACTACTGAAGTTATTTCTGAATATTGTCTTTGTCAGCTATTTGCAAGCCTTCATATGTAATCCCAATTCTAAATGTTAAAATGGAAATCGTTCAAATTCTTTCTTTACATCCTGCACTGTTGACAGTTTTGTGGTACTGAAACAGCAGCAGCACTAACTAATTTGTGACCTGGATTCAGAATTTTGCATCCATAAATGTATAATAACCATATTTTGAGTGAATTGGAATCGATGCTGATGATCTCTAAGTAATTTAGTCAGATCAGATAATTCAGCAGTTTACATTCAATAAGAGATACGCTCTTTATTCTGATTGGATTTTATTAGCAATTTATTTCTTTATTGTTAAGGCTTTCTGAGCAGAATTTGGGTTCATATTTAGCTTGTATGACATACAAAATTCATGGTTTAGACAAATTACTGTACTCAAGAAATTACAGACTTGCTTTGGGGTTTCTATTTATGTAGGATACAGTATTTTTTATTGCTAGCTGATATTAATTACTTTCTGGGTGCTAACCCTAGAACATTGAGCTGAATTTTGTATTTTCGATTTCTTTATGTGTTTATCCTATGATGTTTTCTGAGTTATTGCTCTTGACTTTGAATCGAAATCAAAATCTAGGTCTGATCACTCAATGGTAATGACTTGTGTTTAAGCCTAAATAATTCTCAACATCTTACAACTTATTACTAAAGGAAGAAAGTGCAGTCTTATTTGAATACTTGAATATTAATTTATATTGGAATTAAAAACTAATTCTGACATAAAATACATGGCTATTTATACACTTATTATCCAATTAATTCAACAAATGTTTGATAAATTTTTTCCTGAAGATTTTCTAATAATAGAAGAATGTCATTTTCCTCAATAAAAATATTGGAAATCAAATTTTGTATGACAGATTTCTTAAAATATGATAGGAAGGTTGAGCTGCATGTCTCCAGTTCTGATAGGTGGCTGTCTTCTCTCAGTAGAACTCCTGTCACATAATACCAAAATAACTCCTAAACGAATTTCCATGTCAGAATTATTCTCTGTGTATTTGGACAGTCATGTATGATTGTAGACAGTTATCTTATAATATTCTAATATGATGTTACTGAAGTTGAAGATTTTAGTAAAAGACATCTTCCATACTTCTGGTCATTAATTCAGAAAAAGTTCTTATATTTTCTACAGTCCTGGTATCAATAATCTTGAACAATAATACACTTTACTCAATACCTTTGGTCTTCTCACACCTTACAGTCTGCCTGTCTGTCTGTCTGCCTGTCCAAATTTGGTGAGTGTGTTTGTTATAACCCAAGGAAGAAGCCTATTGAAAATCGGACCAATCGAAAAATATTCAATGAGTTATTGCCATTGTTTTTGAAAATTTGTTGTGAACACGATTAAGAGTGTGTTTCTTGATGGATTTTGATGAAATTTGGTGTGATTGCTTGTTATTACTTAAGGATGAAGCCTATTGAAAATCAGACAAATCGAAAAATAAATTGATGAGTTATTGCCCTTGTTCTTGAAAACACATTCATCTGCCTGTCCACAATTGTTGTGAACAAGATAGAGACCACATTTCTTGATGGATTTTGACCAAATTTGGTGAGTGTGTTTGTTACAATCCAAGGAAGAAGCCTATTGAAAATCAGACCAATCGAAAAATATTCAATGAGTTATTGCCCTTGTTTTTGAAAATTTGTTGTGAACACGATAAAGAGTGTGTTTCTTGATGGATTTTGATTTGGTGTGATTCAATCATCCAAGGATGAAGCCTTCTGCCCGCCTGTCTGTCTGTCTGCCTGTCTGTCTGTCCGTCCGTCTGCCTGTCCACAATTGTTGTGAACACGATAGAGACCACATTTCTTGATGGATTTTAATGAAACTTGGAATGAGTCTTTGTAATGACCCAAGGATGAAGCCTATTGAAAATGAAACCAACCGAAAAATATTTACTATGAGTTATTGCCCTTGTCCTAAAATTCCTTGTGAACACGATAGGGAGCCGGGTTCTTGATGGAATTTGATGACACGTGGTGTGAGTGTTTGTTATAACTCGAGGATAGATTTTCACGTTTTCACTTTATCAGTCTCTGATTCTTTGTAGACTTGATAGAGATCTGGTTTCTTGATAGATTTTGACAAAGATTGATTTGAGCCTTTTACATTTAAAATATTGTATTAACTGATACCTCTTGTTCACCGCCCGAATAACTAAGGCTGCCAATGGTGGGCGTATTACGATGGGCCATCGCTATTTTTTATTGTGAAGTAGTAAGGTTAAACTGTAAGCTAAAACAGTGACATTGTATATCCTATGGGAAATTTATCAAAATAAATTTAATAATACCCTAATATCTGGATAAATATAGGAAAAAAAGCACTTTTCATCTGAAAGCTAATTTTATCACGAGTTTCAGATCTTTTATGTAAAGAAGTGAAATTTCAAGACATGACAAAAGGTCTGACCCATGTTAAATAAAGAGTTTAATTT
Organism: Nipponacmea schrenckii; assembly: GCA_030562195.1. Classification (NCBI taxonomy): domain Eukaryota; kingdom Metazoa; phylum Mollusca; class Gastropoda; family Lottiidae; genus Nipponacmea; species Nipponacmea schrenckii. The sequence continues at coordinate 33,267,609 of CM060200.1, read as the reverse complement.
TATTTTAATGTTATGACTGGAAATTTATTGATACTGTCATGATATGTGTAATTTTACATTATAAAGAGTTCCTGGAATAGTGCTGATGGTTGTCTGATTATACAGGATGTTAGATTGGTAATTATCTCTTCATTGATTATTCTTAGCATCTTACCTTCAATACAGAACCTTAAACAATACATAATCTAGACATATGTCTATAAGTAGGCATAGGTTGAGCTATTTACAAATCAGTTCAGGTTTGTGAGCTTTAGATGTTCAACCAGCAGTGATTTTTTGGCTTTCTTGAGAATACTTTTCTCATCTCACCCTAACACAATTTAAAAAAAAAATCTGAAGGGGGAGATCTGAGATTTTATTACTACATCTATTTAAAGAAAATGTCAGTCCTTATATGCCATAATGAGATATAAAATACAGCTCTGGAGATACATGGATATTTCCACTATATTCACACTGTGATGTGTTTTACAATCAACATGCTAATGGATTATTGATGACATATTTGATAGGAGTAAGATAATATCAAGTGAAGATAAATAGTGTTTGTTATTTAATATCTTATATTCAATGTGAGAGTTTGTAAATCAATCAGATTTCAATTGTCTTTACATTTTAATATGATTTATATATATTTCTTATGACAACTGTCTCCAGCTTACTGAAACAGAATTTTTATACTCTTAGAATGTTGTATAGGTGGTGTGACAAGTTGATGTATATTCCTGTCAAAAGAATACTAAAATAACATAAACCTCTGGATAAGTGTTGACAATTCCATTGCAGAATTGCAGACTGTTAATACACTGTTATGTTTAGAAGTATAAGAACAACAAAGTGCTTGCCAGAATGTTAGAAAAGAACATAGAAACTTGCTTTTTGCCAGTTAACTAATTAGTAAAAGTAGGGTTTTTTTTCTTTGGCAATTGGCCAGTTTAGATTATTGTCAAATTGAAATTCATTGTTTTAATACAGTGTTAATGGCCTGACATAAATATGCTCCTTTCCAATTTTATTACGGTTCAATTTTATGTAGAAAAACACATTAATTTATTGTTTATTCCCAGTGGGAATCTATCTTTAAAATTTATCAAAAATGGGAGATAAAAGAAAAAGTATATTTAGCTTCCGTATTATATCACAAGCTCTTTAAGAGTCTATTAACTTGCAGTGACATTCAGACTAGAATGTTAAGCAACTATTTAGAGTTCAGATCAATGAGAGAAGGCTGTAAGCTGGTAGTGTCTAACACTCAGATTCCTGTTAATGCCACCACACTGTAGGAATCAGTAGTAGAGAGATGACATGCAAAGCTATTTATAAGATGTCATAGTGTTCAGGTATTATGTTGTACTATATATTGAAGGTGTAAATGTGATAACGTGATGTTATGCACTGTGTTAATGTGAAGTAAAGAATGATGTATTAAAAACAACAGAAATTTAATCTAGTGATAAAGTTTAATATATTTTGTCTCTGTGAAGTTAGTAATAATGAGTAAAGAAATTATGTGTTAAAATAGGAGAAAAATAAAGGCTGGGAGATAAGAGTGAGTTTTAAATTTGCTGATGTCCAGATATGGCATAGTCATTTTTCTAGCAAACTGGATGTCGTTTGGTGGAATCAATTTCCGTGAGTCATCATCCTAAATAATGTATTTTTAGCATTTTTATAATGTGCAATTGAGTTTTATTTTAACCAAAATAAAATCTGAAGTTCATTTTCCTTCAAATAAATACATCTTAGTTTGAGTTCAATTCAGGTTTTGATTATAGTTATATGTTGAGTGTTGTTCATTTTGATTGAATCAATTCACTACTTGCTGTTATATGTCTGCGTTAATATAGACTTGTAAATGATTATTGTTAGGCCAAATTTCACTTGAATTATGTTTGATCAAATCACATCAGATGATTGCTTTTATATAATCTGTCCACCAAACATTCAGTAGTGTATTTTGAAAGTGGAGTTTGCTAGGTAAAGAGCAGCTGTCATTGTATTTTGTATCCTGTATCTTGTCAAGTTACACACTATTATACAGTTTGTATTCTAATTGTCTTCTCAAATTTCTACATTTCATAATGATGCATTTATGTAAATATGTAAAATAGGCTACCTGTGTAGTAATTTTGTTAAGATTGTGAGGTTGGAGTAGAAAGTAGTGATTTGCAGTAAATCTGTTAAGGATTCAGTGCAGTTATTGATAAAAAGATCTCTTAAAAGAGTTAATTGAAATCATGAAGTATTTCAGATTTTTGTTAAGACTTTTGATTTTGAAAGCATCTATATTGATACAGAAACAATTTGACCTACTTCTAAAAGAAACTGTGGAGCTGATCTTTTGGTCTTTTGAAACTATCAGGAAGTGGAATCATTTTAAGGACAGGTTTATCTGACAAACTTTAATTGCCCTGTGACAATAAGGTTTGATTTCTTAAACATTAACAAAATATTCATCTGATTTAGATCCGAGATTTTCAACTTGGGTCAATATACACCACACCACCGGGGGCAAATAAAAAATTCTTGAGGGTAGAATTAACAAAGAAAGAAGAGGTTATTTTATATTGCATTTAGTAATTGGTAGTATGATAATAATGACTAGGTTTTATGGAATAACAATTACTGAGCAGAAAAAAGTAACTCAGTAATTGTTATTCCATAAAACCTAGTCATTATTATCAAAGAAGAAATTGATAACTATGTTAACAGGAACAAAGGGCCTTGACATAAACATTGCGATTTATGTGGAAAACCTGTGTTCTATAAATATAAATTTTAAGGTGCAAGGGGTGAATGGTGGAGATGTGTTTTCTCAAGAGGGAAGTGGACCATAAAAGTTGTGAAGCACTACTTAAGTTTATGAAATACTTAGAACATATTCCTGCATTTCTTTTTATATCAAGGTTTTTAGTCCTTTTTTGCTGTTCCATAAATAATGAGTCATACATTTGTATAAAGTACTGGTAGGTCAATATATTACCATTTGTGATACAAGTCTTAAGGTTTTGTTGTGTCCCATTTTATTAATATCAAATTGGGACATCTTCAAAGAACCATTCAACCATTACAGAATGTTATGCTTTATGACCATTTTTTCTACATTATTCATCTATAGGTATTTTATTGTGTATTATATATTATGTCTAAACAGTGGACAAGTACTCGGCCTATAGGGGCGGTTTTGTCTGAAATTTTCTGAAAGTTTTCATGATTTTTAAATATTTTGAGGATTTTGAAGTGCAGATATGAGACATAGTAAAGTGAGTTGAAAACTTATTGTATTTTTCATGCCATCAATATATTTTTCTTGTTAACTTCATTCTTTAAGTGATAAAAATCCCAAACTTGAAACATTCTTTAACAACAGCAAGTTATTTAAACCACAAGTTGGTATTGAAATTGAAGGGATGGAATGCAATACCCATTAAGGAATACTCACCTCACTTCATACAAAGACAAAGGCAGATTCAAATTCTCAATAGAGAGGAATTCTAATATCAATCAAATCTATTATTCTCTGTTATTCAATTGAAATCCTAAGTAAATACTTAAAAATACAAACATATCAACAACTCTGATTCTTAATTGTACATATTTCTGTTTCTGGCATTATATACATTGTATCTTTTTGCTTGAAATGAGCAGAGGTACAGAAAAAAAAATATATATAGGATTAGGAAGTTTACCATATAAAACATAAGTTATATGGATATACTACTTTGATTTTATTATATACTATGTTTTCAAAACATACAGGTAACATCGTCATTTTACTTGATGACATCCTGCATGGTTTGAAACATGTAATCAATTTAGAAATAGTATATCCATATGTTTCGTGTTCTTAATAAATCAAATCAATATCAATAATTACATGACAAATAAAAGGTTTTGGCTGTCTAGAATAATATAAAAAAAAATGAAAATTGCATGACAGAACAGTCTGGGTAGGAAGTGCTAATATTTTTTATCTGTGTTTCCATTGAAAACCTCTTTACAACTTATTCCTTTATAACTAAATTATACATGACATAGATCAATTCCCAACTAATGGAACTGTTCAATTTGATTTTCTATCTTCATGGTAAAGCAGTATTTTAAATTTAGTTGTTTGTGTATTTTAAATATTTGTATTTAAAACTGGAACCACAGACATCTGACAGAAAATGGGAATGGTGTCCTCATAAACATAAAATCTCTGTACAAAATGTTTTATATTTTAAGTACATTACATTAAAAGTATCTTAACAGGTTAAACAATAGGTACATTCAGGAGTTAATTCTGTACCTTTTCTATTTGAAATATTGCTTGGTTGAAGATTGGATGAGCCATAGTAAGGCCTTAGGTGCTATACTTTATCGATATATATTATTCCACTGGCACCATTATTTTTTTTTACATACATTGCAAGATCTATGTTATTTGCTTTGTACCATTGATTATTATGGCTGATATTTCTCGATATATCAATATTCAGTATACAATCATCCCAAGGACATTTTCTAGGCATTATGTATTTGTATGGCTCAAAACTCTCATTAGATGTCCTAATCAAATCACAAGTGTTAGTCAAATCCAAAGATTTAACTCTCCTACAAAATATTAAAAGTAACAGTATATATCCATATTTTTCTGTACATGTTTATTAATGTTTATGATTGATATAGATATATAATTGTATGTAACTACATAATATTTAAAGGTCACTTGTGGTCATCATTCCTTAAATTCTCTGCATAAATTATTTTTGTTATTTATGATGCAATAAAATATGACAGCTTATATCTGACAGTCTAATGGTTCCCTGAATATTCTTAGTTCAAGCAACTTGTAAATTAGTTATGTGAGCCATTTCATTCATTTCAAGAGTAATTTGCAGTTTAATTATGTCCAGAAATCAGACTAAAAGAATTCCAAACAAGGTGCTCTAACAGATTTCTTACCTTGCGACAAAGTTATAATAAGCAAATAAATTGGATCTTTTATTCAATTTGTTGAACAGTCATATCGCATGAAAGGACTGCTGTAATTCTTGAATACCTACAACAGTGATTTGATTTAGTTACTCTGTGTGAGAATATTAGAGTCAACCAAACAGAAAATGATTTAATGTATTTGCTTATGAGATAAGGAGACTAAAATGTTGTCATATGGAAAATTATATTATGTTTTACTCCCTCTAGGGGCCTACATATTTCTTATTTCTTACACTGTTTACTTATTAAACTTTCATAAATATTCACAACTCAGTTGATCAGCAGGACATTAATATTCAGTAAAATATTTATATTCTTCTTAATCAGACAAATCAATCTACTTAAAGTAGTAATTCAGAATTTTTTTTAGCACATTGATTTACGTAGTTTATATATATAGGACAATCTAAAATACACAAGGCATCTTTAACACTATTTCCAAGGAGTAAAAATATAGACCATTCGAATCATACAATTCAAGGCATTTAAAAACTTCATTCACCTTGTAATTGTCAATGTACATTATATGAAGTTTGAGTTATTAATGTTATTGTAAAGATGGTGGTTCGATTAGAATCATTTTAAGTTTCGAGGTCTGACAACAAAGTCTGGCACTATTTCACCATATATGACCTAGGACAGTGCTTCAATAGGAGAATATCGCTTATCATGCCTATTGCCTATTAATATATATTATTACTGTGAATGGATGAATATTTTAGACCAGGATGGGAAGGCGCATTGTTTTACTTTTGTATATGTCATATCATTCATGTATATATCTCAAATTTGACAAACCATCCTCTTCCAATAACCAAATTACCATGATGAATGTTTTATAATCTTAATGCTTACTTAAGTTTGTTCTTCTATTAGTTTCTATTAATGAGTCTGCTGTTGATCAAACAGTAATTTAAAACAGACATGACTCGAAGGAAGGAAACAGTAGAATTTTATTTAACACATGACTGAATGAAAATACTTCTTGACAAAAATTCAATAAAACCAGTTGGATGTGAAGTAATTAGTGAATTGTCTTTGTAATTTAGTATAAAAGTTTAAACAATAACAGCAAATATATATATATATATATACTATGTTACTATTGGTTACTGTTGAATATGAATTGTAGTTACAATTATTTATTTAGATACAATCCTTATAAAGGCATTTTAGACTTTAACTGCTGGTTGCTAAGAAGCTAAATGGTTGTTATGTTAAATGATCTGGAGAACCAGAGTGAAATCTGTTATATAAATCATTTTGGCAAAACCCTTGTGAACATATGGAAATGTTAATGTTTCTTCAAATGATAAGATGTTTTTTTGTTAAATTATTTGTTGAATGAAAAAATTACATGTAAGTAGGCCTCTATTGGATAATTGACGTGTGAAATTCGGAAGAGGAGTTTGATTATCTGATGAATTTGAATTACGTCCTTGAATGTGAAAGACAAGTTGAAGTAAGAATTGATATTTAGAAAATGATATATGAAACCTGACCAGTCCATCTCAGTTCATTATATTCACCTGATAATTACCTTGTTATCCATCACTATCGGATGTCTTCAATTATAGGTTTTCAAAAGTCCATTCTTAAAGTTAGTACTGAGAAAGTAATATGGTCTCTGAAATAATTTTATGATGACTTGTCCATGGCTCTATCCATTACTTTAAGGATTGGTAACACATTCACTCAAATATCACTGATCATTATTCCCAATTTAAATTGTTGATAGTAATTGTTGATTAAGCTGATTCTTAAAGTAATTGGTGATGATTCTAAGAGTAATTGTTAAGGGTGATTACTCTGAAAGTAATTGTGGACTAACTCATTTTAAAGCTGAACAGTATTCAGTGAGTACTATTTCTCATTTAATTTCCTTGATTTTCTTTGTTTTAATTATAAAGTCAATAAGAAGATTTATTTTAGTAAGAAACTTGATAATTGATTTTCTTTATTTCTCAGCTGATTACCACAACAATTAACTTTCTCAATAAATTATTTCAATGTTCAAAATTGGATATTTTTTTTATAAAATAATGTTGAGTACACTGTGCTTACCTTGTGGGACTTGAACTTAGTAAGTTTGAATCAGAATATATTTGTTCAATTGCTTATGTTCTATGAGTCTTATTTCAATTTGTTTGATTACAGATGTTCTTGAAGTCTATTTATTTAATAAATACATTAGTTTATTTTCTGATTTAATTCTATCCTGCTTTTGAATTATTGATTTTCTGATTTGATCCTATTTTTTTTAATTGTTTACTTTTCAAACTGCTCTTCTTTTTGATCCAGCTTTTGAATGGTTGATTTTTAAATCTATTCATTTGATTGTTTGTCTTATTTCAAATACATAGTTAGTTGTGAAATTTGATGATATTCATTTTTCAGTTGTTTTTTTTTATTGAAGTTATGGTTTAGTTGTTGCCATTTGTAAAGTTAGATTGTTGGAATATTGATATTTATTCGTCTAGTGTGAAGAAATAAAACTAGATTTCTATAATTCTTCAATCAAAATAAAACGTTTTTTTAATTCTAATCAGTTTTCCTTGATTGTAAGATTTCTCTGGTACAAGTTTTCATTACCTAATCAATGTTTGTATAGGGATTGAATGTGATAAGAAATTGTATTTGAATACAATACTAGTATGATGTAAGAAGATGGTTTAATTTGAACACAAAATTTTACTAATAATATGAAAATTTCAGGAATATATTAAGTTGCATAAAAGAATTTAATCAAAAATTGAAGATACTCTCTAGTTTAATAAGTGTAAACCATATTCAATCAAACTGTTGTTGTGATGGATATAATCTGTTGGACATATTAACTCATTAACTGGATACCATGGAACCTGGGTGGATATATAATTGGACTGGATTTGGATTATTAACTTACCATCAGTGTTATCTTTGACACTATATTCATGTTGAAACCTACCTTAATCATTTTAAACTATGGAACAATAACAACTTCACATTCCCTAAATATGCTCAAAGTTGATTCCAGCGAATCACGAAGGTCACGGACAAGTTTAGCGTCCATATTTGAGGATTTAGTCAGCTTACGGAAATCGTTATTACATCGACCATCAGATGCATGGGTAAGTATATTCTTGATAAATTGGGAAATTGTTGTTTAAGTCATGATTGCAAAATGTCTTAGAAGAAGAAAAACTTTCTGCAAAAGCTATAGAGACTTAGTAAGATTTATTAGTGAACATATTAACGCTTAGGAAGATCTGTTCATTTTCAAGATAGTGTCAATAGTTAAATGCTGTTGAAACATTTATATCCTAAAACTGGAAACTTGATAGATATCTAGAAAGTCTCTAGTAGAAACCATTATTAAGATATAAAATATTAAACAGCTGACACTTTAAACTTGGTAGTATTACTATTGTCTAATTATTTTATGAAATATTGAGTAACCTTTGTTATTATCATTCATTGGAGAGCTTCTATACTTTCCCTTGGACTCTAGCTTGTTTTTGAGAGGTTGTTTCACTTGGGGCCATTTCAATGCTTAGTTGTTTAGAGAGCATCCCACATGAAGGCCATTTGAGATATTCACACCCATTGTATAATTCGGGATTCAGTCTGTGTCTCTACAGTCATAAGAATTTAAAACAGGCTGGGGGAGGAAATCCAGTTTCTGGCACAACCATTAGAAGTTTGGATACAGCAATTTTATTATGGCCACAGTAGGGATGGTTGTGTATTGCCATTGCTATTGCTTACAACACAATGGAGACTACTAACAGTTTTTGCCTGGTGTTAATTTGTATGATTTTGATGAGCTCCCCATTGCCAACAAGTGATAGTATCATACATCATACAATATAACTGTCCATTGATGCTAAAAACATGATAATTGTGTAGTCTACATTGAAGATTGTTAAGACCATTGAGAATCAAAGTAAAAACTGAAAACTAAACATGTAGCTTCAGAGATGTGATATTATAATCTATTTATAGCATGAAATAAAGACGCTAATCTAATTTGTCAAGTTGGTTGAAGATAAACGATTAGCTTGTCCTCAGAAAGCTATTAAACTGTAGAAAGCAGATCCTCTTTGAAATAATTAGTCTGTTAGGATAGGAAGTCATTTTGAAGTCATTGTACTGAATCATTTTGAAGTCATTGTACTGAATTGAATCTACAGATGCAATTTTAGCATGATTCAACTGGTACACTGAAAATAAGAAAATGTTTATAATACATAATGTGAATTTTACTTATTGAGAGTTAATATTTGCCTTTCATAATATTGGCGTTTCTCAATCATTTCAACACTTCAGTTAAAATGTCTTGTATACTAACTCTTTAAAATTTAAAGTCTTGCAAATTTTTAAAACTGGAATAATGAGGAATGGTGGTCTGCTACAGGCTATCAAATCACTTACCACTTGACCAACATATCAAGTAAATGATGTTATATCATCAGAAGTTATTTTTCTGATAATCACATCTTTTAAACATTTTATTGAATGTTTTTCATCAGATTTAGAGAAAGATGTTCAGGTTTGACAAATCTTTCGTGATTTGTAATTATTTTGATTTATGAGACAATAATTTGATTTTTATTTCTCTTCTTAGGAGTGCCTAATTCTATTTATAGACTACTTGAGAATTGAGAGAATTTATCAAAGAATAAAAACAATTTGTCAGAAAAAGAGAAAGGTTTTCAAGTAGAAAATGAAACTGTGAACAAATATGGAGTTCATCATTGGAAAGAAAATCGAATAAACTACATATAATTTGAAAACTGAAGAATTCTCCTGAGGTTTCCTCTTGACAATGGTTGTCTCGCAGGAATCCTTCTATTTCATGTTGATGAAGAAATATTTTAGTATTTCGTTTATCTTGTTGAAACATTGATGTTTTTCCCCTAATTGACTAAATATTCTTCTGCTCAAAAGGGATGTCAATATTCATATGACAGATGTAACTTGTTGTGTAACATCTCTTAAGATATTGAAGCGATGGGAATGGGATAGAAAATTGATTGGGAATATCTCTAAATGGGAGTAATACAAACCAAATAAATTATTTTCACCCCCCTATAGAAATGATGCTAAGCTAAAAAAAAACTTATACTGTGTTCTGAAGGTGGCTTTAATGTCTAAACATAGCTTCTAACCGAAAAGAGATCAAAGTATTCAAGAATAATAATTGTATATAAAGCCCAATATTGTGGGCTTTAAGAAACTTTATTTCCTTTATTTGATGTTAACTGCAGGATATCCTGTTCATAGTAAATAATGTTTTTAGTATGAAGATAGCAAAGACCTTTCATCTCTGATGTAAAAACCAATAAAATCTGTTAAATTGTTATTTCTCTATTGGAATATGTTTTTCATTTATACAAATTTTATAAGCACCCACATGTCTGCAATTGCAAGATATCTTACTATAATCACAGTAATTCTCAATTTATTATCTTGACTTTGACCTTAAAGCTATTGATTTGGTTAGTATTGATTACAACATTGTTAAATCTCTTTACCACAGTATACCTTGACATCTTAATTTACTTGTAGGAATTGTTAGAAATGTTTTTTACTGAGATTAATCTTCAAGAGGTCTGTTTCATGTTTGGAACTTGACATCTAACATAGTAGATTGTGTTCTTCATTTGACAGAAAGTTATATTAATTAAGATTGGTATGTTAATATGGCCAGAATGTTATACAACGCTTTCCCTTTGCACAATACTGTACAGGAGTTAGGGTATTATTTAGGAGGTTGGTTTTAATTACATTTAGTCTTTTGTCAAGGGCTCTGTACCTCCTCTTTCTGGGTTGTTTTGCACCACCTGCCTGTAGTTGTGAAATTGTATCTTCTGTGACTTTTTGTTCTTTTTTTTATTATGTCTATGAACATGAATAGATTCGGACGGCTTGCAGTACATTTGGACAATTTCAAGTGCCAGCCTTCGACGTGGTTCGTTGTTCTTGGACCCTCTGTTTGGAAGTTGTTCCACGTCAGGCGCTCGCCTCCTTCAACCCACTGTTCTGTGACATAGTCTGCTAGACGCAGAACCCCAGGCATCTCTAAGTCAACTTCCTCCAATGCATTTAACCATAAGTTCTCTATATCAGCCAGTCTCATCAGAGGTAAAGCGAAGACACGCCTGATGAATTGTCGCACACTATCATTGTTCTGGTAGGCACCACGTAGACCATAATCCTTCACTCGTTTCCAAACAGCTTGTCGGAAATGGAACAGATAACCCTTCATCTGGCACTCGAAAACAGCATGGGCTGCATTCTGTGCTCCGGTCTCAAAATCTGTAAATATGGTAGTTGGCTGTAAATTTCAGGAAAGTATCAGGACCAAGATCATCGTCCAGAACTGACCTTTTTGTAGAAGATTGTAATATTAAGCTCTTGAGGTTTATGATCAACATTAGTGTTTACATAAGCGTTTTCATGCCACTGTTTTATCAGGAAACAATGTCTTCATCAGACAAAAATAATGAGTTCTGATTTCTTATTGAAGCTTGAAATTATATTATAGATACATTATTAAAGGTGTTGATAAACAGGGTACATAATATATAATTTCTGAATTGACCAACCAAAGAACCAGCCCACACAGTGGGACTTTTTTGTGTGAGTGTTTTACTGAAATTTAAAAGTAAGGTATTTAGACTCAATTTCAGGGGGATGTCATTAATTTTTCTAATGAGAATAATTCTTTTGCCATGTAAGAAAATTCACAAGATTATTATATTTTTCTCTACATAATATGGGCATTTCTAGCCATTTAAAGAACATAATGAAAGTCTGATACCACATTTGTTGAGAAAGAATCAAAAGGATGTAGCAGGTTAGATATTTGTCATAAAATTTTACTTTACAATCTTAACTCCTTGAACTACATGTCTATATGCATTTAACAACTTAATATTAGTAAGCCTTTTGAGTTTTCTCTAATTTGATTATGATAATAAAAATAGAACGGAAATTTCATTTCAGCAATTCATAAATAAAAAATATATTCATTGCCAATTTGTCAGCCTAAAATATACTCTATAGAGTTAGGAATTAGAATGAATTTTTTTTTGGATTAATGTGAGGAAAACAGACTATGTGTCAAATAAAGTGAATAAATTTATTGAATAGAAATAAATGAATGAATAGAAAAATGAATTGGCGTAGTTGACAATTGAAAAAATACTTGTAATTTGAAACTTAAAAAGAATGAATGTTGATGAAAAAAAAAAAAAAAAAGGGTGGATAAATAATAGAGTATAAAAACTGAATGAGATTGTAAAACTGATTAGTAATCAAGCCTGCGAAAAATAGAATTTAAAAAATTATACAAATTTATGTGCTTTTTAGATCAGTTTTCTTGGACTAGAACAGTTAAAATGATGCAGGATAAACAGTTAAAGTTAAAATGATGCAGGATAAACAGTTAAAATGATGCAGGATATCTTAATATTAGATTTAAAAATATATACCAAGCCCAAGACTGTTGATGATATTTTATACTATAAAATGTTGTTTAAGTCTATATAGCTTTTCTGTTCTGAAAATCTTATTCTTTTGAAAAGCAGGCTAAAAATGGTATTGAATGGTATTTGAAGATTTTTTTTAATACAAGCCAACAGATATTAAATGGTGATTCATTTCTTGACCATGGTTAAACTAATTTGTTTGCATTGGTCATATTCATCTGATTTAAAGGGTTTTGTTAAAAAATCTCAATTTTAGGTCATGGAATGAACTCTATGGTGAAAATGAGAATTGTTTGAAAGGGACATTTGATTAAAATACATAAATCTGTTTATAATAGGATACAATCACTGTAACTGAAGACAGTTTTACAGAGTTTTATTGAGCTGTAAAATATTACAGGAAATATTATGTGCTAGATTATAGGATGAATTATTGTCAACTTGAATGTAATTAGAAAAAATTTGATGCCTCCAAATTTGCTTCACTTCACTAAATCCTTTCAGGTATATATTCTCATTTATATCATAAGTAATAAAAAGATAACAAAAAATTATGTGAATAAAATTCTAATATCTATTCAGTGCAAAAGTAAATGGCCCTTGGTTTTGAAAACCTCCATTAAAGCCAAAATTGTATAGATAAAGCAATTATATGCAATATTGATAGTTGGTATAGTAATATGTTCTGTGTTTAAAATTGAAATTTGTCTAGTACATGTCTATTTTCTTCTTTTTTTTTGTGCCATATTAAACGATAATTTTTGAAAAGATCAAAATCACAATCTTCACTGAAAACAATATGATATGCCATTATGCTATCACTGTACTGAAAAACATAAGCTATGCCTACTGCAGCATATGTTTGATTTTTTTGTCGTTTCCAACTCAATTTTTCTAGTGGTGAAGCGCGTTGTTTGTTTGTAATTGGGATTTTAGTAAGAACACAACTCGTGTCGTATATCTGTGCCTATGGCGTTTGAGCGGGCAAGCACATATTGGCCTGTGGCCATTAAATTAAATTATATTTTATTTTGGTCAAAATTTGACAAATCTTGTTGGAGGTAATTTTATAACCTTAATGTGTTTACTTTGTCAATTTATGTAGCAGATTGGTTCTAGATGTTTTGCTATCTAATTTGCATTAAACATTACATGATAAATGAACATTATGGTTATAAATCAATCTCCATGACAGGAGAGCTATTGTTTATTTATTTAGAATCACACTGGCTATATGTAATTAGATTCAATCTTCAACATGTTATATATTTTTGACTTTGAAAAGTCATATACTTTATTGAATTTCTATTTGAAGTTTTATTTCTGAACTTGACAGTTATTTCAGGTTTTATAGTGTATTTGATTTCTGTAGGAAGTTGAAATATCTCAATGATTTTATTAACTGACTCATGCTAGAATTGAATTCTTTTTCTGAGCTTAGTTGTGAAAACAATTTATTAAATATCTTAAAAGTAAAATATACTGTGCTAATAATTTCTGACTCAAGATATCGAAATGTAATCCATGTAAAGCAATCATATCCATTAGTATTTAAACCTATGTCAAAACATGATATGAGCTCTTGTCAAATATACAAACAAATATCTGCATGATAAAATAAGAATGTCTAAAAGCAACAGCTAACTAGCTGGGTCTTCGCTCAGATTGATAACTATCTCTGTATTTACAAATTTTATTACCAGAAGATTGAAACAAACCACCGTTTGGTGTCCTGGAACTAAGTAATGCTTCAAAGCAAAAGTGATTGAAAATTCACCAGCATCTCACTGGACTGACTACATTAAAGACATATCAGCCATTGTCCAGTGAGACCAGTTAAAGAGATCAGGACTATTGTTAGTGATTAGTGCTCATTGAAACTTGCAGGTGCATTATAGGACAGGACAACAACTAAATAAAATACCAAGTTTGGTTAAAAATGCTCCCTATCACACTAATTATCAGTGTGATATAATTTTATATATTTAGACTTGGTAGTAAACCGACACAGACCATCTGTTTGGTCTCACTGATCTATATTGAACAATTAAATTTAACTGAATCTACTAGCTTTCTATTTCATTCTTATTTTTAAAGGGGCATTCTTTTTATTTTTTTTTAGGTTGAACAATGTATGTATTTAAATGTTTTAATAATGGAAATTTTACATTCTGCTCATTTAAAAATGTGATCAGTAATGATATCATTATTTGTATAATTTTTAAGGATACATTATTATTATAGTCAATTATTAAAACTATATGAAGGGAGATGACTGGTGAGAGAAAATCTAATTATAGAAAACAGAAATCATTTGTTTCACACTGTTTATGAAGTTAGAAGCACTATTTGTTGATATTTAGTATACGGCTACAAATCCACAGCTACCTAGTAGTTTTTTTCAAATAATGGTGCATCGATTTATAATTCTAGAAATTTCAATATTAAACAGTAATCCTGGCATGAAAACCTTATACACTGGCTGTCAGCCATCAGAGCTCGTTGTTTTGAGTATTATACATAAAAAAATAATACCGGTATATATTTTCCTTTTACTATATCATTATACATTTTGAACAACAGTGATATTTTAATACGCCCACATGAATATCAAGTAAAAATTTTATTGTGGGTGCAATAGAAGCTACAGTTTTCAATGGATTTGATGAAACTTGGTGTGAGCATTGGAATTGATAAATCAAAGGAAAAAATGCTGTGGTGTGGGCGTATGTTACCTTGCCTGGCAAAATATCTTTTAATTCTATACAATAATCCTTTGATATTATAGACATATTACTGGAACAGTGAAAGTACTGTCTTAGAACATTATTATATATTGAAATGTGGAGTGGTAATTTCAGTGATATATTTGCTTTAATCTAATTATACTTTCACCCTCCAGCAGTAATTGGAACAAAACCACTTGAAGCAGTGTGATTAGACTTATCAACTTCTACTAGTTCTAGAGGTTGTTGGCAATGTAACTACTACCTATCACTCACACAGCATGACAGCTACCAACATAATTTAATTTACTTGGAGTACTTCCTATAGGCTCGAAAACTATTGTCTTCTTCTGCAATGTCCGAGATTTTTTTGCATTAAAGGTTAAATAGGTCTTGAAATACAGCTAATATTTGTGTTTAATATTGACTATTGGTTAAATAAATATGAATCCCACACTTAATCAATTTTCAAAAAGCGACACTTTTTTTTTAAAATTCAGAATATATTTTTTATTGTGGCTTTTTAAAATTTGGTAAAATGTGGGATGCATACTTATTTAACTAATAGTCAATATTAGACAAGTGTATTCTAATGGCTATTATCCCTTTAAGTAAATTAAAATTTAATCACACAATATTGACTATAAAACAAGTAAAAGATTCAGAAATCTATGCTGGCATAAAAAATGGTCTAATATTAACACTAAAATTGTTGATATCATATTTGAGACCAATATTGATATCATTTTAATGACTTTAAAGAGATCTAGTCTAATATTTATCACTTAAACTGTTGATTGACCTGAATTGTAGCCATCTGTGACATTTTAAAAATAAACGTCTTGTTTATCTATTTATTATAGATGTTGTTCAGTAAGCACTGAAGTTTCCCATTGAATACAAGTGACAGTATCATCAAACACTATTGAATACTAAAAGCATTATCTGTTTGTTTACACATATTAAGTTTATCAGGATATTTATTTGAAACTGAAGAATACAGGACTATCAGAGAGCCATTAAATATATATGGCAAAAGATTGAAACAAATGTATAGATCGATCTTATGAGTAGACATGATCAAATTTAGGACTCAAGAAGTGAAATTTAGAATGAGGTTCTTGGAATGAGGAAATTTCATTCTATTTTAACTCTGAGTGTTATGAAAATGGAAATATTGATGTATTATTTTCACACCACCAATACATGAGTAATTAGGTTAATATTGAATGGTTTTGTAGGTCAACTAGAGCATTGTAGTCTGTATTAACAAGTCATAATGTAGTATTAGTACTATATATAAATAGTCTCTAACTGTCAGGTCACAAGAGGTCATACTGCTCTGTTAATCAAGTTACTATAATATTTCTTTATTCAATTGACCTCCAGTGATTGTTTGATTACATGTTTAATAAGTGGGAAATCTGTCATGTTATGGTAATAAAACTTCTGGGTTTTTGAATTATTTCAAAGTCATCTTAGTGGTCAAATTTGAAATTGGTACTTGTGTCAGTATTACCAGTATTTAAAGTAAAGAAGAATGTAAGTGATTTAGTTAAGGATTGTCAGGAAAAATTTACCTTCTTACTATAAGTTTTGCCAGAAAAGTGACTATAGCTGTATATCAATTGAGGAATCTTTAATGAGCATAGGCTTTAACACATTGACTTCAAATTTGTGTGCTAGAATATGAGTCATTGTTGCTTATTTTTGAATCTGATAGCATCTTAGATTGTATCTTAATGAATTTCTTACATAGTAACATAGTAGACTATAAAAAACATACTTTCAAACACCAGTTTCAAAACAAGTAGGCTCTTAAGACTAGAAATTAGATCTAAGTAAAGCCACATGGATTGTTTGGTTAACTCTGTTTTCAATATAGAGTGGGTGTCATAGATTTTATGGAATCTTTTGGATATAGGAAAATTTCTGGATATCTGTCAATAGTATAGGGGTCAACCATACTTTATGTACTGCTCGCATTTAATAAAAGTGCTGAGTAAAAATTTTGATGTAATTCTGATAGAAACTCACTCAGTCAAGGATCATTAACATATTAAAATATAGAACAGCTGTTGATGAACAATACTACTGGTACAGTACCTTTACTGTAGAAAAATGACTATTTGATGAACTGGACATTTAATTGATATATACATTGTGGTTCATTGACATTCATTAAGTAAAAGATATAGATATTTTGTGTTTAACAAAACATTTGGCAGCAGTTTTTGATTCCTTCATAAAAGTGGTGCCAGTTAGTGCTACAAATATATAAAAGTATATATGGAAGTAGGATGTAGAAAAATGCTAAAAACAAGAGTCACTATGTAGTAACTTAATTAGTAGTGGCACTGTATATTGTAGTATAACTCTTGTATGGAATGCAGTCAAGAAAGGTGTCTGTTGTTTATACAAGATTTACTGCCATCAAAAGTACCATCATAGAGACTATTTTTACATTGTGATTATATTACTAACATAAAAAGTCTGAAAGTAGTTTTCTGTGTTCTTAGTACTCCAATATAAGTAATGGGTTTCCTGATATTTAATTGGAATGCATAGACAAAAACTTCCTTGGGGATATGGTAGGCAAAATAGGTATTACTCACTGACCAAACTGTGATGAATTGAATATTTGATATGAAGCTATTTTTTATTGTGGTAATTTAAAATTAGCTAGTTTACATGAAGGAAAGTTTGAAAATTCTCTTAAAAAACATATTCAAGTGCCAAAGTGAACGAGACATTTAAAGGTTAACTGTCTAGTTATTTTCCTCTATGTTTAAGTGTGAATATTACAACAGATGAAAGGAGTTCTTAGTTGGATCCATTGTCTAATAAGAAAAAGGCGATCATTGTATAAGGTCAACTGTGGATTACATACCTGTCTAAAGATGTCAATAGGTCAAATATCATATCAGCATTAAAGTGTGTAATTATGCCATATGGTTTTATAATGACCAGAGAATTGTCTTAAAATATATCATCAATTCAACTATTAATGATGCACTTTCACAGACACAAACAGGTAATGTATAGTTTGATTATGTTTGTTTTTTTTGTCAATAAAATCCTTAAAGCTGGCCTGTCTAAACTACAAGTTAAATTATTAAGTGAAAATTAGCAAGGTTTGAGATTTATCTGTTTACAACCAAAATAGGAGCTTGTCTACTCATGTGTTCAGTCCACAACCTTACCATCTGGTTTATTTCACAGATTGATTTGTGTTTACCTACTTTGATCGTAGAAAGGAGTGTTAAATAATCAGAGTTAATCATGACACCTACAATACCCGAGAGTCTCATAGTTGTGATCTTTTGTATGAATGTCAAGCTTTGACTTGACTAATTCCAGAATGTGCTCTGTTGGATGTGAAAAATCTGTGGTGTTTCAATCTTCCACAGGTTTATCACAATGTAAAGTGCTATTAAATGAATCTTGAATCTGATTTTTTCCTTTTAAAACTCAAAAAAAATTAGTTTAGCATTCTGTGGAATCAGGTGTGAATATATTTATATATATATATCCTTAATCCTGCTCAAATACGTCAGATATAACAACGATAAGTCTTATTACGTTAGTTTTCGTATTATGTTAGGGTATTATTAAACTTACTTAGGATAATTATCTCTCGTTAAAGAACATGTGTTAAATGTGAGTCTAGAATTAATCTTTTTGGATTATCTTGGAATAAGGAAATCATTCTGTAATGTCTTTGGCTATTGAGTGATTACACTTACATGTGAATTTTACGTTATTGAATTTTATGATTGTTCTGAAATACAAACTTAAATTTCAACCTGAACCTGTAAATGTTGGGTTATTTTAATAAGTATACATATATGCTATATATGATATTTGATTCCTCATTTGATTGTGTAGAAGTGTGATCAAGTAGGCTTAGAGACTTGATGTGATGTGGAAGTAATTGATATGTACATTACCATATTTTAAAAAATTAGAAATGCTTATACCTGCCTGAAAGCTGATGTTCTAAAACTCAGTTGTACTGTTCTTCGAACTTAATCCAAGTTTTAGTTATATAAAATGTACTACAATACTTATAATTTCTACAGATAGTATCAATTTGCACACCAGCCAGTTTATGTGATCTTACCTTCAGATGTAGGTTCATCTTGAAAGTATTTTGTGATATGATCTTGAGTTAAAAGTAGGATTATCTTGGACAACATGTTTGATATGATCTGGATTTTGAGGTACATGGAGAAAGGTTTATCTTTAAAACTGACAAAAGTACCCATAGATAGATCTTGATAAAAGATTTATGAAGCTGTTATCACAGTTTGGTAACAGTTGTTTTTAGTGTACTTAGTTAATAAGGATCAGAGATGATTTAGCTACATAAAACCATCATAACATGTCTTCTTGATCAAGCAGTAATAAGAAAATAACTTTAAGTGTTTTAACACATTGCTTGTATATATGGAAATATTGTGAACAAATTTTGATATGATTTAATCTTGTAGGATTTACTTCATAAAGCGTTCAAATTTCATGGCTCAAAACTTTGGAAGAACAAGCATTTGGGAAGTTCAACAACTATTGTGTTCTAAATCAAAGCTTACTAAGTAGATATCTATGATAATGGTAAATACTTTGTTAATGATTACCAAATTACACAAGCAGATAATGTTGATGATAATTGTTTAAAGGATTAGCAGTAGGAAAGGAACTTATCAGCATTAAATGTTATCAATAAGCTGTGAGATATAAAGCTTATGATGTCATTCTATTTTCCAACTCCAGTGAAAACCTTTTGGTTTCGGGAACGTTTGAATAGTTATTTTTGGAGTGAGGTATGATATTTCTTCTGTTGTTTTGTAATATGAGCTTTAAGCAGTAATGAAGAAATATTTGCCTGATTGTAATGCCAAGCAAAAGGTCATTAATCTTGTGAAGATTATGCTCTTTAGGTAAACCTGTTTGATTCAAATAGTATCTGCTAGTAACATAAGCTGCATGCAGTTGCGCATTTCATTATCTTCCATGAATTTAGAACTTATTTCAATTTATTTCAAAGCTATCTAAAACTCAATCTATTATTTTATCACCTTAATGGATACTGTGGAAAGTTATGTCTTGGATGTCCTTTTATATGCTACTGTAGCTAGTATGAAGCACTGCATTGATTTTCTAATATTATACAGATCTGGTAACCATGCTTAGAAGTCCTTGATATATTCTGAAGTCAAAGTAAAAAGAGAAAAAAAGATTTATGGTTTATATTTTGCAATATTATCAGTTGTTTGATATATATTGATTGAAATTGATAAATGATTTTGAAAGTAAATACTTGACCTAGCTTAGATATCAGTTATTTCCTTTGACTTATGTTGGTTGAGAGAGGACAAATACTTTTCCAAATGTCAAAATTGTATTGACTTTTTAAGAATGGTTAAATATTCTATTTAGTAGTTATTTTCTATGTCTATATCAAGTCTAGGAATAAGACTGAATAATATAATAATGAGAATAATTTCAACATATATTATTATTATCAAAAGAATTATGTCATGCATGTTATAATAGATATATAATATATTACAATTTAGATTTTTTATACTTTAAGTTATCAATACTGTACACAAAGATTTAACAATATGCTATATTTTGTTTACAATCTTTCTGTCCGATATATCTAGCATACATTCCAAACAAATTACTGTATTTTGTGATTCTGATATTTTAGGAAAGGTATACAGTGATGATCATAATAGCTTGATATTGTAAAAATGCTTTTTTTTTTTTCAATACCTTGAATCAGGAAATATGCAAGATGTATGGTTCCTCTAAAAAGTAAAAACTGTACACTGTTGAATAAGCATCATTAATCATTGATTATGATCATTAGACATTACTTCTGACAAACAAAATATAATTATGCTCATTTTCTGAATTATATATGACTTTCTGTTAGAATTAGACACGGTTGTGGTTTGAAAACAGTTGGTAAATGTTTTTATTTAGAAATGTTAGATCAAACGTTTTCTGAAGTAGGACACTTACAAGGTATACTAAACATAACTTGACATAAGGCATTTTAAGTGGGTATAATGTAGATTGATATCGCTTATACCTTTCTCACATTTATCTTTAAGCACAGATATATGTTTGAAGTTGAGTTTTTTATACGCCCACATGAAATGGGGGGCGTATATTGTCGTCACCCACATCCGTCCGTCCGTCCGTCCGTCCGTCCGTCCATCCGTCGGTCCGTCCGTCCGTCCGTCCGTCCGTCCACAATTGCTCGTAAACACTCTACACAGTGTAATTCTTGACGGATTTAGATGAAACTTAATATGAGTGTTTATGATCACGCAAGGATGAACCCTATTGAAAATCAGCGAAATCGGAAAAAAATTAGTATGAGTTTGTGCCCTTGTTCTTGAATGGCTCGTAAACACTCTACAAAGTGCAATTCTTGACCGATTTTGATGAAACTTGGTGTGAGAGTATGTTATAACTCAAGGATAAACCCTATCGAAAATCAGCGAAATCGAAAAACATTTAGTATGAGTTATTGCCCTTGTTCTTGAAAACGCGTTCAATTTTAGCTTGTAAACACTCTTGAGAGAACAATTTTTAATGGATTTTAATGAAACTTGGCCTGAGTATTTGTTATCACCCAAGGATGAAGCCTATTGAAAACCAGTCAAATCGAAAAAAAATTAATATCAGTTATTGCCCTTGTTTTTGAAAACGCGTTCAATTTTTAGCTTGTAAACACTCTACAAAGCACAGTTATTGACCGATTTTGACGAAACTTGCTGAAATTGTTTAATATCACCCAAGAATGAACCCTTTTGAAAATAGCACATATCGAAATATATTTAATAGGAATTATTGCCCTTGTTCTATAAAATGTGTTGGATTTTTGCCTTGTAAACACTCTACAAGTCACAATTCTTGACCGATTTTGACATAACTTTGCATGAGTATTTCTAATCACTTAAGGATGAACCCTATTGAAATTCAGTTAAATCGAAAAATATTTAGTATCAGTTATTGCCCTTGTGTTTGAAAACGCGTTCAATTTTAGCTTTTAAGCACTCTAGAAAGAACAATTGTTAATGGATTTTGATAAAACTTGGCTTGAGTATTTGTTTTTACCCAAGGATGAGCCTTATTGAAAATCAAATAAATCGAAATATATTTAGTGTCAGTTATTGCCCTTGTGTTTGAAAACGGGTTTAACTTTTTGGCTAATAAACACTCTAGAAGGTACAATTCATGACCAATGTTGACAAAACTCACTGAAATTGTTGGATATTGCAAGGGATGAGCCTAATTGAAAATTAAAAATATCAAAATATATCTAATATGAATTATTGCCCTTGTTCTTTTAAACGCGTTCGATTTTTGTCTCGTAAACACTCTACATGGCACAATTCTTGATGGATTTCGATGAAACTTGGTGTGAGAGTGTGTTATAACTCAAGGATGAACCCTATTGAAAATCAGCAAAATCGAAAAAAATTTTAGTTTGAGTTACTGCCCTTGTTCTTGAAAACGCATTCAATTTTAGCTTGTAAACACTCTAGAAAGAACTATTCTTAATGGATTTTGATTAACTTTGGCTTGAGTATTTGTTTTTACCCATGGATGAACCCTATTATAAATCAAATAAATAGAAATATATTTAGTGTCAGTTATAGCCCTTGTTCTTGAAAACGCGTTCAATTTTAGCTTGTAAACACTCTAGAAAGAACAATTTTTAATGGATTTTGATGTAACTTGGCTGGAGTATTTGTTGTCTCCCAAGGATGAACCCTATTGAAAATTGAAAAATATTTAGTACAAGTTATTGACCTTGTTTTTGAAAACGCGTTCAATTTAACTCGTAAACACTCTAGAAAGAACAATTTTGAATGGATTTTGATGAAACTTGGCTTTAGTATTTGTTTTCTCACAAGGATAAACCCCATTGAAAATCAGATAAATCGAAAAATATTTAGTGTCAGTTATTGCGCCTGTTTTCAAAAACGCTTTCAACTTTTGGCTTGTGAACACTCTAAACATTCCTTTTTGACAAACTTGCTGAAATTGTTTAATATCAACCAAGGATGAGCCTTATTAAGAATTAAAAATATCAAAATATTATTAAGGGTGAACCCTATTGCAAATCATAAAAATACCGAAAAATATTTAATGAGTTGTTATTAGGTACAATTCTTGACAGTTTTTAATGAAACTAGAGACCCTAGAAAAAAAAAGGTTGGTAGGTTGAATAATTCATTCCACTTATTGTAACCTTACTGAAAAGTTTTTATTTGAAATAAATGCTGCCAGTGGGCGTATATTACCTTGCCTGGCAAGCTATCTTTATATTTTACATGTAAATGTATATATGTAAATGTGTCCTTAAATGATTAGCCCATGAAAGAATAGACCTTGATTTAGTGGAGTTGGAAAGGCTTTAAAGAAAGTAGAATTTTACACTTTATGTAACGTTTGTTTATTGTGTTATGAGCCTGTTCTGTATTTAGAATTATTCTAACTATATTTAATAGTCTTCATAATACTCCAGAAAAAGGAAACAAAGTAAAACTAGAGCCACATGTGGCACATTGCAAGAAACTCTGAAAAAATTAACTTCCTAGGGTAATTAGACCACTTGCCAGA
Organism: Nipponacmea schrenckii; assembly: GCA_030562195.1. Classification (NCBI taxonomy): domain Eukaryota; kingdom Metazoa; phylum Mollusca; class Gastropoda; family Lottiidae; genus Nipponacmea; species Nipponacmea schrenckii. The sequence goes on along the minus strand of CM060200.1, from coordinate 33,243,779 downwards.
ACAGTATAGAGTAACGACATATTGTGTCTTTGGAAGGTTATGAATGTGTTTTTGGAAGTTTATGAAACCAGAAGTAGACATTTGACCTTGTTAAGGGGTTAAAAAACATTAAGGTCACAAAATAGAAGTCATCAAATATTGAAAATGTACAGCCTGTACAGACTCTAAAACCAGAACCTGACATCGAACATCAAATATGAAAATATAAATAGATCGCCATGGTCAATGTCCTATGACATAATAAGATAAGTAACAATTTGTAAACAATACTCAAATAAAAAAAAAAAATAAAAATAAAAAAACACAAATTGCAATTCTGCATCAAAAAACGTATTTTCGGTTGAAGTTATATTTACATCTGAAGTGATTCAACTGAAGTTAAAATTGATTGACCGTCTAAACTGGAAATGATTTGGAACTGCTATCATGTCCGAAATTATGTGAGGTAATCAAAAATGCAGGCCAGAAGGAAATCGATCCATAAATGCACCTTCTCGAGCAAATTTTCTACTTTTTACACATTTGCAAATATGCACATATAGGTTTTGCAAAAATGTTTCAATTTACCAACATCCGATAATTTGCCACAGTAATGAAATCTTGCAATGTATAATTTACTGTAGCTTCTCCTGTTTTTGCACAGCAGAGTTAAAAAAAAATAAATCAATTCGAAAACATACTGAAAGCAAAGTCACAACAAATCTTGAGATCACATTCCCGCTAAGAACTGTGCCAAGAATTCCATTTGGTTGATTAGGAATTTTCTTCTCATTTCTCTACAAGTTTCTCTGTGTAGTTATGAAATTTGAATTAAGTAAACGAAATTGGCGCTTAAGACGAGCTCAGGTGCAAATGTTGATCATTTGAAACTCGACTAACATATAGAAGTGTTTGGTGTTGCCAGTGATTGCTCAGATATTAAAAGCTATCATTTGTGTTTAGCTATTTAATATTTTGTTTATTTGATGTTTTTCAGAGTCAGAAATGTTGGGTAGAGAAGACATTTTATAAAAGAGAATGTTGTAAATTTATTAGAAGCCCAAGAGATCCTACAAAGTAAGTAATTTTTTATTTCATCCAATTTGTACAGACATAGACGTTTATGATTCCCTTCTGAATGAAATCTTTACAATATTAAGTTTTTCATTCTTTCAGTTCAAATTGTGATTGTATCAGTATTTTTTATTCCGAGAAGCAGAAAGAAACAGTTACAAGATTGATTTTGTAGTCACATATGTCATATTAATAACTAAGATTTTAAGGTTGAAATTCTAGTTTGTTTAAGTTTACATATTTAGACATATCTCACTTGAAAACTGAATCTTATCTTTTCATCTTATAATGCAAGAGATGTGTTTTATTACTGATATAACACTCATTCTGTAAGAAAATCAACCAGATATCAGCTGTCATGTTAATGTTGTCTACTGTATGTCACCAGTATTCTAATCATTTTGACATATCATATGCATTGCAATTTCAGCCAAGATTTTTATGCTATCGTAAATTCATGTGCATAAGCATGTCAATCTAAATCTACTCCATACCTCATTTATCAAAGTCAGGAACCTTTGAAATATAAATTATTTCCGAAGTACTCTATCATACAGGAAACCTCTTGAAGGCTGATAATGATGTATCAAGTTTTAAGTCCAGATTATCAGGAGGTATAGGATTCAGGAACAAGACTATTATAATACTGATATATTGGATTATAAATCTGTGTAAACCAACTGGTTTAAACTGTTAAAATAATACTCGGTTGACATTATCATACTGATGATACTTTTCCTACACTCTAGTCCGAACTATATCTGTATTCAACTCTTGTTTCAAGTAAATCTAGTTTTCAGCTCTTATCTGAACTAGATCCAATATTCAGCTCTTGTCTTAACGAGATCCAATATTTAGCTCTTGTTTGTACAAGATCCAATATTTAACTCTTGTATGTACTAGTTCTAGTATTCAGCTCTTTATATTCAATATTGACTGAATTAGATCTAATAAATTGTTAGCTCTTGTTTAAAATAGATCCAATATTAAACTCCAGTTTCTTATATTAAACTATAAGAGGGCAAATGCTTGGGTTCAATGAAAATAAACTCTTTTCCAAATCAAATACCTTATCCTTTTCCAAATCAAATACCTTATCCAATTTTAATGTTATTAGAGTTAGTGTTATTACAACCAGTAATATTCTTATGTGCTGTGATATCCACCAGTACCAAAAATTGGCCAGAAGACTCTGAAAAATCTATCAGATGATGTGTTAACTTATCTTGAAATGATTATACTATTTCCGTCATCTTGAGACTTTCAAACCATTGCTATTGATTCAAATTACCTTCCTCTATTTATAGTCTTCTTGGAATATTCCCTGAAGCCATTGTACAATCATAATGTAAGACTTGAAGGTACTAGCTAGTTCCTACAAACTGGTATTCTTTTAATAAAAAATTAGGTCAGAGGAAGGACCTCAAAAGTTATAGATTGAACAAGTGTTACACTTTACGTATTCATATTGAATCTAATTGCCTATCTATCATTAAGTCTTGTGTCATTTCTTTTCAAATGTTTCCCATGTTGAAATGACATTCTAATACTTTTGTCATCTAAATGTAAAGCAGACATGATTCCTGTAGTCACATTCTGATTGATTATTGACTAGATGGCAATTTTAAATCAAATTAGAAGAAATTCCTTTTCAAACTTCTTAAACCTATTCTGATTGGTGAAACAATACCATTAGCAGAGCCTATTTTCTAATTGAAATGAAAATGGTCCATTACATTGTCAGATCACAATAAAACTGTCTATTGACTTGAAATTTAGGAATCTAAATCGTTATAATTTCTACTTTGGTTCAAAGGCTTTATTGATAAAGATTAAGGTGAATTCCATCTTCCAGACTATGCCGTAAAAGCCATCATAAGCTTGGAAATTTTTTTTTATATGGATATTCTGTAATGGATAAGAATAAAAGGGTCAGATTTTCTGTTCAGAAACCTACTGTCATTTTTGTTAATGTTTCATATTTCAGCTCTCTGACACCTTCTGTTGTTGTTCTTTTATTCACAAGTTTAGAAACTTTCTGTCATTGTCGTTGTCTGTCTTTGAATTTTGATACATTCTGTTGTTGTTGTAGTCTGTTGATTTGTAACATACTGTCACTTAGTTTTTTTGTGTGAGAGAGTTAAAGCACTTTCTGTTGTGGTTTTTGATTGTTGACTAACTCAGATACTTATATGGTACCGAGTACTGATATGTTGATTTTATCTACTTATTATATTATAATATTCAACTTTATTGATGATTTTCTACTCTGACAGTAATTTAGTCTAGACTGTCTATCAGTTAACTGTAGTTTCACAGTTTTATACAAAGTACTTGATAATCAAGATAGTATACAAAGACACTTATTGTCAGACACACATACTTATTGGTTATTATTGGAACTCTATTTCATCCATTGCCAATGTCCTGTTGGCATGTGGTGATCAGCTTTATGACATCCTGTACTTTTGGATACATTCTTATTAAAGTGTAAAAATATTATTTTTGGCACAAAATTGACAGTCCTGCTAACATATTAAAACAGAGCAAAGATTAATAGCACAGACTGTAAGATCATTTATTGTGGTCATGGATATCTAAGTTCATTTGTTATGTGAATCTGGTGACCTTGAACAAGTTATCTTTCATCATTATTCATCTGTAACAGGGTGCATGAAACATCAAGACCGAGGGGTTTGGTCAAAGATCAGCTTGTTGAAGGTGACCATGCAGTGAGCAAATTTCATATCCCCGAATCTTTGTTATTTTTCAGATGTTATTGTGGTAGGGGTGAATCTTGGCATACCACGTTTTTACCTGCTAGTATCAATACTGAGAAAGACGAGAAATGGCATCCATACAAACATACCGAGGCCAAACAGACAGATGCTTATGGTACTATAGAGTTTCAAGGTGCACCCCACCCTAGTAAAGCACAGGTAACAGAAAAGTTGTATTGTTATATTTTTTTCTAATTTGAAATAATAACAATTTTTTTTATGTTCATGGTTCAGGTTGTTTTGACTCTTAAATATCCAACCAATGTTAATGGTTGCTCAGTAAGATTGTGAAAAGTGTTTTGCTTTCTCCTTTAGAGTTATTGATTCCTTACACACGGTAAAGTAGAAATTTTGCAATAAATTATGCTTTTACGTTTGAGATTTTGATTTTTGGAATGAAATATCACCTTCTGTAGTTGATCAAACAAACATCAGAAACAGTAACAATAACAAGTCCAGTGGTATTTATTTGGTATTTAGATAATAAGTTAGCTGAGGTTGAAAGACATCTAAGATGTACAATGGTATAATTTTCTGTCTACAAGTAGTAATCTCACCATATGATGTAGTTCTGATATTTAATAATGTCATCTTTTGATAGAAATGTCAAAGTGATACTGCCTCCCTAGAATGGACATAAAATTTTAACTCTCAGGAAAACTGATTCCTGAAATATATTCAGAAAGTCACAAAACAAACAATATTGTTGGCTGTTACACAAATATTTTACCTTCAAAATTATTCATACAATGTGTGTGTATATAATCATTGGTGAACTTACCTGGTGTCTTAAAGTAACAGAATCCCTTAAAATCTGGAAAACTCCATAGCTAAGTAATTATTGAAAAATGCTTGCCGGTACTTAATTTATCAAGCTTTTCAATAATCAAATTCATCTTTATGGAAAATCACTATGTTTTATTTGCATACAGATTTTGTTATGTTATTTATGAATAGCAGGATATCTTTTGTTTTAATTCATTTATTTATATACACCAACATGTTGTTTCAAAAACCCATTGAAAATTGTAGTGTCTATGGCACAATTGCTATTAGAAAAACAAAATCTCAAAACACAATTATAGCGCAAAGGCATAATTTATTGCAATTTTACTAAGTGAAGGGCAATATCTCGAAAACAGTTCATCAAAAAACTTGAGAAATTCGGACATGACTACTGTCTTAGTATTTCCAATGCTCACACCAAGTTTCATCAAAATCCATTGAAAATTATAGCTTCTGTTGCACCCACAATAAGATTTAAGACAGAATTTTAATGAGTCAAGGGCAATAACCTAAGAAACTGATCATTGAAAACCGTCAAATTCAAAATTGATCCGCCATCTTATCAATTCCAATGCTCACACCAAGTTTTATTAAATTCCATTGAAAATTATGGCTTCTATTGTAATCACAATTAAATTTTGTCACTATTTACTAAGTCAAGGGCTTACCTGGGAAACCTTTCATTGAAAAATTTTTCAAATTGAACTTGACTTCCGTCTTATCAATTCAAAAGCTCACACAAAGTTTCATAAAAATCCATTGAAAATTGATAAATTAAAACACAATGTTGATGTGTGGGTATTTTTGTTGCCTATTTGCATGCTATCTTTCTTTCATTTCTTCATTTGATTTCAGTATGTGAGGTTGAGTAGTTTTGATACTAAACCAGAACAAGTTCTACAACTCTTACAGAAAAACTGGGGATTAGATCTTCCTAAATTACTAATAACTGTCCATGGAGGCATTTTAAACTTTGATATACAACCTAAATTAAAACGAGTTTTTAGAAAAGGTTTATTGAAAGCTGCTAAAACAACTGGTGCCTGGATTGTAACTGGTGGTACCAATACAGGTACTATTCCTTGGAGTTTTTGTTGCACTTTAGAATTATGGCTCTCTTCATAACTGACATAGCATACAAATAGTTTGGAAGTAGCCATTTTAATTTCCTGGAGCTTGTAATGGTATAAGGCAACCATAGAAAACCAGATGCCTTTACCTAACAACATTACATAGATGTTAAAAAAGTTAATCCTGCTTGCATATTGTCGCTCAATAAATAAACAATTATGTAATATATCAGAAATCTAATTTTATAGGTGTGACTCGTCATGTAGGAGATGCTATCAGTGATCGCACAACGAAAGCTAAAAATAAAGTGGTAGCTATTGGTATATCACCATGGGGAGTGGTAGAAAATAGAGATGATCTCATTGGTCGAGATGTAAGTAAAAGTCTTCTTTATCTACTAAGCTCCTTTTTTAAAAATTTGTTAAACTGAAATCTGAGGCTGTACATGTGATATGCTCTTAATGGTAACAGTTGCCCTGTTCAGTGTTGTACATAATTTAGATTTTGTAATAATTTATAATCATCAACTGTGGTTTGTTTCCGGCCTTCCATTAAAATGACTTAAAGTTGCAAATAAGGGTTTTTGATTTGTTGTTATTTTTAGATTGTGGTACCATACCACTGTGTTTCATCAGGGAAAAGTAACTCTGCCGTCCTCAATAGTAATCATTCATATTTTATGTTGGTTGATAATGGAACTGTTGGCAAATATGGCGGAGATATTCTCTTCAGAAAAAAACTAGAAAAATTCATCTGTCAACAAACAATATGTATAAGTAAGTAGTGAGATTTTTTTGGAGTTCTCAGAAGTGTTTGACTGATCTGTTGTATAAGCTGTAAATGTTTGTAGAGAGTACAGGAAAAAATTACCTGCTATTTGATATGCAAACAAAATAATTCTTTAAACATACCAGAAGGAGATGCATCCAAATTTCTGTATCCAGGAAGGATTGGAGCTTCTTATTAAAGGAAGACAAATGTAAATATCAATCAGACTACAGTTAAATATTATATTAAATTTTGTCTATTTTACAGCTAGTGGTTTTAAAGGTCGAGGCGTACCTGTGATATGTGTTGTATTAGAGGGTGGGGCTAATACTATACGTTCAGTATTAGAATATGTAACTGACACGCCCCCTGTCCCTGTCGTTGTCTGTGATGGGAGTGGCAGGGCAGCAGATTTATTGGCATTTAGTCATAAATATACCAGTGATGATGGGTAAAGCTTGTTTTTTATTATAGACAGTCTGACAACAGATAATTTCTTAAAAATTTATTGCTAATTCTTAATTTTAATTCACAATATGCAAATACTTAATATAATACAAATATATAAAAATATGAATATATAAAAGAATATAAATATATAAAAAAGTAATAGTAATATGATTATGTTAATATGGTAACAGTCATGCCATTAATCACGGTCAGGTGGGTTATACGCTTGCTCGCTAACCTGAAGGTCCAGATGAACTTTCGGATTTTTCAGCCCGGTTTCCCCTTGTCAGTGATGCAGGTCGGAAGGACTGACATGGAAAAAGCTTCGTTCGGATGTGACAATAAACGGAGGCCCGGTGTGCTACAGGCTGTGCATGTTAAAGATCCCTCTTGGAAATCGCAAAAAATGTAGGCTAATGCCGCTGTCCTGGCAAAATTTCCCTCATTTCACACTGCATGGCGTTGCCCGTCTTCATTAGCCCATAAGGTGCAGAAGAGTAGGATGTAAAACTCCATTCCTTTCATTTTCATTTCATTTACATAATTTGTCAAGATCTCCCCTATGACTATTCATCCTATTGTTGAGTGAAGCATATGTTCTCGAAATGTCATGTAATTAAACAAATTTTTATTATAGCACCATGCCTGAGAGTTTACGTGATCAGTTAATTTTAACAATACAGAAAACGTTCCAGTATTCTCTAGAACAAGCTGAAAAACTCTTCATAGAATTAATGTTATGTGTTAAGAAGAAGGAATTGGTAAGTCCAAAAATCATTGACAATTAGTAAATAATAAATTAATTTGATCTATATCCTTCGTGTCACTTATGTATCAGGAAACTAGTAATGGATAGTTTTGATATTACTCAATAATATTGCTTGGACCGTAATGTAAGTAGGTTACTAAACTTCTATATGTTTCTATTAGTTGACAATATCAATATACATTATAGAAAATATTTGTGTTATATAAATCATCTGAATATAGATATTTTGATGTTGATATTATGTTTGTAGATCACTGTATTTAGAATGGGAGAAGGAAGCCAAGATATTGATCTTGCTATTCTCACAGCTTTATTGAAAGGTTTGAAATTTTCTTATAACTGAAATAAAACAAACAATTGACTAGAGGATATTTTATAAGGCCATACAAAGTAAATTGTCTGTTTTACAGGCCCCGCGCGCTCCGGTAAAATACCTTGCGCTCCAAAACTATTTATTGACATTTTGGAATAATTAATAAATAATGCGCGCGCGTCTCCAAAATTGTGTTTAAAATAGAGTTATTTCCCCGTTCCCGAAAATATTTTTTACCATAATTATCTCCCTTGACGTTTAACGAAAAACCGGAAGTGGCTTAGAATGCGTTTTTCATCACCGATAAAAAGATTTTCTTCTACAACTTTAAACTGAAAATTGATTCCGATACAATTTAACGTTCGAAAACACAATTATTTGCTGAAGGAAGCACGATTATGAAAATTATTAACACTTTCGTGAGGACAATCCAAACATTAAATGAATCTTAATCTTGATGATTTCGTTTCTGGATTATAATGGTGGAACAAATCGAGACCCGTTACAATTACAAGTAAAAGAATGCACCGGGTTTTTTTCTGCTATTGATTTGAAAAAGTTAATATTTATGGAAAAATAGGAACGAATACAAGAAAATACGAATTTTATACGTTCGAATACGATCGATTTTCTCATTATTGGTATCACTCAACACATTCCGCTTTTCTCAACTCGAAAATTGGCATTTGTAGCATAGGCCTAGATAAAAATTCTTAAAATAGAAGTTCGATCTAAACAGATTGTTTTGTTCTTGTCATGTGATGTGATGTATGACAATTTGTTCCAAAATTTCCAATAACAATAATTATTACCGGTACCATACAATGGCATTTTAAAATACAGTTTATAGATGGATAGAAATCCTACTGTAGTCAACATTGACATAATATTATCAGCCCTGATGCACCCTAAGTGTATCATTGTCAGAGGTAGTAAATATGTTGGAATGATTACGTTTATGTGAAGTTGAAAGGTAAAAAAGTTCTGTTATTTCTATCAACTATTATCATTCAAACCCCCAAAACATCTGATAGTTGCATCTGAATGGTGATTTAAATCTATTTTTTAAATTTGTGGAAATAAATAATAAATAGCTTCGCTCGCTCCGATTTCTTCTGGTGCCAAATTTAAAAAAGCGCTTATAAATAATAAATAATAAATTCGCCCTCTCGCCCCATTTTTTAAAAAAAAAGGCCTGTAAAACAGACAATTTACTTTGCACGGCCTAAAGGAATATTGAATATTGAAGATAAGAATATTGCTAAAATAAATCAAAAATTAGCTGTAGTAGTAAGAGATATCAGGAATAGTTTGAATCAATAACAACAGGATTTATTTCAGGTACTAATGCTAGTGCTCCAGATCAACTCAGTTTAGCTTTAACTTGGGATAGAGTAGATATTGCCAGAAGTCATATCTTTGTTTATGGACAGGAGTGGCCAGTGAGTTTCTCTTTGATATTTTTGTATCACTTTTCATTTATTTTTTTAACCCATGTACAAATTAAAACCAATATATTTTCACTTGGGATTTCTGTTTTTTCTGATGTACTGTAGATCAAGAAACTAGATAAAAATTATTGATAAAAATGAATAAACTATAATCCAACTAAAAAAACATGTGTACCCATTGTACAATGAGATATCTGTGTTGGTCATACTTTTCTGGTAAAGATGTTTAGATATATCGACTAAGTATTGTTAATATTTATATTAGGATGGGTCTTTAGAACAAGCTATGATGGATGCTCTAATTAATGATAGAGTTGACTTTGTAAAGTTATTATTAGAAAATGGTGTCAGTATGCATACCTTTCTCACTATAACACGTTTAGAAGATCTTTATAATACTGTAAGTCAACTTTTTATTATTCCTTATGTCCAGAGTTCTGATAAAGTTGTATATTTAGGCTATTAGTGTTTCTCTTGAGCCTGAAGATATCAGACTTAAGGTTGATGTAAATTGAAGGATGGAATTTTTTAACCAGGTTCCCACTATAAACTTACTATTATTTATTATTCAACTTTTTTGTAGAGACAAGGTCCGTCCAATACATTAAGATATCTTTTTAGAGATATATGCAAGGTAAGATTTTATTTCATCAACCGCATGATTAACAATTCTCAATATATAGAGATATACTGCGGTCAGTCTGAAAAAAAACACCCATGGATAAGGACAATTTGATGTGTAATTGTTCAAGGAATTTAGTATATTTGGTCTATGAATGATAGTATGTATATAATACTAACTAAAGATTGTTCTTAGTATCAACAAAATATAGCTTATATACTTCTCGAAAAACAAAATCTAGAAAATTCTCCTATTCAAGATGGTATCATTATTTTTCCAGCATCAACATTCAAATTATAGAGTTACCCTTCCTGATGTAGGTGTAGTTGTACAGCATTTAATGGGTGGTGCATTTAGATCTTCATACTGTAGAAAACGATTCCGACAGAAATACTATGCCTTGAAAAATAATGTGAGTATATTACAAAAAATGATTTCAACCAACATCTTTTCACAGTAAAAGACAGAAAATAAAAACTACAATGAATGTTCTTTAGGTGATGGATTGTGGCTTTTCAGGAGATTTATATTGTTATATATTAAGATACACAGTAGTATATTAATAAACCAATGGCCACCTTAAACTTACTGAACTTGTAGTATAAATAATTGTGGTCTGAATGTTTGTATTTAACAAAAGTTACTTCCATTATATTATTGTGTTTGTCAACTCTACCTACTAACGGTGATAGCAAGTAATTTATTGGTGACTTGTTGACCACATGGATAATTGCACACTTTTTAGTCTGTAGACTTTTAGCTTTTTGCTTAGCTTCAAAGGCTAAAAAGTCAGATTATGAGAAATGATGAAAAGAGCAATGCTAATTTTACTGTTTTTACAAAAGATTGATTCTAATAGCAATATTATAGTTTTCCAAATTTCTTAAGGTGGTTGTGGCCTTATAGCATTGCTTCTTTCAATCCTTCCATGCATGAACTGATGTTTTTGTTGTATTTTTGTTGTCCAGCTTAAAGAACTGGAGGTAGGCATATAATCTTTTTGATTATTTACAACCAGCACTTTCAAGCATTTACTGAATAATTATTCAATTTTAATTTTCGAAATTTTTTATTTGTAAAGGTAAAAGTAGTGTCCCACCATCTATAAGTTGCATCACATAACTTTTGTTTTCAAAGTAAATTTATTCAGTCAGTGCTTCACTCTAATGTAGTATATAGTCTTATAGTCTTAAATAATAAGTCTTTTATAAGTAAGATGATTGAATGTCAAGATATTAAAGAGTTTTTTTTCTTTAAATTTCTGCTCAAAATAAAGCTTTTATGCACTTAATATTAATGTGTTTAAAATCTTTAAATCCATTAAATAATTTTTACTATTTTGTTAAAGTATATAATCAGTGAAGTTCTATTAGGCCGTACAAAGTAAATTGTCTGTTTTACAGGCCCCGCGCGCTCCAGTAAAATACCCCGCGCTCCGAAACTATTTATTGGCATTTTGAAATAATTAATAAATAATGCGCGCCGGTACCATACAATGGCATTTTAAAATACAGTTTATAGATGGATAGAAATCCTACTGTAGTCAACATTGACATAATATTATCAGCCCTGATGCACCCTAAGTGTATCATTGTCAGAGGTAGTAAATATGTTGGAATGAGTAAAATACCCCGCGCTCCGAAACTATTTATTGGCATTTTGAAATAATTAATAAATAATGCGCGCGTCCCCAAAATTGTGTGTAAAACAGAGTTATTTCCCCGTTCCCGTAAATATTTTTTACCATAATTATCTCCCTTGACGTTTAACGAAAAACCGGAAGTGGCTTAGAATGCGTTTTTCATCACCAATAAAAAGATTTTCTTATACAACTTAAAACTAAAATTGATTCTGATACAATTTAACGTTAGAAAATAAAATTATTTGCTGAAGGAAGCACAATTATGACAATTATTCACACTTTCGTGAGGATTCCAAACATTGGATTAATCTTAATAATTTCGTTTCTGGATAATAATGGTGGAACAAATCGAGACCCGTTACATTTACAAGTACAAGAATGCACCAGGTTTTTTTCTGCTATTGATTTGAAAAAGTTAATATTTATGGAAAAATGTGAACTAATACAAGAAAATACGAATTTTATACGTTCGAATACGATCGATTTTCTCAATATTGGTATCATTCAACACATTCCGCTTTTCTCAAGATAAAAAACCGGAAGTTCTCCGTAAGTACAAGTTATTGAAAAATCGGCATTTGTAACATGGTAAAAATTATTAAAATAGAAGTTCGATCTTTTCAGATTGTTTTGTTCTTGTCATGTGATGTGATGATGGATGACAATTTGTTCCAAAATTTCCAATAATAATAATTATTACCGTACCATACAATGGCATTTAAAAATACAGTTTATAGATGGATAAAAAATGGATTAGTACTGTACTGTAGTAGAATAACATAATCCTGACATAATATTATCAGCCCTGATGCACCCTAAGTGCATCATTGTCAGAGGTAGTAGATATCTTGGAATGATTTTATGTGTTTATGTGATGTTGAAAAGTAAAAAAGTTCTGTTATTTCTATCAACTATTTTCAATCGACCCCCAAAAACATCTGATAGTTGCATCTGAATGGTGATTTAAATCTATTTTTTAAATTTGTGGAAATAAATAATAAATACCTTCGCTCGCTCCAATTTTTTCTGGTGCCAAATTTAAAAAAGCGCTTATAAATAATAAATAATAAATTCGCCCTCTCGCCCCAATTTTTAAAAAAAAAGGCCTGTAAAACAGACAATTTACTTTGCATGGCCTTACTCCATCAATGTGAATATACTGATTTCTTATGGAAGACTCTATCTAAGACTAGATTAATAGTTATTGTAGATTTTTGTCATAAAGAAAATATGCTGCATTGAAACTACAGTCAACACAATCATAGTAGTTTAGAAACTTTGAATGGCTATTATCTAAATGTAGAAGATCTCAAAAGGCAATATTTTTTTTATGACAACTAGTATTTTGTATTGTTTGTAATTGAGAATATATCATTAGATATTATCCTAGTCTAGTAATGTTCTGATGTAATTGGATTGGAAGCATTCCTGGAATCAATCTTTTATTGTATTAAGAAAGTCATAGGACTTATTTTTAATATGGCTTGATGATTTTTTTTTTGCTTCCTAGCTTGAAGAGGTAGGCACATAGTCTGTTTATTTGGATTATCTAGTAATAGAGTAGATGTAGTAAGCATTCATAACTGCTTTTGTAGTTCTGAAAAAATTATTTATGAAATTGCCAGCAAAAAAACAATTATTATTACCTTTTATACAATATGAATTTAAAAAGTGTTATGTATATCTGAAATGAATGCATTTCAAATATTAAGATGATGGTATCAAAATAGAGTTTTTGAAACTGACATTTGTCACGCATCTGAAGCCAGTGGAGCCTTATCTAGGTTGAAGTCATTTGTTAAAATATATAAATGATGCATGGTTTAAGCATTTGTATTATATTTGGGCCTTCTAAATCTGTGTGTGGTCTTACAATATGTTATTTTGCTGGAATTTCTCTTAGGTGACTAATAAGATAATAGTTCTAAATATCATTGTACGTATATAGTAATATAATGTCGATTGCTTCTAACATTGAGGTGATGGTTAATATAATTTTATCACATTAGCCCTAGTGCTGGGAATTTTTTGACCATGTTTTCAGTTCCAATTAATTTAATTATCCTCCCTCAGTAGGTCCTCAAGTAAAACTTTAGGCTAAAGGTGTGAATAGACAAGGTTTAGATGGGTTGTATGATTCTTCAGTTTACTATTACAACAATAATTCTACACAAGGGAAATCATATATGGTCTGTTCCCACCTGAAGCAAGTGAAGGTTTCTTTACAATGAATAATTATTATAGTGAAGAAGTATGACATTTGTTATTGGAGATTTATTAAATAACACAATATAAATTTCGTATTATTCTCTAAAGTGTTATTTCCACTACAGAGCAGCTGATATTGTTAATGAATGGTTTATATTTAATATGAAATATACTCACAATAACCTTTTCCAGAAACCAAACCTTTCACTTTTCAAATTTTTTTTTAAAGACACGAAGGAAAAAAAGACAGACTACTCTTACACCTTGAAAAATATGGAATTACTTGGCTTCTTGATATGATCAAATGAATGTGTTAATGACAACTTTAATAACAAATGACTAAGAATTTGATATTTGTTTAAAATTTTACAAATAGTTTGTAAACAACGCTAAACCAGGGCTGTTAATTTGGCCAAATATGCCAAACATATCTGATTGTTTAAATTGGACAATTGAATAAAGGCTCAGTCTAACATCAAGTATACCGTATATTTCCGTGTATAATGCGCAGGTTTTTGCCATAAAATGGGCCCAACAAAGAGGGGGTGCGCACTATATACGGGTAAATAAATTTGGAGTATTTTTTCCCAACGAGAATGCCGCAAGTCGATGTTAAGGATCCGCCATTTTGTCTTCCCTCATCGACATTCTCGGTAAAATTGATTTGTGTAAAAGATTGAATTATGATTGTAATAACGGCACAATATGATTATTATCTTATAAATTAAATAAGTATTGTTAAATATTTGAACAAAACTAAAATGATTCAAGTTAATAACTATGTTATTAACATGGGAAAATTTACGTAGGTCACATTAAAACATAATTATCCAATATAGATTATACAATAAGGTCCAGTCATGAGCCACCATTGGCAATTAAATAACTGGAAGAGCAATAAGTTGTGTTACAATTTGTTTTCAGTTCTTTTGAGATTGAGAATTCACTGATTATTGCCAAATAAAAAAAATCATCCTGGTGACATCTACATACACACTGGGAATTGATTGATGTGATTTTTTCTAGACTTTTTCGATTTACTTATTTCATTCAAATGAGACTCATCTATGAAAAATTTTCTTGAATTAAAGCAGAAATGCCAGGTTAACTTTACAATTCTTTACTTTCTTCATTCTTTCTCTTTGGGATAACAGCAGCAACCTAAACAGGTATCTTTGATAACTCTTACCATTTATATTTTTCTCAGTTGTTCCTGTCTTTTATTTTTTCTGGATTGTTCCATTGAAATCTGTTTTAGTTTCCTCGCTTCTTAATAACTTCTGCTTTTGAAATTTTTGTCAAACTGTCAATCATTCTCTATACAAATATTACGATTTTTGCTTTTTTATTAGTAATTGCATGCATAATATAGTCTTAATTTTTTCTATTCTTTAATTACCCATTCCACCTTTCTATAGTCCTATAGCCCAGCAAAAAACATGAACAATTTTGATTTAATTCTGAGATAACTGAGTGATAATATGTGATTAAGGAGTTGATTATTATTGCATGTATCTGTTGTGTTGTGTTTATTTTATTGTATATATTCAGTTGCAGATCCAAGTTTATTTCCATTATAAGGGTATAATTACAAAACCTACTTATATATGCATAATAGAAGTGTCATGTGTTTCTTTTAAGTTCTAAAGATAGATTATTGTCAATTTGGATTACATTTAAAAATTTTCTGAAATTTCTAGTTTTTTTCATTTTAATTAAGACAATAGCAGACAGGCTATCAAAATTCCAAATATTCCCAATTCAATTTACCGTGCACCCATATAAAACTTAAAATGCATGAAATTATCTTGCAATAATATAAGATTTTTTTTTCAGGAACTGTCCATATTCCTTTGAAACAATATTCATTATAGGATTTAATTTTTGTATATTTATTGCAGGGAGCATCATTAGGAAATGTTGTGACATCCATTCCACATCTTGTCAACACTAAAATGGTGGAAGATTTATTCCCGTATCCATTCCATGATTTGATGATCTGGGCAGTGTTGATGAAACGACAGAAGATGGCACTATTTATGTGGCAGCATGGGGAAGAAGCCATGGCTAAGGTTTGTTTTGAAATAAATGTATTGCTTCACTTCTTTACCTGATCAAGTAGCGATGTTTGGTTTAGATTTAAAAGATGCTTTTAGATTCAACTCTCTCTCAATTTCTGTCTACATCTTTAAAACATTTCATAAGAATTGAAAACAAATAAATACTTTATATTTACATTTGAATTTTCACTGTAATATGACATTTTGATAGGTCTAATAAAATGAATGGAGTTTTACATCCTACTCTTTTTCAACTGTAGGTTGTTACTTTTACAATTTGAAATGTACTCGCATTTATTCAACTTTACAGCCAACTTGTGTCCTGATATTAGACCATAAGCACTATAACCACTATAGGGTAACAGTTTATTGTTCTAATAAGAGTTGACCATGATATGTTGTTGTTATTGCAGGCTCTATTAGCTTGTCGTCTATATAAAGCAATGGCTCATGAAGCTGATCAAGATGATCTTGAGATTGAACTAACAGCAGAATTCAGACGATATGCAAAGTAAGTTTTATACCTGTTACCTGGATTTTAAAAAAATTTTCAAATTACAAAGGACACAGTGAGTTGAGGTTTCACTGGGATTTGGAGATAAGTGGAAAGAAATTTATAAATAAAACACAAAATAGAGATATAGAGGTAAACCCAGCTTCCCAGTACAGTTAGTTCACAGTCATACTCAAATTGATATTATATATGATATAATTATGTTTCCAGAGATTTTCAGACATTAGCACTGGAACTATTAGAACATTGTTATAAAATAGATGATGACTATACTCAACAACTGTTAACTTATGAACTCAAGAATTTTAGCGAACAGACTTCACTTAGCTTGGCAATGGTAGCAAATCACCGTGAGTTTATAGCCCATACCTGTTGTCAGGTTTTGTTAAATGACTTATGGATTGGTGGTCTCAGAATGAGAAAAAATACCACATTTAAGGTAAATTTAATCTTTTTTTTCTAAATATGTTTATGCTTAGCTTATGCTCATGACACTTTAATAAAAACAAAGTCAACAGAAATTATGATGAATCATATAACATGCTGTGCACAAATGAAACCAAATATCTGGAGCTGTATTTAATCAGACACCTATAACCCTTATTTTGAACATAAAAGCTCCCAGACAACCTGGTTCATTTGATCAATCAAACATTTCAGGTTATCATGGGTATCTTTATACCACCATCTATCGGTTTATTAGAATTCAAGAGTAAAGAAGAATTACAGTTGATGCCTCAGACAATGGAGGAGCATTTAGAAGATCTGGAAGATGCTGATTCCACTGTGGATCATATGTATGCTTCTTTTGAAGAAGAACAGGTGATTGAAGTAGGTTAATTCTAATCTGACCGTCTGTTGACATCGTAATGCTGTTGCTGTGTCGCACGGTCATGATATTTATTATGGCTGTGATGCTATTGTCATACTGGTTACATCCATTGCTGTTGTTTTGACGTTGATGATCAGTAAGATCTTTCTAGTTGTATTTATTTTTGTTCTTTACAGTAAAAAATTTAATTTTCCTTAAAGCTTTCGCATATATAACTACGTTGGTTTTAAATTTGCCAATATTTGATGCTTGAGTTTTTAAATTTGAACTGCTTGAAATGAGTTATGGAGAATGTTCAAGTGTATTGTTATTGCAAACTTTATGTCATGGGCTTTGCTGAACTATGCCAGTGTGTGTAAGATCAGAGAGTTTCTGGCTGAAAGACCCTGAAATGCTATTATTTTGTTTGTGTCAGTATGTGATCGAAGAAGACTTTGCTTGCCTATTTAAGTCAAATTTTTTTCTTTGCATGGCTTTGTTTCCTTTATTTTCATATATTGATAATTGTTAAGTAAATTCTAATTTAAACTTGAATTTAACAATGAGAAGAGCATGTAAAAAAAACTTTTTTTTTATTAATTTGCACTTTAAATACTAATTTGCATAATTTATGTTAATTATAGAATGAATTTGGTGAAGATAATGAGACCAGTTTTAATGCTGTACAACAAGGTGGACAAGGTGGTCCTCCACCAGCTACAAAAGAGAATGGTACTGTTCCCCATGATACAAGTATAATCTCACACCTACCTTTCCGGAAGAAGAAAAGTCCTCTACGGATGGGAAAGAAGATATATGAATTTTATAATGCTCCTGTAACTAAGTTCTGTGCTCATACAGTAAGTAAATTGGTTAGTGGGTAGGAAACAATACCAAGATTTCCTTGTGTTCTGTCTGTTGTAGAGAAAACAGAACCTGACATTTGATGTATTATAAAACAGTTTTTTTAAATGTATTTTGCTGCTGGTTTACACATAACAGAGTGAATGTGTTACATTTATGACAAATTTTAAAATAATTAAGATTTTGTGAGGGCAGGTTCGTGAATGATACATTTGTTAATCTTTTTAAAAGAACAACATTTTTGTTAACACATATTAATTTTTTTACTTTAGATTGCCTATTTAACATTTCTGGTATTATTTGGTTATACAGTCTTATCGCAGATTCATACTGGTTTAAAATGGCAGGAAATCTATGTTATGAGTCATATTTTTACTTTAGCCATAGAGAAAATCAGACAGGTATGTTACATTGCTTTATAACATTACAAACTGTCTAATATGCATCCTCAGTAGTAACAATAACAATACTTCAGTTGTAGAGCGATATAGAAATATTGAAACCTGAATATATATTGCTACATAAACATTAGATATGTTTGTCAGTTGTCATGTCACAAACAATACCAGATTTACTTCACAGCAACATAAATCAGACCTGATTACACAGTCAAATTTTGCACCAATAGAAAAGGATCTTAGAAAAATAAATGTCTTAAATTTGATGAACCAGTGCTTAATCTATTTTGTGAATTAGAATATCAAACAATTGAAAGTTTCTAATGACAAAGTAAGTTTTTCAAGGACAATCTTCAACCTAGATTAAGGACACTTTGTTTAAAAAATATATTTACAAAACTTTATGGTTTTATCTACACAAATGCTAAGAGCTTCACCATTAAGATAATCAGTAAAATTTACCAATAAGAGTGCAAGGAAGTAGCCTACTGAAGTAAAAAGAGAACATAAGGATGATGTGAATTACTGTATTGAAGAATAATTAGCTAATGTACCCTAGTTAGAGATTTTAATAGATTTAACTGAAGAACATCCTGAAATTTATATTACATATTCAATACACTATATAAAATAATATATGTGCATACTTGAAAATATTGATTATTAGATTGGTAGTTGTTGATGTCACTTTACTCAGACAGAGATTATAAGATTGAAGAGTAGTTGACAGTAAGCTTACTGATTGAACTTGGTTGTTTAACACTTGACCAAGATTCTACTGGGAAAAAGGACCAAAAATCTAATGAAACAAATATAAAATAACCAATAAAGAGTCTGTCTGGTGGATTGGAGAGTTTCAATTGAAAGTAATTAATGCCTGCTTCGTGAGGTTATAGAAAAAACACCAGGCCAGATAATTGCTTACATTAAAGTCTCGGAAATTTACACTTCAGAATTAAATGAAGGTAGGGAGGAAATGTTAAAGAGACATTTGAATTTGAAATTTCATCATAGACATATTCGACTCTACCAGTTTTGGGCTTAAAAAGGAGGATGGTAGCTAGTTGTTTATAATAATGAGACTTACGTACAACTTAATATACCTGTAACAAATTGCTATGACTGGAGACTTCAAAGATCCCAGATAGCATCTTTCAACTGCAGTTAACATAGTTTTTGACATTTATGATGAGGGAACATTGTTTCAAAGTTAGACTTCATTAACCCAATCATGTCCATATCATAGTTTTGCCATTGGTCCATAGCAATTGGTATGACTAGAGATGGCCAAGGTAGCATCTTTAAACTATGGTATAGATAGTAGTTGACAACTAATAATGAGAATAACATCGCTTCAAAACTAGTGGTATTATCTTGTTAGTTGGTATGAATGGAGATGTCATGTTGTATTAATGCTGACGTTACAGATTAGATGATTATGTTAGTTTAATTAACTCAAGTATATAAAACTGTCGTCATTTAGTTTCTTTAGGCCTCGTAAATATACTTCAAAATATCTCCATTAACTTATAGTTGATTTAGTTCCGTTTTGGAATTGAAGAATACTATTATTCATTATTCAAACAAGGTGAAGTCTTCAGAATAAAGACTCTTTATTGTTTAAAACAGGTCAGAATTAGGTCCATTCCATTTGCGTATGTTGCATGTACAACATTTATTCTGATCTTCAAATTGTTAAAACCTCACACCTACCCAACCAGAAATCTGATTTTTTGCTGATCCATTCTTGACAAAAAAACAAACACCGGTAATTTTCATTAGATGATAGAGTATCAAAGTTTTAAAGGAATTTTTGGAACAAAGTTCAGTTACTGTCAACGATTAAAGATGAAATAATGTATATATGTTTTCAAATTATATTGAATATATGATATTCATCTTTTAGTTATTTTGTGGGCATCAGTATCATATAATTTACTGGTACACAAATAATTTGCTGTGTTTAGCTGTCAAACAGAAGCTCATTATTAACTTATAGCCTTGACCATTTACTGAAGGCCCAATTAATGCTTCCTATGGCAATGACAATGTATTTTATAAGGCTTCATGTGGTACTCAAGTACATCAGGCTATTTGTTGTCATTCTAATAGTGTTATGCTCCTGGGAATGTTCTAATACAAAGCAGATGCTCAAGAATTCGATGAGATGAATCATGAACAATTAACTACCAAGATCTTGTTATATCTTTCAAATTTCTTCAATCAATAATTTATATAATGCTATATCAAACGGAAACAATTTAAGATGGATAAAGTAAATGATTCGCATTGATGTTGATCAGTATCAATTTTGTAATGAAAAAAAAAATTTAACTAGAACTGTGAACAGTACTGTGAGTGGCAAACAACCCCTATAGGGCCACTTGATACAAGGTCACGTGATATAGCCTTTTGAAAAACAAAACTCAAAACAAACTTGTTAACAACCATTATAAGCATATGTATGGACAGCTTAGTCAAGTACATTTTACTTGAAAATTATTAAGGTAATTGAAGGTCAAGGTCACTTGAAATAGGCTTTTGAATTTTTTTAAAGACTAAAACCGGTACAAAAAAATTGCTGTCGACCATTATAGGCCTATGTGTGGATAGCTAATGTCAAGAACATTCTACTTGTAAAAATTCAGGGTCATTGAAGGTCAAGGTCATTTGATATAGCCTTAAAATTTGAAAATGAAAATTCTGTTCCCAACAAATTTTAGATAAAGTAACAATATTTCAAAAAACACCAAAATCTTACAAATTGAAGAAAAATTAGCGGACTTATTTAAATTTTGCTAAATGTCACCGTTCTGTGATAACACATAAAGTTTCACTTCCGGTTAGAATTTTTCCCTCTAATTGGGTCCTAATTATGCCTGATATATGTTTATATGTATAGCTTTTGTACTCATTTCTTACATACACCGGAAGTTGGGTCACCCAACGTGGTTCTAAAAAACCGGAAGTTCTCACGCAAAAACCGGAAGTGGTAGAAAATTTTTTATAATGACTTTTTATTTCTATAGGCGACTTCTCCATATTCTGTAATTTTCAAAGCGATCGGATAATTAACAACAAAGTTATGCAATTATTCAATTATTATTATGCAATTTCTCACTTCCGATGCATAAAAATTTTAGTTATAAATATTCATATTCATTTTCTATTCCAGTATGTATCTTATCGCATTTTTCAAACCAAATTTCAATACCATTTTTGAGTTGAGCTAGGGAGCTTTCTGACTGATCAGCTGATGACCCTGAGAGTCAAATAAGTAACAGCTGCGAACATTGCTGCTGATGACCCTGAGAGTCAAATAAGTAACAGCTGCGAACATTGCTTTAAATACAAATAAAGTCAAAAATAAGAATAAATATTTAATTGATCTAATAACAATATTAAGAAAGCTAATAATTCTATCACAATAGCTATAAGAAAATAGTTTTTACTCTGAAGAAACATGTAATATGACAATAACGCAACACAATTTTGAGAAATAGGTAGTCTTATTTAGTCTTTTGCCTAAAAGTTTCTGCTTCTTGAAATTGAAGTTAGATTTATTCTGTTCATGAGATTGGATGAAGATGAAAAAATAAGGGTAATTGAAGTTTGAAAGTGTTCTGCATCTTTAAATGGATTAGTTATCATTTAGTTTCTGTCAATTTTACGGAATTCTCGGCTTGAGAAGAATTATTTCCGCTGTTTGAATTAAAATTATTGATGACATCCATAAAAACGTTTTCCATCAGAGGATAAGAACTATCATGTCCACTTCCACTTGTGCGAAATGTCATCTTGGTAATTGGCTTATTTTTCTTTTTTCTACAAAACAATTTCCGCATTTCATGGCGAAATCTCTGGCCTGTGATACAGTAGAGACAGAAGTTAATTGAATGATTGGTGTAAAGTAATAAATAACATACCAATTTGAATAAAATGCCAATTGCAATGTCCTGTGTTGATCTGGGTCTGGGTCGTAATAAGGAATAGAGTGACGAAGGTAAAGTTGTAGCTATCCACACAAAAGATATAGTAAGTAAAGTAACAGCCAGTTTTCTGTGATTATTTCTTGTTTGTTGATCATCTTTAGTCATAGTGCTGGTTAATACCTGACGATGTTTTAGTAAATTGACAATAATTAATATGTTGAATACCAACAGAATGATGAAGGGGAGAAAGGTGTATAGGACTAGATTGATCCAAGCAAAGATTTTACAAACAAATGGAGCATATGTATAAGAAACACACATAAGTCGATCAACTCCCATTGATGATGCTGTTGATATGAGCTCAGCTGTCCAAAACAAATGAGAATTAACAACCACAAACGCTGTTGCAATAACAAAAGTTCCAAATTTGGCTCTAGAAACACTACACATTGTTCCAGCTTTCAATGGAAACCAAACTGCTAAAAATCGCTCAATTGTTACAGCTACTATAATCCAGGCTGAAAAATGGTTACAAAAATACACCATAAATATAATTATTTTACATGATGCATTAGAGTAATGAAGCATATCAAAATCTGTCAGAGTTTGAATCCAAGTTTTAAAAGCACTGACATACAAAAAAGTTGTATCAGCTATGGCCAGCGCAGCAAGGTAGAAACAGGTTGAGGTTTGACGCATCTCACGTCTGAGCATCACAATCAGACTTAACATGTTTCCGATGGTTCCACCAAGAATTATGATGGGAAATAACCAAAGAATTAAACTCTGTGATAGTTTATATTCCTCAAAATCCTTCAGCAAATCTCGTAAAGACGGCATCTGTCGTTGAAAATCTCGGGTTAAATTTTCTGTGGAGTTGGTATGGTTATATAAAATCATTGACAGATCCAGGTTGACATCTGGTTCAAATATAGAGTATTTTTCTGTATTCAGGATTTTGTTTGACATTGTGGAGTTTGGGTAATCCATGATTAAATCTATTTTCAAGACTGTATGGTAGAATGCAGACCTCTCACGTCAAAGGCATGTCATAGTGGATCTCTGAAAAGGCAAAGATAACATATGTTTAAACTGTATGGAAATTCAAAGTTATTAGTAAATATATAAAACCCATAAGATAGTTTTGTTTCCGCTTTGTAGTTGTAGTATTGTTAGAACAAGAAATAAGCTTCCATGTGTAGGTGAAATCAATGACACTTAATTGCCTTGAAATTATTTTTATTGCTGGCAACAACCAATTTGCTCTTTTGAAATCCTTGATTTAATAGGAATATGCCACTCATTTAGCAGCAAATGACTGCTTTAGATGTCTTAAATTTATAGAAAAATATTAGCTTATACTTGTGTAAATTTATACTATCAGTTGTTAGAAATATCACAGATATCATTGTAGTATCTTTCATGATAAGTTTTAAGAACTGAATTTTCTGGTATTTTTATGACCGACATTAAATCTCACCCTGTCTGTACTCCGATACCTAATCTTGATTTAATTTCCGACTGATGATGGGAAACATTGCTCTACAGTACTGACCCACAAATCAAATCAGGAAGAAATCAAAGATCTGTGAAATTCAATCATTGCTTTATTATCCTGTCTTGTTTTCTCTTCACATACATCATAATCATGTCATAATGTGGGAGAAATTTATCCTAATCTTATTTTCCTCTTTTTGACTCTTTTACTTGTAAACATGATTGATATCAAGATTTCATTTGCTCTTGAAACCTGATGTAGTTGTGGAACAATGTGTTTTTTGCTGTTTTCTTTGTTGTTAGAATAATACCAAAATATACACACATATATATAATGTAATGATATCATTCCAAACACCAGTACTTATGTTTCAACCCACTGTGATGTTATTGAAATATTGCAGAATTCGGGCTTTTTAGAAAGATAAGATAATAGTTTTATGTAAGATATTAGACTAGAATACAAATACTGTAAGGCTACAAATTATTGCGAGATACAAATTAATGTGTTAAATGCGACCTATCCGCGATTGCATTAATTTGTATCCGCATTTTGAAATACATATTTCCAAGCGAATTAAAGGAAAATAAAATCAAATGATGGACCAAAGGTAGATTGAGTAAGTATTTAAATTTAAAACAAAAGAGTTTCACACTTGACTATTTAAAGATAAAATCTTGATCATTGTTCACCTAATTATTCATTAAACACTTGTAGCATTCTGGCTGTCATAATTCCTGGAAGCATTTTCTTTTTTTTATGATATTAAAACATGCGACACCTATCTTGGATCACATTTATTTGTATTTGCAATTTAGTCTCTATATCCCGATTTGTATTAATTTGTTGACGCATTAATTTCTAGCCTTACAGTACTGTATTAACACTTACAGATTAAATCTACTGTTTTTCATTACAGACCAATTCCATTGAGTGTCATTAATGACCAGTTTTTCTCTTACAAAACCAGTAACAGAAGTTAATGTAATTTCAAACCAAATAATTTAATCATATCCACTAATACCAACAAATTACAAGTAATTTGGTTATAAATTAATCCCCTATGAGAGAATTGAATGATAAACTGTCATATTATTGAAGAAAGCACTCTGATATTTTAACACCTTGTCAAGCTTTAATAGACAATGAAAGGGTGAAGGTGAACCAAGAAACCCAACAATATATTGATTGTCATTATTAGCGAAGAAACAGAAAAGATAAATTATAGGTAAAAGGAGACATCATATCAGAATTTGCTCTCATGTCTTGCAAAGTCGCAATTGGTTTATGTAGCAATATTGGAAACTAATAAAAACTCTTTTAACTTTTTGACTATCTTGCAAATGATGAAATATTTTTTAATTGATTTTCCAACAAAGTTAAACAGGGTTTAAGAGAGAATAAATATTGTCTGAACACACTTGTGTTGTCAGTTTAAACACTTTGATATAACAATAAGTAATTAAAACTATATCAATCAATTAAAATAGAAAGGTGATTTGAATTATCTGTATATTCAGATACGGACAGTATTTTCATTCTCCCACTGAGATCAATAATCTTGCTCTTAGGTAAACAGATTTGAAAATATTCTAGGTAATTACATCATTGATTCTGTCAAGTCTGATATAAAATTGTTATTTATTATATTTTGTGAACAGTTACTACAGATTAAAGATGCTGTTATACCAGGGGATTTGTGGTAATTAGGTTTACTGTCTTTAAGGTTGACCTAATTGATGCTGGTGGTATATCCATGAAAGTTGTGTTCCCAGATAGATCTGATGTCAATAATATCAGAAAATTAAATGTTCTAAGTAAAGTATGTAGTGTACTGCTTCTAGTGAAAACAAATTTCCTTGCATAAAGTTCCCAAAGAAATCACCATCAGACACAAATAAATAATATAATAGTCTCAAATCTGTACCAACTTTCAAATCAAATTTTGTATTCTTTTTTTGTGTGTCTTTTCATATGTATTTCAGTTATTTTCTATATTTTTTTCTTATTGTCACCTTCAGAAATATCTGTATCTATAAGCTAGAACAGTTAAGTTTTAAGAAAAAGCTGTTTGAATTATCAATTTATTTCTATGCTCTAATGGCCGGATAAATTAAAATTCATTGAAATTCCAAGTGAACAATCCAAACCAACAATGCCATTGGATTCTATATAACTTTGTACTTTTCTTTAACAGCAATCAAGTCATAAAAATCTAAATAGAGATATACAATTAAAAAAAATATATATAAAAAGATTTTTAAGATACAAGAAAATTTGTTACATGTGCTATAAATGACAAAAAGCTCATAAGGCTTTCTAAAGCATTTCACATCCTTAAATCAATTTTCTTTTTCAAAATCATAAATAATTGCTTTTTTGCCAAGGAAAGAACTCAATAAATCAATTAAAATAATGACTTAAATAACCAATACTTTCATACTTTCCTTCAAAATTACAACTGTTTAAGCAATCATATGATTTTACCCAATAAAATGGCCAACTTCTTTATGATTTTATCCAGCAGTGTGGTAAACTTCAATGACTTTATGATTTGACTTAGTAAAATAACTATGACTATCATTTTAAAATATAAATAGTTATCTACCTGTTACTTTATGATTTAAATGGCAAAATACTGTGGATTTTTTAGTAATTAATCTGAAGCAATAAAATGACCTTTGTTAGATATTTAATGGTGTATTGTGTCATAAAAACTTTTCTGAAAGACTTCCATTAGCATTGAGGGTGAATATTGACTAACTTTCTGAAATGGTGATTATTTAACACACTCTAAAGTATCTTATAACAATCTCTTTTTTTTCAATCAACAATTATTATGATGTAAAGTGTTTAATTATCACGCTATCTAAGTCTTAATAAGAAATGAAATAAGTTTTTAAGTGTGGTCTAGGACTAGTTGTAATTGCATTTTGAGAACATCATGAGACTGCTCATTATCTTCTTTTCATTAACTTTGTTTTCTGGTCTTTTTCGTGTTATATAAAGATCTTAATATTGATTGAAATTCTACAAAATATTAGGTTTATCATGGAATAAAAGAATATTTTTTTTTTGCAAAATAATTAGCATATGGACTAAGATAATAACAAATAAAACTTATCCATTTTGTTTTTATAAAGAATAGCTTTCTTCAAATCTCTGCTCAGTCCATAAGTTATTAGAAAGGTATTTCATGAAATATAAAACAATAACATGGGTTTACAAAAGACAACATGAATTACAAAAAATTATATTAGATGAATTTACAAAACATAAATACCAAGTGAATTTAGGAATAGAAATTTTCTGTTTGATATGAATATGAACAATTTATTGACTAATGTGGTATCATTTTTTTTAATGAAAGATTTTAAACTTTTATAGATCTACACAATTTGTGAGCCATGGTAATTGTGAAATAAGTTCATTTTAAGTTATTTAAATTGATCAAATGTTTTACCTTGATTAGAACAAAGATAACCTTATATTAGGTTTTAAACATTAGTTTTCTCTGTTTAATCTGATCCATCATATAGGCTATATATCAAATACAAGAACGCTCTAACTAGTAACTTCATATTCATTCAGATTTCAGTTCTTTAATACCGATGTTTTTAGTCCTTTTAATATTGAACAAGAAATAACACATAATAAATGATGTAAAGCTAAAGACTCTAATCTATACTGTGTATAAACAATATACGTCAGGGGCCCGCCTCGTTATGTTATTTCATATGTCAGATTTAATCCTTCTGATCAATTATGTTTCAGTAGCCAAGGGGGGTTTTATTTAGTATTCCTCATTTCATCTTATGCTTGTTAGTCTAAACATGTTCATACGTGTGTAATCTACAGTGCTGTCTCCTGATCTACCGACAGTGTACCCAATTCAGTCTATTTTTTTGGTTTTTTAATCCTTCCGTTTTCAGTGTCCAAATTTAATTCTGTACCTTAAATCAATCAAATATAATTATTTGATATGAACACTTCCTTGTTTGACTATTTCTTGATTTATCACAAAGAAAATTGTTCAACATTTTCATTTCAATTCAAACTTAAGTAAGGTATAGAATTCCTGTGAGACTATTTTATATATCATATATACCTTTGATAATACAGCCTTTCAACTACAGATTAACTGGTATCTGACTGGTAACAATAAAAACATCTATTGTCTTTGATCTCAAATGACATGAATATGATATCATCAATTATAGATGTCAAATATACATCTTCCAACAATTCTATTTATGTCAAATGTTCATAATTGCTTATCAAATGATGACAACAATTGCCATTTGGTCTGTAACTTTAAGAATAATTACATTAAATTGTACAAGTCGTCACTGTATTATCTAATACTGCCATCAATGTTATCAATATGATTATCTCTAATCAGGTTTGGATATTTTTGTTGTAGGTCTTTAATGAAAAACTGCCAAAGTAACTGTAATTTCTGTAATGCATTATTCAGTTTATTGGATTATTGAAACAAACCAGAAATAGTTGTCACAGAGTTTCACACTGCATTCAGTCTGTATTCCTTCTGAAGTTAGACAAATACTTTCACTTTGAATTAACTAAGAAATATATAGTTTCACTCCTCCATCTTTGTTTCTTAACTGTCTTAAAATTTCAACAGCTTTAAACATATATCGTAGTCTGTGGTGAATATTCCATAAGCTGTGTTGGCCTTTCCGATTACTCTAAGTTTTGAGTTTGGATCATGAACTCTATTTTAAGTTTCTTATTCCAATCATTCTAAGAGTAATCACCACAATTCATTCTGTACCAGCTTCTGACATATTGAAACAATAGCTTACAGTCCTATATAAATATCAATTTACGTTTCACATTGTTTTTCTCTATCAATTGTCAATACAGTTAAAGATTTTATTGACTATATACAATAAACTAATCTCTAGACAGACATAATTTCCTTTTACAAAGAGAACTGAGCAATCATTAAATAGTCCAAGATCATTAGTTAGTTTCTAAGATTGAAGAATTGTTGAGCAATGTCAGGAATTTTAAAGAAAAAGAGTATTATTTCATTGGTGAATTTTTATCTGAATGTTCTGAAGATTGGCTTGAAAGTATTATACAACTATGTGTGTTCCTTGCATTATTTTATGAAAATAATACAATTTATCTATATTGTATTTATCTGCATTTGTTTTCCCTTCTTCAGATCATTAACTCCTATAGTCACAGAGATATAATCATTAAATTATTAGAAATATTACACCATTTGATAAGGCCACTTTTCAGACTTTTTCTTCTTTTTTCATGATATCTTTTTACTCTCTTACAATTTCTTACATATTTTTATTTGGTCAAGTTTAAATGAAGATTTAATTTATATTCATTTTATGACTTCTGTTAATTGGTCTGCTTTAGATTGTTTTAGATGTAGATTTATTCCTTAATAGTTTTTTATCATGTGATACATGTAATTGGTCATCCAATGACCTGCAGTCATTCATAAATATTTTCTCTTGCAACTAATCGATCAAAATTATTCTATCATCATCAAATCAAATAATGAATATTAATCAAATCCTTTTCTAGCAACTTTTGGCATTTCTCTATTTTAATTGGTAAGTGTTTAGGTTACCTGAGTTAAAATTCTTAAGTCATTAAGTCCAAATAATCAGATGTTCATCCTAAAGCTTTCCTTTTACAAGAAATATCAACAAGATGCAATCTAGACAAGATATTAAACTGGATTATTTTAAAGAATCTTTGACTAATGTGAAAATTAATGAAAAAATCATGGTGTAGCACATTTCATAAAAATAATTCCAAATTGTTATTGCATCAGTGATGCTTAGTGAATTTAATTAAATTATCAGATCAACCAACTACAAATCTGTTTATCAACTGAAATTAAATACATTTATAAATGTTACCAACTTATTTGATGTTGATATAATGGTATTATCCCTTACTTGTCTCTTGAACCAATAATATTCAGGGTTACACAGTATAATATGGATATAGATAAATATTTTCACTACAACTCAAGTTTTATTAATAATACTGTGAAAATTACTGATCCTTTTAAAAGTAATAAATTTAAAATGAACAAACATAAGATTCAGTCAATTTTATGTATAAATAAATTTGAGGTGTTGAAACTATCCTTAAAAATATTGATATTTATGATTTGAAATGTTCATAAGTTTTGACATAAATGTGTTGTGTCCATATCGAACTTGGTAAATCTACATGTATATGTTAACTCTTGAGGGACAGTTTCTAATATCCTAACAAAATTCCAGACTGCAAACTGAAGTGTAAAACTATATTATTAAAGATTCCTCTCAAAGGAGAATACATTATTAATATCTAAAAACCTCACACTTGTCATATACTTTTCTAGCCTCTATCATACAGTCTGTCTTTACCTAGGATACAAAGGGATGAAAGATGATGACAGACAAGAGTTTTTATAGAATAATATTGGAATCTGTCAGTCAGCAGTTGGCCTTAAGTCAAATAACAACCCAACTAATATAGGGCACAATCTGATTACAGAGTCTGTGGTCTAGATTTAGAAAAAATATAGGACAAGATCACAATCTAGCTAGAGTATGGAGTCTAGATATAGAACAAAAATGTAATACACAATCTGACTAGAGTCTAGACCTAGGTTATATATGGGACTTGATCACAATCACAACTCAGGTGTTTTAGATCTAAATAATAATATAGGACAAGATCACAATCTGACTAGGGTCTTGTGTCCAAGTCTAGATAATATTATAACAAAAGATCACAATAATGACTCAGGTATTTTGATCTAAATAATTAATAAGGACCAGATCACTAGGATCTTGTGTGCAAGTCTAGATAATACTATAGCACAAGATCTCAATCTGACTAGGGTCTTGTGTCCATGTCGAGATAATATTATAGCACAAGATCTCAATCAGACTAGGGTCTTGTGTCCAGGTCTAGATAATTTTATAACACCAGATAAGAATCTGACTAGGGTCTTGTGTCCAGGTCTAGATAATTTTATAACACCAGATAACAATCTGACTAGGGTCTTGTGTCCAGGTCTAGATAATTTTATAACACCAGATAAGAATCTGACTAGGGTCTTGTGTTCAAGTCTAGATAATATTATAACACCAGATCACAATCTGACTAGGGTCTTGTGTCCATGTCGAGATAATATTATAGCACAAGATCTCAATCTGACTTGGGTCTTGTGTCCAGGTCTAGATAATTTTATAACACCAGATAAGAATCTGACTAGGGTCTTGTGTTCAAGTCTAGATAATATTATAATACCAGATCACAATCTGACTAGGGTCTTGTGTCCAGGTCTAGATATTTTTATATTACCAGATCTCAATCTGACTTGGGTCTTGTGTCCAAGTCTAGATAATATTAAAACACAAGATCTCGATCTGACTAGGGTCCAGGTCTAGATTATTTTATAACACCAGATCACATTCTGACTAGGGTCTTGTGTCTACTCATTTAAATTCAATTTATTTGAAAGAATTAAGAGATGAAGTCAACAATTAAATTCATATTTCAGATATACCCAATTTTATGTCCATGACCTTTTTTTGCCAAAAAACAGATCTTTAAATCATATTTAGTGCTCAGTGTTCAAAACTTTTTCTAAGAAAAAAACTTAAGACTTAATGGATAGATTTCCTAATTTATTTTGATTTATAAAATAAGATTTATATTGTTTACCTTTTCTGACGAAAAAATCCAGGCTACTTCTATAGTTAACATTTCCAGTTCCACAGAGATGGGATAAAAGTTCAATTATTTTACATCTTTTTTTTCACACAAAAATTATCTAATCAATTATTACCTTCTTTTTATGGTAGTTTAAATTATGTTCCAGTGAATTTAAGTAGCACTCAGTACCAGCACAATACTCTTCTGTGTTAAACACCCATACAAGAATTTCTTGAAAATAAGTCAAAATTGTTTTACATAAAAAACCTCTTAAAAAAAATGTAAGTATGAGTGTTTTGATGACACTTGATACTTTTGCTCAACTATAGATGGACACATCCTGGTTGTAGGTTATTGTCACATCAGGTACCATCTTGTTGGGTTTCAAATTTAATACATCAAAGATTTTCATAGTTATATCTGACAAGCTATCTTTGTAGGTTTATTAAGTCTAGTTTGACAAATTCAGATTATATATTGAACCTTGAATTTTTTTTTTAAATTGATTATCCCATTATTTTTCACCATTTTTTAACTTAAATACCTTTGACCTTTTCAAACAACACCACATTGCCTAAATATTTATCTTCTTTGTTTTAAAATAAAATAAGTCATAATATTACCTCTAAAAAAGTTTGAAATGGTAGTAATATAAGAAAGTTTTCCAAGCAACCAATGAACAATAAATATTACGGGAAGAAGCAGTCTGGTGAATGAGACAAACTATCGTCTATAGATCAATAATATTGTATATAAACTCCATGAATGAAAGAAGATTTGTGGCGTGGGTTGTCATGTTAATTCTCACTTGTTATTGGAAACCTTTTAAATTATGACATTTGAAGTATTCAATTCTTGAATTTGTGAATATTAGATTTTTTTGTCATCCATTTGTATTGCCCCATGGGCTGAATATACACAAGACCATGTCCTTGTGTATTGGACCTTATTTTGTCCCATGTAAAAATAAAGAGTTTATTATTATTATTATTGAGTCATAACATTGATTTTACCAACACTCACTCACCCCCTGTTCTTCAACTTTTCCTTCAACTTGTTCTGTTACTTATTGCTTTCAATGATGCCATACCTGTTCAATTGTATCATATTGCTGGAAGCAGACATTGTCATTATTTGTCTAAACATCACACCCATAATGTTCATTTAATAATTAAATAATTATATAATTCAGAATATTTGTATCTTGTTTATGCATTTCATGTTGAGTTATCATTTAACAATAAATAAAATAACAGTTGATAGAAAAGAACTATAAAACATGAATAGTTAATGAAGGTGGCTTAAATATTTTATATTGACAACCCGACTCTTTATAGTTACCTTTTAATTTAGCAGTTGATTATAAAAAGATGATAGAAAATGACAAGCAAACTCAGCAGATTAATTCACAAGTTTGATTTGTCATTGGGGAAATTATTTAGTACAATTTCATAAAGCAAAACAATTTGATTCTGTTAGATTTGTCAGTTAGTCTGTCAGATATGTACTTGTATGATTAATTCATTTGATACATTTATTAAATATAGGAGTTTGTCAATATGGTGGTTTGCAAAAATCTGATTGATTGTGGCAAGTGATTACAAGGAAATTTTATTATTAATCTGGCTACAGTAATGAGGTTCACAAAGCCAGTTTGGAAAAATTAAAAGTTGATCACTTGTTCAATGATTTATGTTGCAGGAAAGAATTTTAAGCAATGCAAACAATAGTAAAAATTCAGATCTGCACAATTTTCAGGTTCCCATAGATCTACAAGTCATTTAAGTTCATAATGACTGCAAATATGTGTTCCTTATGTCAGTTTATATAATAAGTTGTAATGGTATAAAACAAACACTAACACCCTAACACAAACACTTCAAGTTTTCCAGACTAGCATTCTGTACAGGTAAAAACATTGTAGATTGTCTCAATAGACATTTTCTGTATGTCTGTAAGGAACATTGGTTATTTTGAAGTTTATTTGATAATGGAAATGAATTACAATTCAATATTTTGAAAGAGTTTTTCTTTTCCAACAGAAAGGAACTTGTGTCCAATGGGAATAGACTCATTATTGTGATAACTATCTGAAATGTTTAAAATGATGAAATATTGTATGACAACAGATTCAATATAATGAAAACAGTTTTGAGCCATAGATTAATTAATTGGTAAAAGGTTATATCTTGTTGAGGTTTTTTCTAACATGAGTTGGTTGAAGAACTATGAATTTTTTTGTTTTTTTATGAACCAGAAACAATAGTCTGACAATAATAAGCCAACCAATCCATATCAGCATTTCTTTCTATCTGTCCAGTTGTTTCGTATTTTTGTGGAATCAAAATTCTGAAATGGACTGAAATTTTCATGATACAAATTAAAATTCAATGGAGCTCTACATTTTATTTTTTATAAACTCTGGAAATATTAATGTTTCAAATCTAAAATTCATTGTCCATAATTATATTGGTATAAATAATTTAGATTATTCACATTTTTATATTAGGCCATAAAAATCATTATTTTTGAGGCACTGAATAGTGTGATTTCCATGAAGTTCTGTTTGACATATATACCATAAAAAACTCAACTAAATCAATAGAAACATCCCCTTTTTTCTAACTTTGACATTTTTTAAAGGACATGATTTGAAATTTCTTTCTTGCCTCAAAAAAAATTGTTTTTGCCAAGAAAATAAGTTTCTGTAATACAAGACATTATCATTTGCTGATTAAAAAATATGTTGAGTTCATGTTTCAAAAATCTATTATTTTTCAAACAATGCACCAAATTGGTGCTTGAAGGATTAGTATTATTTAAAGCTAAATCTTTGGTGACTCTATTAAAGATTATTTTTGACTTCAAGATTGTAACAATTGGCTATTCTTATTGATTACTGTAACAGAAATATTTTTTTCAGTTGTAGTTGGAGTTCAATATGATTTACACATGTTGGAAGAATTCTACTCAGTTAGAAAAACTTCCAACAGTTTATGTAATAGACTTGAAATATGTTTTATGTAATGTGATTGAAATAAAAGTCAATTGTAAAAATTGCCTACAAAAAGTTAACTACAGAACAAATTCTTGATAGATGGTTAAGTGCAGGCACCAATTTTATATTTCACATCCTAGTTATGTGAGGTTTTCAGTATGTGTGAACCAAATTACTCATATTGCTATACTACATGGTCAAATTTTGCTTTAAACTCTTCATTGAGGGTTCAGGAGTTCACTCATTCATTGAGGGTTCAGGAGATAACTCTTTCTTTGACATATTAGGTATCAACTCTTTCATTGAAGGTTTAAATAGGCGATAACTCTTTTATTTATGGTTTAGGAGATTTCTCCTTAACCTTTAAAGGGATAATAGGCGTTAGAACGAACATAAAATTTTAAGTTCACTCAAATTTGGACAATAACAGTATGTATCCATCAGTGGACTTACCTATACATCAAAATCCCTCTAAAATCTGATAAATCCCCAAAATAAAGTAGTTAATCATAAAACGCTTGAGCAATCCATCAAGCGATTTTCAAATCGTGTAAATATAAAGGGAAGTAACTCTAACATGTGGGTTTTCACGCGTCCTTGACCCCTAGTGTTGAATTCCACAATGATGTTTTAGCGTTAATTTACCAGACGCTTTTATTCTCAAACTGAATGGAATCGTCGCTGGCTCACTTTTTTTTAAAATTCCGAATATTTTTTTATTGTGGCTTTTTAAAATTTGGTAAAGTGTGGGATGCATACTTATTTAACTAATAGTCAATATGAAACACAAATATAAGCCGTAGGACGAGTGTATTCTAACGCCTATTATCCCTTTAATGAAAGAGTCAACTCCTTTGTGGACAGTCGAGGAGATAACTCTTTCAATGAAGGTTTAATTAGGAGATAACCTTTCATTTATGGTTTAGGAGATAACTCTTTCATTGAAGGTAAAGGAGATAACTCCTTTGTGGACAGTTTAGGATATAACTCTTTCATTGAAGGTTTGATTCTAAGGAGATACTCTTTCATTTATGGTTTAGTAGATAACTCTTTCATTAAGGGTCCAGGAGATACTGGTAACTCTTTCATAGAAGGTTTAGGATATAACTCTCATAACATATAGTAATTAACAAGCATAAGGACCCCTGAAGAGAAATAGGCAAATACGATATTTAATGTTTAACTGAGTATTACTAAGCATTTTAAAGCTTAATACAGTTCTCTGACGCTTATATGTAAATCAGTGCTACAATGCAATTCTGTATTCCATATGGGTGTATACAATCTAATACTAACATTATTCTTAAACACCTTTTACTGAATATCAAGTAAAAGGTTTCAAGAAAATTTGAGAAAGAATTTAATATTAGTTTTTAAAACCTCTAAGATATTTGAACTTGTCAATCTTATTACAGTCTATCTAGAGATTTAAAATCTGATTATTCTAATAGATATTAAAAATGTTATGGTCCTGTAGGAATAAAAGATTTGACTTGTATTCAATTTTAGATAAATAGATTATACAGCAAGAAACAATTTGGCTATAATAATATGGCTGGAATAAAAATGACTGTTCTTGCACTTGTGACATTTGTTTTATCGATTGGCATGAATTGACACTTCTTCTTTGTCACATTTTTTGATGTTTTACAAATCTAGAATATTTTGTCAATTATCTGTTGTCTTTTTATTTAATTTTATAGTCTTTATTTGAAAGTATGTGTGTATCAGGAATACTATTATATGAATTTATAACAAGGAACACAAGGGAATAAATTATAGTACTTGTATAACACACTTATTAAATAACAAGGTACATAACATTAGAACACAATTTACACATGGTCATCAGATAAAATGAAGACAGGATTAAAAACAGGGAAAATATAGCACAGCTGTGGGCAGCCATAAAGCAGTAAACAATAACATAACTAGAGCTGAGTACAGCACTATGCTTGGCAATTAATATTTTGCCCCATAGCTTTAAGGCCCATTTTTACTTTAATACCTTTAGCCCAGAGTTCTCTCAGCCGCTTTTAGTTACAAGACAAAATGAAAATGAAAAAAAAGCAATAAAATATAATATAATAGTTGTTAAAATGATAAATAGTGCAGCAGGT
The DNA here is from genome assembly GCA_030562195.1 of Nipponacmea schrenckii. Classification (NCBI taxonomy): domain Eukaryota; kingdom Metazoa; phylum Mollusca; class Gastropoda; family Lottiidae; genus Nipponacmea; species Nipponacmea schrenckii. The sequence continues at coordinate 33,206,958 of CM060200.1, read as the reverse complement.
GGCATTGTTGCATTTCTGATTTAGCTATTTATCAACAGAGTTCCTTTTTATCTATTTGAGACATCTTTTGGTTTGGAAAGTCAAAAATATAAATTTTTACACTTTTCTATTCTCTTTTTTCCATAAACAATAAAAGTACTTTTGGAACTGAAATTCAGATTGGATTAAATATTGTATTGAAATTTATCAATCAAATATGTACTTCTGTGTATTGTACTATTCAAACAACTACTTCTTCTATTTCAGATCATTGCCTCAGAGCCAGTGAAAATTTCCATGAAGATTCGAGTATTCTGGGAGAGATTATGGAATATCTGGGATACCATTGCAATTTTATTATTTTCTGTTGGTGTTGTCTTTCGTAATTTTGAGTCTCTACTACAAGCAGCCCATATCATCTACACTGTAGACATAGTGTTTTGGCTGGTTAGAATACTGGAGATACTTAGTGTCAACAAATACCTTGGTCCTTATGTCAAAATTATTGGAAAATTGGTGAGTTCACAGTTAATCCAAATCATATTAAAACTATTTAAAGTTAATTTTATTAAAGTTTGTTCTTTTCTTTGTAAAATGTTTAAACAACATTAAAGAATTGTTGGTTTAGCTTAACTCCATATGTGATAATGCTCTGTGATCTAAATCATGGATAAATGATTGACAATTTAATCGGGTTTCAAACCAGCTCTTCTCATAGATTTTATTATAAAAACTCTTGTACACAATATAATATACTTGTTTGTTAATAAACAACACATGTTATGAAGAACTATAATATCAATTTTATTCCTGATTGATATTATATACAGTGATACTTCAGTTATATATTATAATATATCCATAGCATTAATTTCAATCACATCCATATTACACAATTATCATTCCATTATTTTTTAATTGTGGTTAGCTGCGAGTTCAGGCTGAGGATCTGGTTGCCACAAAATGATTGAAATATTAGAGTTTCAGACATCAGATTGAACAGTCAGGTTGAGAGCTATTTAATCTTGAGTAATATATTGGTTTACATGACTCTACTATTGTAAGGAGTTACTGACTCATCATTCAAACATGCCCCAGGAGTATTCTGTCATTTATTCATTTGTAAGAATCATTCAGTTGCTGTTTATTTAAATAATGAAGAGACAGATTGAATTATAAGTTTATTTATATAATTCAAGTACCTCTGTGTCAAATTCCTACTTTCCTGTTTCAATAGAGGAAAATCCTTTTTTTCTATGTAAAATAGATCCAGGGATTAAAAATACAATCTAGACAAATAAAACATATATTTGTTTTTTATTTAAGATAGTGGATATGGCCTATTTTTTGGTGATATTATTTATTGTGGTCACAAGTTTTGGTATTGTACGTCAGGCAGTCCATTTTCAGGCAGAACCTGTTGACTGGCATTATACCTTACGAAATATCTGGTTTTATCCATATTGGATGATATATGGAGAATTATTTGCTGATGAGATCGATCGTAAGTTCAGTTTTGATTATCAAGTTGCAGCCTCTATTCTCTGCTAATTATCTCTCTCTTTATTTCGATCAATTTTCAATCAATTTTCATACCTTGTTCATGATATCAATGTCAACATGACATATTGGGTTGATGATTATGCAAAATTTAGGCTTCTTTTATATGAATTCATAACGTAATTCATGGCCATCATAATACACCCACATTTGTAATGGAAACCAATTCCTCTTGGAGGTTTATCCAGCTCTCTATCATGTCCACAATAAACTGAAAAGTGTTTTCAAAAACAAGGGTAATAACTCAGTAAATGTTTATCAAATTTAAGGTGACAGACAGACATATTTTCAAATCAAACAAAATTTCACATCAATGCAACTTTCTTTCCAATTTATTTTTCTAAACTAGATCTAACCATAAAACATTTATTTACAACTTATTTCTGTTAAAAGCTTTCTTGTATCCAATCACAATTAGATACATTGCAGACACATGTTAATGGAAAGTAAAAATATATTTTTTATTTCCAGCCTGTCATCATGTTAGAATTATGATATTTCAGTAACATAATTCAATATTTTGCAACTTCATATAAAATATTGAAGAAATAAATATTTGAAGTTTTTTTTATTATCTGACAAAGAAAAGGGAATTGTTAGGAATGCAGGTGTTGTGAACTAATTAACCTTAAATGACTTTATCAGAATACCAACTTAGCATCTAAATTTATAAGAAGTTTATGGAAAGCAGTTTACAACAAGAATATTATGAGATTTATCTAATAGAATAATACATTAGATTAATTTCTCTATTGACCCAAGTTGAAACAGTCTCAATTCCATCATTTCTTCACTTTATTTTGCTAAAATTGTTATATTTATATGAAACTATATCTCTATTCATGTAGCATGTGATGAACCTGATAAGTGTGTGTATGCAGCCTGGGTAGCACCAGCTCTGATGTTTTTATTCTTACTGGTGGCTAATATTCTCATGGTCAATCTTCTGATTGCCAGATTCAAGTAAGTTTCTGGTTAAATTATTTAGCCTGATTTTAACCAGATGTGCTAGATGGTGTTTATCTGATAATTTGTGCTAAGAAGATCCCTTCAAGGTTTTTAAGATCCTGCGTTTGAGCTCTCTTTGAATGATCTGAAGTGTTCATAGGCAGTTATGTCAGGTATTAGTTTGATTGATGTTGAAATATTCAATAATACCTAGATAAGAGTCTTAGTAAGCGTATGAACTAGTCTGTGTCTCAAACAGTAGTGTGTGAATAAACAAATATGGAGCCTACTGGACAAAAAGTTCTGAATATTTACCCAGTGTTGCCTAATTAAGTAAGCTATAGAAACTGAATTAACATTTACTCAATATTTATTTCAATATCAGTTTGGATATTTATTGGTTTATCCAGAAATTCCTTAACTTAATGCACTTCCTGTTAAAATAAGTACTTTTAAATATCTGTTGCTTAATTTGAGAATAAAAATTTTGCTTTATAAAAGGGCATACTTAGCTTCTTTGTATTGAAATGACTTCACTTTACGCAATTGTTTTTTTTTTTTCAGTGCAACTTTCATTCGAAACAACGCCATATCAAGAGAAATCTGGAAATTTCAACGTTATACCTTAATTATTGAATATGAAATGAGACCAATACTACCCCCACCTCTGATTATATTTAACCATATGTATCTAGCTGTAAAATATATACGTAGAAGATGTAAAGGAAAAAGAGAGTATTTTGATAATGGTCTCAGTAAGTACTAATTCTCTATCATTAAGTTTTCCTTATCAGCACTCTAAAGAGACGGAAATAAACAGCTAATATAGAGCCTTTTGCCTTAGTATAAGGTTAATAAGTAACTTAATTAAAGAAATATATTTACATGTTGAATAGAATCTTTTATAATAGATCTAATGACTCTTCCTTTGTAACCGATCATGTTATAATGATGTTTTTGATGTATTTACACATAACAATTGTTATTAATTATATTAGTCTGTTAACAATGAAATAGCTATTACTATATCTTTCTAAAATATATTAACATATTGTAGAAAAAAATTAACTTTTGATATATACAAGTATATATATATGTCCTAGATTAATTTAGTAATAATGTTTTTTTCAGAATTATTTTTATCACATGAAGACACAGAAAAACTGCATGATTTTGAGGAAGAATGTGTAGAAGATTACTACAGAGAAAAAGAATTGAAATTTCAAGCATCCTCAGAAGAAAGAATACGTCTGATTAGTGAAAGGTAAAGTTTTTTTGTTTTTTTTATGGGGCAGATGTTTTCTAGAACTTCTGGTGCTGTTCATCTAATCCATTTACCTTCTGAAATTTGTAATTTGTTGAGTTTTTTTTTAATTGGTTCAAGGGATTGCATTCTTGTAGGTGGGACTTATTTAATATGTTATTCTTATACTAGTTCTTTGATAGCTAAATTCAAAGCAATACATAGTTGAAACACATGAAACTGAATTATCTAATTGATCTAGTCATATAATATCATTTATGCTTTCTATTTAACAGAATATATATATAATATATTTTCTGAAGTTAGACTTTTGATGACATTGTGATTGTGACCAGACAATTCATACATTTAGATACAAAAATCCAATTTTTTCATATCTCTTTTATCTTCTGAAGCTGTGTCATGTCAAGCTTCTATTTATTTAAAGGTCTCATGGAATATCATTTAGAATCTAATTTCAAATGCAACTGGTTTTGAATACCATATTGATTTTTGTATCTGTATTAAAATGCCCAGAAGTAATGACTGTAAACAGTTTGGTAAAGTTAAATAATGTAGTTTTAAGTCTAATAATAATTTGAATTTCTTCAGTATTGATGATATGCAATTTTTGTAAGTAATATTGGATCTGGGTTCTGTGTACATCCCATTTGATCATTTTGAATATCATTTCCATGGGTTGCTTGTGGAATCACATTACTGGAATAAATTAAAAATATTAGTTGATATTTCCTCAGTAACAAAAACTCAGATTTAATTAATGGAATTTTGGGTTGTGGTAAATTGTTTTTGCAGAATTTGCTTTTTCCTGCCTTAAATTTGTTGATATAATTTTGCAGATTTGTACATTTAAGTTCCATTTAATAATCCATTTTGGATATTTTTTATTTCTCTGTCTGGTTGTTTTCTGATTTGGCCTTAACGTTCATGTACAAATCTATTCCTTCATCAAGGGTTAACAAATTGACTTTAATACAGAGACAACATTGGTCATGGATGTCAGAGTTACTGTACTAGATGTAATAAAAAATTAAACTTGGTGAAGGCAGGATATACTTCTAATAATAAAAAATGGGATTATTTAATATGATCAAGACACATGGCATTCATGTCTTTTGTTATAGTACCTGTATTTTTTTTTATTGCATGTGAAGAAAAAGATTGAATGTATTCCTTTTTAGGTAAACAAAGATGTTAAATTATTTTTTGATATTTTTCAGAACTGAGAATATGGCCTTGAAAGTGGATGACATGAATCAAAAAGAAAATACCATCAAACTTTCTCTTCAAACTGTTGATTACCGTTTGACAAAATTGGAAGAAATCGCATTACAGACAACAGAAACTCTGAGTTTGATGCAACGTATGATGACACGGAGAAATTCTGTACATAGTTTAGGAGTTCCTGGTAATAGTTTCAGTCACAATTCCTTGGAAGATATCCCTACAACACTCTCTTTATCTATTGATAGTAATAGGAACGCTAATGATAACACAGACTCCTTAATGAGAAGTCAACCTTCGCCAATTTTAGTTCACTCAAAACGTCCAGTTCAACAAGACCAGCTACAGAAATTTACTAATTACAGTCGTGGTAGGCATCTCAGTGGAGAGACATATTCACAGATGCCATCAGAGGATAATGCTGATGATATATCATTTGTTTCAAATGATTCTCCAGGTATTACTTATTCAGCCTCTCCACAAGAAGAATCCAGCAATAACAATAACTCTGGTAATCTTTTACAACGACGACAAGGTCCAACAAAACTTTCTCTAACCATCAAATCTAAATTACAGAATTCTGGTGAATCTTCTTCTAGTCCAGGAACTATTGTCTCAGCTTCAGATCAGGTTACTGCTAAATTGGAAACTCCAAAGAGTTCAGAGACGCAAGGTACACCTCTTGAAACTCCTAAATTAGGCAGCGCAGGAATACCAAAAGTTATGTTTACTACAGCTAAAATCACAGCAGAGACCAACACTGCTACCTTGATTACAGAGAAACCAGATAATTTGTGTTTACCTGATGTTAAAGTTTCAAACAATGGTACAATAGCATCTCCAGAGGTGAATCCACTAACTCCGTCTAGAAGTTTTGGTATGAATGTACCCACAAGTTATATATCTCCTGACCCTTCCCTTATTCCCCAGTCAGCAGTTAAAGACCTCACGTCCATTCTGACACCTCTCAATTCAGAATATACCTCCATCACTGATGAAATAGACACATCTTGTATCAAAGATAGAAGTCCTCAACGAAGTCCCACAACTTCAGGTGTTTTCTTTGGTGATAATTACCCTTCAGTGAACAAATGTGAAACGCCTGCTTCAAAATATGAAAATGCACAATTGAAACAGGCAGAAGAAGTTGGAAAATTGAAAATGCATCGATTGATTCGACAAAGATTGCGCCAAATTTCACAAGATGAATCTGACAGTATTAGCGATATGGCCAAATTAGCAGTGTCAGAATTGACCAATGAACAAACTGAACTACATGATCATGATGAAGATGAAGAAATTGAAGATGAAGCTAGTGAACCAGTTGTGGAAGAAGTTGTAAGTTATTTTGAAGCTATTGAAATCAAGGTTCATTCAGCCAGTTTGGAAGAACCTCAGCCTCCAAGTCAGTGTTAGTCTGTTGGGCTTTTAACTGTTCTTTAGTTAATTGATCAATAATATTGTAGTGACAATTGTGTAGTCTACTATATAAGATGTTCTAACCAAGGATTTTTTTTTTTTGTAATTAAAGACTTTTATAAAATATGTGGAGATTCAATCCCTCACCTCTTTTTAGGTAAACTACACATTTTTAAGGTACGAGTTACAGCCATACATTTTTACAATAGATATTTATAGTTCAGTGAATAAATTTCACTTGCATTTTATTTTTGTAAATAATATTGTAAATAGTTATTCACTTTGGTGATAGAATGGTGTGAAAAATATGAGTGGAGGAGATAGAGCAAAACAAACCATTCTAACAAATTAATATATGTATCAAAAATTAGCATTGATTAAATCATAACTAGGTTTTTAGCAGGATGATCTTCAGACTATTTATTTATATCTCAGTTGGGATTTCAATAGTTACAAGTTAATTTCAGAATTTGTGATGCTCCATCTCCTTCAGTATTTATTTAAAGAATGAAAGACTGTGTTCTTCTTTGCAAAATGGTTCATATGTATACTTATTAGTGCTGTACAGGTTTATTGTTTCATTATGACTATATCATTGTAAATAATGTCTTTACGACAATATTATTCATTTGAGATGTGATAAGTTTACACTAAACTGGTTAATATTAGGGAACTTGTTATGGAATTAATATTTATTGTGAAGTGTTACTACCATTTTAAGTTTTAATTAACAAGATGTGTTTCTTATTCATGAAATGTAAATATGAAATATGAATTTTAAAGCTATGTAGTTGTATATGTAACAAAAATGTAAGTGTTGATCATTTGCATATTATAAATGCCATAGACATTCATATAAGAGACTGCATTTATTCTCTTTCATTGCACAAACTAAGCATTTCTGTTAAATTTATATGAATAAAAACACATTTTGTACCCTTAATGGATGCGTGACATTCAAAAAATGTAGGTCTTACAACCAATGAAAAACTAGCTCAGGATTAGAAATCTTTTTTTTTTGCAATGTTCATTGTGGGAATACTCCAGTATCACCATAATGTATCATTCTAATCATGACAGTAAAACCATAAACAAATTAAATGTATTTTATGTATTATAAAAAAAATGTACCAAAGAAAATGAATGAAAATAATTGAATTGTAGCATATATTTGATAAATTGACTCTGTAAATGATTATAATCTTTACATAAAACAATACTTTAAGAAAATTGTGACATAAATTGCTCCAAACTATAACAAAAACAAAAATTTTTGTAATAACTTTTAAACGTTTAATTTGTTTTACCTTTGTTTATATGTATAATTGTTAAAATTCTTATTGTTAAAGACCAAATGATTCTTCAACTTTCAGCTTTAACACTGTCCCTGCTTCAAAACTTGTTTTTCTGGTGTTTAATTTACTTGTCATAACTAGTATACATCTCCCTGCTATTGATAAGTGTTACAGTATAAATCTCACTCATGGAATTATTTCATAGTAAATGCTATTTACTTCAAAGTCTTTGTATATTTATAGAATTTGTCTCTAATTTGCATTATAGATTTACAAAAAAAATTCATGAGTGTGAAATCCTTGTTATTTTGACTTTTACTAACTAAAAATACATTTTGTAGAGAGTTGTTTTTATCGAATAAAGTTTACTGTGTCTATTTGAAAAGGATTAAATTCCCCTTAAGGTGTAGCAAAATGGTTTTAATTTATACTTAAATCATACTTTTAGAGAGAAAAAATACTTTTACCTCATTTAGAAAATCAAGATACAGCCAAAAAATACTTTTGTTACAGTAGGTTTAATTTCTAAATTGTTAAGTTCTTTAATTTTATACAAAGTATCAGAAATTGTAAATTACAATAATTGAATCCAATTCCTAACTTAACATTATTTGAATAAATGAAATTGATTTTAGAAATTGGAATTCTTGGTCAGTGTTAATGAAAATATATAAAAATTTTGAAGCATTTAAAGCAAAGTTTGGTGATCTATTATATTGTATACCATTAGGGTAAAATTGAATATAATTTGGGTTATTAATTGATTTTATTTATATAATGCTTTTATAGAAACTTTTTTTGTCCTGCACCTTTTAGTTTTTACACCTTTTAGTTTTACATTATCATTGTTAGATTATGACATTTCTGGTATTGATGGAATTTTAAGCAAATGTATTTTCATGAAATAAATTGTTTTATCACAAAATATTGTTAGAAAATAAATTCAATTTTACCTTTATGTATTTCTCTTTTTTATACGCCCACGTGAATATGTGGACATATATTGTCGTCTCCCCTGTCCTTCAGTGATCCGTTGATCCTTCTGTCCATTGATCTGTCGGTCTGTCCGTCAGTTTATATTTGTTGTAGACACAATAAAAGCTACAATTTTCAATTGATTTGAATAAAACTTGGTGTGAGCATTAAAATGAATAAGACAGAGGTCAAGTTCGATTTTGATGATTGTTCGAGTTATTGCCTCTGCCTTTATATTTGTTGTAGACACAATAAATGCTACAATTTTCAATGTATTCAGATAAAACTTGGTGTGAGCATTGGAATTAATAAGACTGCGGTCAAGTTCGAAATTGACACTTTTTCGATGAACGCTTTTTGAATTATTGCCCTTGACTTAGAAAATCAGGTCAAAATTTGATTGTGGGTGCAATAAAAGCTACAATTTGCAATGGATTTTGAAGAAACTTGGTGTGAGCATTTGAATTGATAAGATGACAGTCAAGTTTGAATTTGACCACTTTTTGATGAGCGGTTTGCGTGTTATTGCCCTTGAATGAGTAAAATCGTGTCAAAATATTATTGTGGGAGCTATAGAAGCTGCAATTTTCAATGGATTTTGATGAAACTTTGTGTGAGCATTTGAATTAATAAGACCCCAGTCAAGTTTTACTATTGCAATTTTTTGTTGAACGGCTTGCAAGTTATTGCTCTTGATGTAGTAAAATCGCAATGAAATTTTATTGTGTGTGCAATAGAGGCTAGAATTATTAGGAAGAAGCCTATTGAAAATCAGACCAATCGAAAAATATTCAATTAGTTATTGCCCTTGTTTTTGAAAATTTGTTGTGAACAGGATTAAGAGTGTGTTTCTTCATGGATTTTGATGAAATTTGGTGTGATTACTTGTTATTAAGGATGAAGCCTATTGAAAATCAGACAAATCGAAAAATAAATTGATCAGTTATTGCCCTGAAAACACATTCATTTTGCGTTGAAAAATGTGTTGTGGACATGATAGAGAGATGGTTTCTGGATGGATTTTGACCAATTTCGGTGTGTGTTTGTAATCATCCAAGGATGAAGCCTTCTGCCCGCCTGTCTGTCTGTCTGTCCGTCTGCCTATCCACAATTGTTGTGAACACGATAGAGACCACATTTCTTTATGGATTTTAATGAAACTTGGAATGAGTCTTTGTAATGACCCAAGGATGGAGCCTATCGAAAATGAAACCAATCGAAAAATATTTACTATGAGTTATTGCCCTTGTCCTAAAATTCCTTGTGAACACGATAGGGAGCCAGGTTCTTGATGGAATTTGATGAAAATTGGTGTGTTTGTTATATTCGAGGATAGACCCTATTGAAAATCAGACTAATCAAAAAATATTTATTGAGGTATTGCCCTTGTTCTTTAAAACGTGTTCACTTTATCAGCCTCTGATTCTTTGTAGACTTGATAGAGATCTGGTTTCTTGATAGATTTTGACAAAGCATGATTTGAGCCTTTTGAATTACCCAAAGAAGAAACCGATTGCAAATTTAGCTTACCGAAAAACATTTACTTTGAGTTATTGACTTTGTCCAGAAATTTCTTGCGAATACGATAGGAAGTTGTGTTCTTGATGTGTTTTGGCTGCCAATGGTGGGCGTATTACGATGGGCCATCGCTATTTTAATTAAACTTGCTTTGAATATTGGAATTGTTAAGGGCGACGGTCAAGTTTGAATTTGACAATTTTGATTAACGATTCTTGAGTTATTGCCCTTGACTTATTAAAATCGCGTCAAAATTTTATTGTGGTTGCAAAGGAAGCTACAATTTTCAATGGAATTTAATGAAACTTGGATTGGGCATTGGAATGAATAAGGCGCCGGTCAAGTTCAAACTTGACAATATTGAATGTTTTTTTGAGTAATTGCCCTTGAGTTAGTAAAATCGCTTTAAAATTTTATTGTGGGTGCAATAGAAGCTACAATTTTAAATGGATTTTGATGAAACTTGTTGTGAGCTTTGGAATTGACAAGACAGCGTTCAAGTTCAAATTGACGACTTGTTTGTCTGTATATATATGCTATCAATCAAAGGAAAAATGATTTAACAATGCTGTGTGGGCGTATGTTACCTTGCCTGGAAATCTTTGTATAAATAGTAGTTTTAGTCAGGATCATTGACAGCTGTTATATTCTGATAATGTTGCTCTTGAAAGTTAAGAGAAGGCGGCATGGAGTTTGATTTGGTTTTTCAGATGCATTATAAGTGGTTTTTCAAGATTTATCTTTAAAATAAAATAGACATTGCTTTACATTTCCGATAAAATAACTATATTGAATATCTATGCATGGTATTGGCAATTACACAACCTACCTATAACAACAGTAATGAAGACTATATTTAAAAGCTAATTTTACCCTGCAATCGCATTGATAAATAAATACAAAATAAATCATGTATATTTTGAATGAATAACAACTAAAATTCTCGAGAAACCCTATAGAGATACTGTTTGTTGGCTATAAAGAGCGATATAGATCAATCAGAATACTAATACGATAAGAACAATTGTTTATTCAAACACGTCCGTATATCGTGTAGTGTTAGAACCATTTCTAATATATATATATTTGTAAATAAAGGTTGTACAGTTTTAAAACACATTTCTTTTTATTCATTGCTTTATCTGGACGTATATATCCTTTGACATTTACCGTAAAACACTGTTGGAAAAACCTTCGCGATAGCCAGAATTAATTATCAGGAGGGGCAAGTAATTTTGCAGTATTAAAAAAAATCGGCTGTTTGAATTTTCTTCAGGGGAGCAATCCATTTTTCGAGAAAGAATCGACACAATGTTCGTGGCCAATTCGGACACTGTTTTCTTTGCGTTCATCAGTCCGCCTTATGTCCGAAAAATTCAAGAATCTGCCGTCTTTAAATGATTTTGATAAAATAATATATTCGATGGTGCGTAATTCGTTGATCGATATATTTTATATTTTGACATAATTGATATGCTTTTACTTAAGTGACTGAAAGTTTTTGACTTATTCTTGCATGTAGGGTTGCCTCCGTCGTAATTTAAAAAAAAGAATTTTTTTACCATTGATAATAATTATTGTTAAGGGACGCATCAATACAATGTTGGTTGCAGAGTATTCTATTAAAGACATTTTGTCTTCGTTGTTCGCGTTTTCTTTTACTCTTTTTAGCCGTATAGTAATTGTAGAACAGGCAATGCTGACCCGATATTTTCCTACATGCTTGGTTTATCTATTGCCATTAAGAATCTTGATATTGTATGTTTTGTTGAGACTTGGATACCTCGGGACAAATGCGATTGGTGTACTTAAGATCTCTCGCGTTATACAGGTCGATATTTGTATAGAAAAGATACCAGTTGCACCCTGAAATCTAGGGTTGGTTCTACAATTTTTTTTACAAATCTTAATATAAACACGACATTAAAATCAAAGAGGAGAATGATAGGGACATGGTTCAAACTGTTTTTCCATCTTGAAAAAGATCTATTCAATTCTGAATAACATTTTAGTGTCCATTTTAATAAACCGTTTACTTAGGTGTTTCATCATGTCCCTGAAAACAAATTTCTTACCTCGAGAATAAGGATTAGAACACATGGGGTAAGTAACATATTCAATTTATGTAATAGTGCCAATATCTGTATTCTTTATGGAAGATGAGTTTGTGGATATGTTGATATAATCACTCTACTGTTAACAGGATTCCGTTTTAAGCCCAGCTCTAATCAATGTATACATCAACGATCTCCAAAAGTATTTATAAAAGTCAAATGTCAACTTCAAAACTCAAATAATCAACTTGAAAATCTGTGCACTGAAATTTTAATCTTTATCTTATAGATTAATCTAAAATTATGATTTTTAATTTCAAGAAAGTCCAGGCGTCAGTTTTCTTTCAGTAATAATTTCAAATATTAAATTTCGACTACTTATTCCTAGATCTTTATCTTTAAAATTTAAAGTAATAAAAATTCTAGAAAAGTTATTAAAAATGGACCAAGTTCAGGATAAATCAAAATGATGACAATGGAAATATCATCTTACTCAGGATATGAAAATGAAAACAATAACGAAGAAAAACCGTGGAAATCATTCATATTTACATTCAAAACAAAAATAGCGATGGTCATCCTCATACGCTCATTTTTATAATTGCAGCCTATCAAGAAGCCAGCTTCCTATCGTGTCCATAAAGAATTCAAGAACAAGGGAAAAGGCGTTTTCAAAACAAGGGCAATAATTTATATTAATTATTTTTCGATTGGTCTGATTTTCAATAGGGTTCATCCTTGGGATTAACAACACTCACTCCAGTTTCGTCAAAATTCATCAAGAAACCAGCTCTCTATCGTGTTCATCCTTGCTTAATTACAAAGAATCACAACAAATTTCATCAAAATCCTTCAAGAAACTATCGTTTGCACCGACGGACAGGGGCGTCGGCAATATACATCCACATTAATGTGAGGGCGTATAATAATTATCCTTTAGCCCTAATACTTAGTAAAACTACCATCTTTTAAGAATCTAATGCCCCTAACGTTACAACCTTAATGGCCACTGTGAAATCCTTACATGGAAATCTATAGAAATAATTATTTGCCCACCAGCAACTCTAAGGAATCGTGTGGAACCTAACACGAAACCTAAACGAACCAAACAAAAGCATAACGTAGACGTGAGAGACACGAATTTTGGCAAGCATAAGTGTGTGTGATGATGGTCTATTGTAATATATATATATATTTTTTAATTTCAGAATGTCAATTTTCCTAGAGAAAATCCCGGTCCCATGTGAATATGTGTATTTTATCGAAGAAAAACAATATAAAGTTACAGCAACATACCTCATAATTCTAAAAGGCTCTTCAATTGAAGTAATTTATCTAGCGACCTCTTCTGACAAAAATGACGCCTTGATAACAAAAATAGTTTTCTACCTTAACCCTTATTTTTATCTCAAGCCTGGGTCAAGACAAAAGGTAGAATATACTGAGGATTTGTTCGATTAGACATTATTTCTATCTTTATAGAACATTGTTAGTAGCCAGCCACAATTAAAAGACAAATCGAACGTTCCCAATCAAAAGGTTTTATATACTATAGGATTAAACAAGATTTTATTCCGTAACCAATTTTGTATGTTTTGAAAATGATAGGGTGGGGACATCTATTAAAAAAGAATGAAGGGGCTTGCATTTGGAATCTGAACACTAAGCTTGCGGCTATTTCCCCTCCCATACCCATATAGCCAATCTGTCCCCTATTTGTACCACAAGTTCATGGAGGATGGCGCCGCCACTGACGTTAAGACATAATTTTATCTCAAAATAGGTGGAATTACAACAGATTCTTTGAAAATGCATCAAAAACTGCAGTTTGAAATATACACTCTACAAATTGGAAAGAAAAAAATTCTACAGAACTATACTTTGGCCTTTTCTTTTTCTACACTACTTTTTTCTTGAGTGGCTTTCAATTTTTTAACTCCGGTTTTGTTTTCTTTCTGCAGTATCTACTTCTTTTGGCTGCAATTATAGCTTTTTTAACTGTTCTACTCAGAACAATTACTGTGGATTTACTGTCCAATTTCAAAATCTTTTTCTTCTTTATATCGGCCATTTGATCGTTCTCCATTAATAACAATACTTTAGACTCTAAAGATAAATTGGAAGCAATAATTAAGATGAACAAGTGGTTGCTAGCAAGATACGCCCACTTTAAAATATATTTTCTGTTTAAACACAGGCAAAAACTCTAAGATTATTTAGGTCTAATCCATGTTCTCGTCAATCATAGGCGCGGGAACAGGGGGGCAAATGCCCCCAAAAATTTTTGTTGGGGCAAAAATATCTTTTGCCCCCACCCAAAATGAAGTAAAATAATTACATGTACCGGGTAGCCTAAATATGTAATTGTCTCATAAGGCCATATTTGTAAATTTCCTTGGTTTTTTAACCTTCGAAGTAAATAATATAAGATTCTCTATTACAATCAAATTATTTGAATAAATAATAATTTTTGTCTTAATTCTTTTGACTTTGAAAAAATTTGCACCCCCAACCTGAAATTTGTTCCCGCGCCCCTGTCGTCAATATAAATGTTCACACCACATTTCATTAGAATCGAAGAAAACTGTATTGTCTATCGCAATCACAAGCTGCGTTTTGACTAAGTCGAGTGCAATAACTCAAAAACAGTATATCGAAATGTTAATTTCGAACTTGACCAAGATGATATCAACTTCAATGATCACACCAAATTTCATTCCAATCAGATGAAAACTGTTGTCTCTATCGTGTTCACAAGTCTATTTCGACGCAATTTAACTTAGTCAAGGCCAATAACTCAAAAAGCGTTCACCCAAAAATAGTCACGATCAAACTTGTCCAAGATCAATATAAATGATAACACCAAATTTCATTCAAATCTAATGAAAATTGTATCTCTATCGCGTTCACAAGTCAATTTTGAGCGTTTTACTAAGTCAAGATGCAATAACTCAAAAACCATTCATCGAAAAATCACCAATTTCGAACTTGTCCAAGATCTCATCAATATAAATGATCACAGCAAGTTTCATTTGAATCTAATAAAACTGTAGTCTCTATCGCGTTCACAAGTCAATTTTGACGCGTTTTGGCTAAGTCAAGTGCAATAACTCAAAAACCATTCATCGAAAAATCGCCAATTTCGAATGTCCAAAATCTCATCAATATAAATGATCACAGAAAGTTTCATTCACATCTGATGAAAACTGTAGTCTCTATCGCATTCACAAGTCAATTTTGACGCGTTTTGGCTAAGTCAAGTGCAATAACTCAAAAACCATTCGTGGAAAAATCGCCAATTTCGAACTTGTCCGAGATCTTATCAATATTAATGATCACAGAAAGTTTCATTCAAATCAAATGGTAATTTTGTGATCTCTATCGCGTTCACAAGCCAATTTTGAAGCGTTTCGAGTAAGTCAATTGCAATAACTCAAAAACCATTCATCGAAAAAGCGCCAATTTCAAACTTGTCCGAGATCTCATCAATATTAATGATCACAGAAAGTTTCATTTAAATCCGATGAAAACTGTAGTCTCTATCGCGTTCACAAGCCAATTTTGACGCGTTTTGGCTAAGTCAAGTGCAATAACTCAAAAACCGTTCATCAAAAAATCGCCAATTTCGAACTTGTCCAAGATCTCATCAATACAAATGATCACAGCAAGTTTCATTCACATCTGATGAAAACTGTCGTCTCTATCGCGTTCACAAGCCAATTTTGACGCGTTTTGGATAAGTCAAGTGCAATAACTCAAAAACCATTCGTCGAAAAATCGCCAATTTCAAACTTGTCCGAGATCTCATCAATATTAATGATCACAGAAAGTTTCATTTAAATCCGATGAAAACTGTAGTCTCTATCGTGTTCACAAGCCAATTTTGACGCGTTTTGGCTAAGTCAAGTGCAATAACTCAAAAACCGTTCATCGAAAAATCGCCAATTTCGAACCTGTCCAAGATCTCATCAATATTACTGATCACAGAAAGTTTCATTTAAATCCGATGAAAACTGTAGTCTCTATCGTGTTCACAAGCCAATTTTGACGCGTTTTGGCTAAGTCAAGTGCAATAACTCAAAAACCGTTCATCGAAAAATCGCAAATTTCGAACTTGTCCAAGATCTCATCAATATTAATGTATCACAGAAAGTTTCATTTAAATCCGATGAAAACTTTAGTCTCAATTGCGTTCACAAGCCAATTTTGACGCGTTTTTGCTAAGTCAAGTGCAATAACTCAAAAAACCGTTCATCGAAAAATTGCCAATTTCGAACTTGTCCGAGATCTCATCAATATAAATGATCACAGCAAGTTTCATTCAAATCCGACAAAAACTATAGCCTCTATTGCGTTCACAAGCAATTGTGGACGGACGGACCGACGGACGGACGGACAGACAGACAGGGGTGACGACAATATACGACCACATTATAATGTGGGCGTATAACAAAACACCTTAAATGTAAAAAGATATTATTCTCAGTTTCCTTCATATTTCAATGACATTCTACTTCATACTTTTCTGCATCTAACGGGCTAATAAATACTGGATGCGAATCTTGCAACATCTTCCGAAGAAGCGAAACATTATCATACTTGATATAAACCAGGCATACATAATATATAGAAAGCCTTCAACAATTATAACATACATAGCAATTACAACACACATAGCAATTACAACATACATAGCAATAACAACCTACACAGCAATTACAACATACATAGCAATTACAACTTACACAGCAATAACAACATACATACACTGTAAAAATTGTGCTTAGACCTTAAACATGATCTAAACATGTTTACAGATTAACATGTTTAGAAAAATATTTAAATTCTAAGCGCATCGAATTTCATGTATCCACATTCTAAACATGTTTAGATTTACCGCACTGCATAATGTCTATCTACACTCTCTGGCCCAAGGTGCTTAGAGCCTCAACGTGAAATGACCTCGCATCGACCTAAGTAACACGTGATCGAATGATTGCCGCCGGCGCCAAAAACTAGTAATGTAAGCTGTTGTCATTGCTGAACGCACAACAGAGGCAAAGGAACTTGGAGGAAAAGAACTACATAGATCTATTTTATTTTGACTTGACTTGAACTGTGAGTATGCATTTTAATATAACGTTGATGACTATAAAATTCCCAATAATACTAATTACTAATAGCCCGGATTCTATTTTACCACTAGGCCAAAATATTTTCTTTTTAGGCCTAGACTAATGCATTTTTTCGTAAGCAAATGTTAGGCTACATAGGCTATAAATTCTTTTCATTTAGACTTAGGCCTAGACATATAAATTCAACAAAATTAATTATGGTTAATTGAGATAGCCTAACTAGCGCAGTTAAATTGGTCTATTTTAACGTTAATCGAAAGATTTCCCGCTGGCGGCCATTTTTTTCAGACGTCGTGGTATCTTGCTTTTAACGGAAATACCAAAGTCAACCAATCAGACACGTGACGTTGCTATGTTAGCAAACCGTGACGTCACCATATAAACAAAGCATCAGAAAATATCGCATCGTTATTACGTCCTTGTTAACTAAGTCCAGGGTAAGAGCTGAAAAATCAAGCTTTTCCCATAGTATCATGACCATCTATTGCAATCTATGGTCGGGCGTAATAATTTTAATGGACTCCAACTAGGTTCGGGTGTGTTATTTATATGATTATGACTTAAGAACGACGCCATAGTTTCGGATGGTTCCTCTTCACTTTGATAAGGTCATGGGCGGTCAAGGCCGCGAGCAGACGTTTTTTGCGTTTTTTTTTTGCTTGACGAAAAGGTCAAAATTTATTTTTGATGCAATAGAAGCTACAATTTTCAATGGATTTGAATGAAACTTGGTATGAGCATTGGAATTGATAAGGCTGTGGTAAGAATTTGATGATTTTTCGATGAATAGTTTATGGGTAATTGCCCTTGACTAAGTTAAATTGAGTAAAATTTCATTTTCTGTAGACATTATAGAAGCCAAAATTTTAGTAAAATTGCGTCAAAATTCTATTGTGGTTGCAATAAGGAGGTTTAATTTTGAAAGGATTTTGATGGAACTGAGTATAAGCATCAGAATTGATAAGATATTAGTCAAGTTTGAATTTCTGACTTTTTTTAACGAATGGTTTTTTAGTTATTGCCCTTGACTTAGTATTGAAATAGATAAGATGGTGGTCGAGTTTTAATTTGACGATTTTCCATGAACAGTTTTCGAGTTTTTGACCCTTACCTATATATTCAATCAGTGAATGTTTTTTGAGTTATTGCTCAATTTATTTTTCAAATTCAATGCTGCCAGCGGGCGTATGTTACCTTGCCTGGCAAGCTAACTTATCATGTGTTATCTTTTTTTACCCCTTTTTTGTTAAATTTGAATTATACATGTATATATGAAGTTTATGTTTTAACCTTTTGAAGTTTGATTATATTATATTTTCATGTTACTGGAATATACAATTTTTGATTAAATATATATAATATTAATCTGTTAACTATCGTAACCAGTCAACTCAAGTGACAATGAAATAGTTTACACCATTCTTTCAGTTGGCTGAGAGCAAAAGCAAACTAACAAAAATATCAGATAGTGTTTTGTTCAAAGATTATTGCAACTGTTTTGCATTTACAACCACTGTCATACAACAAATACAATGTTTACCTTTTAAACACATAAAAGCTAAACATGTCAACAGTCTAAACACATAAAAGCTAAACATGTCAACAGTCTATGCACCTCAAAGCTGAACATGTTGAGGATGTAAACACTTTCCTAAGCATGTTTAGATATTAAACATGATTAGCGCCTAAACATGTAACCAATTCATTAACATGAAATGTGCTTAGAAAAGTGTTTAGGCCCTAAACACAATATTTACAGTGTAGCAATTACACGTACATAGCAATAACAACCTACACAGCAATTACAACATACATAGCAATTACAACTTACACACCAATACAACATACATAGCAATTACAACTTACTCTTTTTGATGTCTCTAAGATAACATTTACAACCAACGGGAATCTTAAATTTCGCATTTAAATTGATGACAGTTTTCTTATTAGGCATATAATCTCTCATTAACCTCAATTTATTACCTTTTAATACCATAGATGAATATGCTGAAATCAATAACTAATTATTAATTTTCTTTCAATGAGTTAATATTCCTTTCTTTCCTTATGATGAAGTTAACATTTTATTAAGTGCATCCTGGAACATAACCGCTTTTATAACCGCCTTTATTATTTTAAGCAGGGAGTTGATAGGCAAACTTTCCGATTCCAAAATTTTCTTTTTGCACAAAGTCGATGTTGGTTTTAAATCAAAAATGTCATTCTATACTCACCCACAGCCGATTGACATATTTTAGGAATCAATTGTTTCAGTGATAGATCTTTACATACTGGACACTTTTCCTGCAATGTGCCAAAGTTTCAAAGTGAATTATGATGATAATTGATTGGTTTGAACTAAAAAAAATAACATTACTTGTTCGTTTGTATTGAAAACAGAATTATAAGGAAATGCACGGCTTTTCTCATGAGCTACGATATTATAATTTATTCAGACAAAGTGTGTCCTACCTTGACTGGTGCCTTTGTTACAACTTCTGGTGATAATGTGGTCGACATTGGCAGCAAACTATTATCTATAAGATTTCTGACATACAACATATTCTTTGGTATAGTTTCGAACTCTATCTCCTCTGGAGAACGATTATCTACCGGCTGATCTTTAGTGGCTTTTGGTGGTTGTTTTCGAGCAGCGTCATAACAATCTGGACCAAACTCATAGAACTCTTGGACAATCAAATCTAATATAGGAAATAAATAATACAAGATATCGCCACCATAACTATATTCATTCTCAAACTAGAAACAGCTAAATGGTTGTAATTTTTCTGTCGAGCAATAAACGTTATGTTCATATTACATGTCGAGTAGGGTTATTCAGTGTATTGATAGTTTCTGAACTATCAAAAGCACCTACCTGGTTCGTAGTAATCGTACACAGAAACATGGGCTGGTTTCAAATTTTTCACTTCCAGTTCTTGTACCATATCAAACTCAAAACAGACCTTATCATAGGTAATCTAAATAACAGAAAAAGGGTCTTATGTATGCCGAGAACTAGCAATAGCTCTTTACTTATACCATTTCAGTAAGGCTTTATCGTTATATATCAATCTGTATAAAACAGATTGAGATGAACTAAGAAAGAGACATGTAGTAATATAGTTTTGTATAGTTGTGATATTATGATGCTGTGTCATACCTCGTCAAAGTAGAAGTTCAGAACATCTGGTCTGTTGTCGTCAATTTCAAATCTTTTGAGGAACAGAACTGTAGACTGTTGAAGCTGTAATTGAAATGGTTGAACATAATTGATCTGATATTTGATATGAATGCAACGGGTCATACAATGTAGAAATCCAATACCGTGCCGGCGTTCTCGTTCCACACCATTTCAAAAAAAAGTACAGAAGAGGAGAAAATGTTCTGAATCAGTTTTCAAATGGAGCATAACAGTTATTATATAAACAAATATAGAAATGTGTACTCCCGGTTATCATAATTTTCAGAAACTGCTGCAGACGAATGAAGTTATTTGATCGTTTTATTTTATTATCTTTTCTTGGGAGAGTGTGGTGCTTAATTTTGCTAAGACTGTCATAATTCTTAATCTGCACATAAATTTAATATTTGATATATCAGTAAAGGTTTAATGATGCTATTAAAGTTGTCGATCTCACACACGTGATTTTGTAATTTCACAAGTTCGATATAGAAATGATTTGTTAGTCAATCAGAATGTGTTTTGTGGTTCGATATATAGAAGTGATTTGTTAGTCAATCAGAATGTGTTTTGTAGTTTGATATAGAATTGTTTTGTTAGTCAATCAGAATGTGTTTTGTGGTTCGATATATAGAAGTGATTTGTTAGTCAATCAGAATGTGTTTTGTAGTTTGATACAGAAGTGATTTGTTAGTCAATCAGAATGTGTTTTGTAGTTTGATATAGAAGTGATTTGTTAGTCAATCAGAATGTGTTTTGTAGTTTGATATAGAATTGATTTGTTAGTCAATCAGAATGTGTTTTGTGGTTAGAGATATAGAATTGATTTGTTAGTCAATCAGAATGTGTTTTGTAGTTCGATATAGAATTGATTTGTTAGTCAATCAGAATGTGTTTTGTAGTTTGATATAGAATTGATTTGTTAGTCAATCAGAATGTGTTTTGTAGTTTGATATAGAATTGATTTGTTAGTCAATCAGAATGTGTTTTGTGGTTCGATATATAGAAGTGATTTGTTAGTAAATCTGAAACTGTTTTGTAGTTCGATATAGAATTGATTTGTTAGTCAATCAGAATGTGTTTTGTAGTTCGATATAGAAATGATTTGTTAGTCAATCTGAATATGTTTTGTGGTTCGATATAGAAATGATTTGTTAGTCAATCAGAATATGTTTTGTAGTTCGATATAGAAGTGATTTGTTAGTCAATCAGAATGTGTTTTGTAGTTTGATATAGAATTGTTTTGTTAGTCAATCAGAATGTGTTTTGTGGTTCGATATATAGAAGTGATTTGTTAGTCAATCAGAATGTGATTTGTAGTTTGATACAGAAGTGATTTGTTAGTCAATCAGAATGTGATTTGTGGTTCGATATAGAATTGATTTGTTAGTCAATCAGAATGTGGTTTGTAGTTAGATATATAGAAGTGATTTGTTAGTCAATCAGAATGTGTTTTGTAGATTGATATAGAAGTGATTTGTTAGTCAATCAGAATGTGTTTTGTAGTTCGATATAGAATTGATTTGTTAGTCTATCTGAATATGTTTTGTAGTTCGATATAGAATTGATTTGTTAGTCAATCAGAATGTGTTTTGTAGTTTGATATAGAATTGATTTGTTAGTCAATCAGAATGTGTTTTGTAGTTCGATATAGAAGTGATTTGTTAGTCAATCAGAATGTGTTTTGTAGTTTGATATAGAATTGTTTTGTTAGTCAATCAGAATGTGTTTTGTGGTTCGATATAGAAATGATTTGTTAGTCAATCAGAATGTGTTTAGTATTTCGATACAGAAGTGATTTGTTAATCAAACTGAAAATGTTTTGTAGTTCGATATAGAATTGATTTGTTAGTCAATCAGAATGTGTTTTGTAGTTCGATATAGAATTGATTTGTTAGTCAATCAGAATGTGTTTTGTGGTTCGATATATAGAAGTGATTTGTTAGTAAATCTGAAACTGTTTTGTAGTTCGATATAGAATTGATTTGTTAGTCAATCAGAATGTGTTTTGTAGTTCGAGATATAGAAGTGATTTGTTAGTCAATCAGAATGTGTTTTGTAGTTCGATATAGAATTGATTTGTTAGTCAATCAGAATGTGTTTTGTGGTTCGATATATAGAAGTGATTTGTTAGTAAATCTGAAACTGTTTTGTAGTTCGATATAGAATTGATTTGTTAGTCAATCAGAATGTGTTTTGTAGTTTGATATAGAATTGTTTTGTTAGTCAATCAGAATGTGTTTTGTGGTTCGATATATAGAAGTGATTTGTTAGTCAATCAGAATGTGTTTTGTAGTTTGATACAGAAGTGATTTGTTGGTCAATCAGAATGTGTTTTGTGGTTCGATATTTAGAAGTGATTTGTTAGTCAATCAGAATGTGGTTTGTAGTTCGATATAGAAATGATTTGTTAGTCAATCTGAATATGTTTTGTGGTTCGATATATAGAATTGATTTGTTAGTCAATCAGAATGTGTTTTGTAGTTCGATATAGAATTGATTCGTTAGTCAATCAGAATGTGTTTTGTAGTTCGATATATAAAAGTGATTTGTTAGTCAATCAGAATGTGTTTTGTGGTTCGATATATGGAATTGATTTGTTAGTCAATCAGAATGTGGTTTGTAGTTCGATATAGAAATGATTTTGTTAGTCAATCTGAATATGTTTTGTGGTTCGATATATAGAATTGATGTGTTAGTCAATCAGAATGTGTTTTGTAGTTCGATATATAGAAGTGATTTGTTAGTCAATCAGAATGTGTTTTGTGGTTCGATATATAGAAGTGATTTGTTAGTCAATCAGAATGTGTTTTGTGGTTCGATATATATAGAAGTGATTTGTTAGTCAATCAGAATGTGGTTTGTAGTTCGATATAGAAATGATTTGTTAGTCAATCTGAATATGTTTTGTGGTTCGATATATAGAATTGATTTGTTAGTCAATCAGAATGTGTTTTGTAGTTCGATATAGAATTGATTTGTTAGTCAATCAGAATGTGTTTTGTAGTTCGATATATAGAAGTGATTTGTTAGTCAATCTGAAACTGTTTTGTAGTTCGATATAGAATTTATTTGTTAGTCAATCAGAATGTGTTTTGTAGTTCGATATAGAAGTGATTTGTTAGTCAATCTGAAACTGTTTTGTAGTTCGATATAGAATTTATTTGTTAGTCACTCAGAATGTGTTTTGTAGTTCGATATATAGAAATGATTTGTTAGTCAAGCTGAATGTGTTTTGTAGTTCGATATAGAATTGATATGTTAGTAAAGCTGAATATGTTTTGTAGTTCGATATAGAATTGATATGTTAGTAAAGCTGAATATGTTTTGTAGTTCGATGTAGAATTGATTTGTTAGTCAAGCTGAATATGTTTTGTAGTTCGATATAGAATTGATATGTTAGTAAAGCTGAATATGTTTTGTAGTTCGATATAGAATTGTTTTGTTAGTCAATCAGAATATGTTTTGTAGTTCGATGTAGAAGTGATTTGTTAGTCAAGCTGAATATGTTTTGTAGTTCGATATAGTAGTGATTTGTTAGTCAATCTGAATATGTTTTGTAGTTCGATATAGAAGTGATTTGTTAGTCAATCTGAATGTGTTTTGTAGTTCGATATAGAAGTGATGTGTTAGTCAATCAGAATGTGGTTTGTAGTTCGAAAAAGAAGTGATTTGTTAGTCAAGCTGAATATGTTTTGTAGTTCGATATAGAAGTGATTTGTTAGTCAAGCTGAATATGTCAAGCTGAATATGTTTTGTAGTTCGATATAGAAGTGATTTGTTAGTCAAGCTGAATATGTTTTGTAGTTCGATATAGAAGTGATTTGTTAGTCAAGCTGAATATGTTTTGTTGTTCGATATATAGTAGTGATTTGTTAGTCAATCAGAATGTGTTTTGTAGTTTGATATAGAAGTGATTTGTTAATCAAACTAAATATGTTTTGTAGTTCGATATAGAAATGATTTGCTAGTCAAACTGAATATGTTTTGTGGTTCGATATATAGAATTGATTTGTTAGTCAAACTGAATATGTTTGTGGTTCGATATATAGAAATGATTTGTTAGTCAAACTGAATATGTTTTGTGGTTCAACATATTTATAGAAATAATATGATAGTCAAGTTGAATATGTTTAATGGTTAGATATAGAAATGATTTGTTAGTCAAGCTGATTAGAATGAATATTAGTAAAATTTATCATTAACATATTTTTATCTACTCTTTTCATTTTGATTCATTTAATAGCATTGAATAAAGATCTCAAAATTCAGAAGAATTATCTTGAGATAAACATCAAATCTGAAGAAAATAATTTTTCTTGGTGGCTGAAACCCAGAGCATTTTAAGTTTTAGCAATGTTATGAGCTGGGTCTGTAAAAGTAATTAATTGTAATATGATTCTTGGTGTTTAAAACTGTAGTCTGTCAGCATGAGGTGGTCATAAACGTGTCCTTGATTAATTGTTAGTGACAATCAGAAAGATCAAACGTTGCTCGTGGTGAGCAGATTCTACGACTTGTTTGTTGGACTGAATACGTAAACCAAACCATATAAAAGTTGGCGTGTTTAAATTAATGATGTCGAGAAGTATTTGCTAAGGATTCTCCAAAATTAGTGAACAAGTAAAATAACTTCATATGGAAGTAATGGAAGGCTTAATAATATATTATGTCCGTATAAATATATATATATATGCTTAAGTGCATGAGGAGTACATGATTGCAGCACTGAAAAACTATACATACTTTATTAACTGTGTACATATCAGCTTTCCATCCAGTAGGCATCTTGACAACTATCACCGCCATATTAGAAGCGTTCCGCTCGCCGAGGTAGCTATAAAATGGAAATATTCAAACGATTTTTAAATGACAGAAAACTATTTGTAATATTATTCCCGAGTGAATCTAGCCTTGAAGCAAACTACAAGATCTTAACATTCTTTAAAAATAGAAAATGATTGCTCTCTGTTAATTGGAATTACGAAAGCACAGGCCAAGGTAAATATTTCATTTACAAGGAATAATGATGATAATTACAATTTCTAAAATATGAGGCCTGCATCAGTGAAGAAAAATATATATAATTAATTAATCTGAATAGTTAAGAAGTGATGTGTCTACCGTGGACTAAAATATCATTCAAATTCTTATTACATTTAAATATTTTTTTGAAATATATCAGGGAACTTTCGTTGGAGTTCCTTATATGCTCTTTGATGATTGGAATGGCTTGGAAAGTGTGCTACTAAAAAGTATGACAAAAGAAATTATTTGGTAATCTACTTGGATGTTAAGACCATTTGGCACTCTAGTATTCAATTTATTTATCCAGAAATTTTAAATTTTATCAAATCTGAAGTTAGTTCATGAATTTGTTCAATAGGTGTGATCTGGGCATTAGTTATATTGTGGTCTGACTGGTTAAATGCTTTGCCATTGATATCAAATCTGTGACCATTGAATCGTTTTCTTAAAATGTGCTTAGTTTCCCTGAGATTGTACATGATATAAGGTATATAAGTTACTTCTATAACAAGAAA
This sequence comes from Nipponacmea schrenckii, assembly GCA_030562195.1. Lineage (NCBI taxonomy): Eukaryota > Metazoa > Mollusca > Gastropoda > Lottiidae > Nipponacmea > Nipponacmea schrenckii. The sequence goes on along the minus strand of CM060200.1, from coordinate 33,180,860 downwards.
TGTTTTCTGAGGTTGTAAATTTAGCGTCATTTGCTGTATGATTGAAAAGATTAGTTGAGTTAAAGAATTGTCAGGTCAAGCAAGGATTTTGAAGCAGGGTTGAGTATTTATTTAAAGATCGGTTGTGATAGGCACATTTGCATTGGCTTTACAAAGAGTTTTATTTCTTATTTTACGGAGGAACCGTTTAGGTTTTCAGTGTATTTGCGTATGATGGGTAAGCCGATGGTTTGATTTCGTTCAAATATGTTCTAAGTTCATTGCATATGAAAGCTAGTGATAGTCAGCATAGACATAGATAAAACAATATCAACCAACCTGGAACATATCTTAAGTCCTCTCCTCTTACAATCGCTTGGCTTTATAATAGGTGACTTGACTTTAACATTTAGATTAAAAGGTTCCACGGGATCTCTTTCTTCTATCATATTATACCTAACTGTAGCCTGTAATACACAATAATTCCTCAGTGTTGTTTTGTTTTAGAAACTCGGGCAATTATTGGCCGTCGAAATAATTGAGTGGCAAATTAGAAATTTTCCAATCTTTGTTTTCATTAGACTATCAGGCATAATTACAACCCAATTAGAGGAAAAAATTCTAACCGGAAGTGAAATTTTAAGTGTCCGCTAATTTTTCTCCGATTTGTACGATTTTGGTGTTTTTTGAAACCTTGTTACTTTATCTAAAAATTGTTGGGAACAGAATTTTCATTTTCAAATTTTTTTTTAATTTTTTATGTCCGATTGATTTTTAAAAAAAAACCTTCAATAACCCCGAAAGAGTGTTCTTGACATAAGCTATCCACACATAGGCCTATTATGGTCGACAACAATTTTTTTGTACCCGTTTAAGTTTTTTTAAAAATTCCAAAGGCTATATCAAGTGACCTCGACCTTCAATTACCTTAATAATTTTCAAGTCAAATGTACTTGACCTAAGCTGTCCATACATATGCTTATAATGGTTGTTAAACAGTTTGTTTTGAGTGTTTAAAAATTCAAAAGGCTATATCACGTGACCTTGTATCAAGTGGCCCCATAGGGGTTGTTTGCCACTCTCAATACTGTTCACAATTCTAGTTTTCATTTGAAATTGGGGTATCTAGACTTGACATGAACCTTGCGGAGCCTCCTGGGATACCTCCAAATTGCTAGATTATAACTGAATTCATGGGAATGGTCGAATTACTCAGTCACAGTTATTTCATGAGAACTGAAAAATTTGGATTCACTTTTAATTCATTTTATGTAAGATGGTAAATGGAGACTGATTACCCTTTCAATCACAGATGTCTGATGGAGAAGTGTATGTCACACAAAGTCTGTATTGGGGGTGATATTTAATCATGTTATCTCCGGAGCATTATTTGTTTTCGCTTTATTCCAGACTCGGCAGCCGACAAATATCTAGATTATAAAGCCAGTTTCATTTGGTAATTGTCTGTCCTATGATTGGTACAGAGAACCAGGAAATAGGACAGTTCTTAATGGGCAACGTTCATATTGGGACGTCTTTGATTGGATAACAACTTTCAGAGATAACAATAATACTTCACAATGATTATTATACTAATTCGCACGATTCTATCAACAAAATTTCTAAAGATTCGCGGAAATTGAGTTTCCCAATGGAATCTTAACCTACTGCTCTAATTGATTTACATCTATTTAAATCTGTTATTTCTGTCAGTTATATAAGACAAAATTTTTAGTTTTAAAATGGTGGATATCTATTTTTTCAAAAGAAAAAATCTTATGAATCGAACCTTCTTAAACAAAACAAAATGTGTTTCTATTATTAACATTGTCGGATGCTCACTTTCGGATACACCACACTAAACGTCTTAGAGCATTTAGTCAAAACGGAGTCAGTTGCAACTGAATACGACAACCTGTTGAAAGCGAATTGCAATAATGATTGAAACAATTAATGTTAAGAAAAGGAACCATATAAGATTGTTTTTTTTTACAGCTAAGAAAAAGTATTCATTAAAATTGCTACTCTATAGCAGCTTAAAAGTCAGACACACGGAATATTAATTTTAAGTACTGATAAACCGAATCGTATGGAAGATTTACTAGACTCTAATCTGACACTAAGGTCCAATGTGAAATTAAATTCTAGAATGTCTAACTTCGGATCAGTGGTCTGTTCCATAATTGTTATGCCGTTCGTTACTACTTATTAACTTGTGCCTTGGAATAAACATTCTGAAAATGGCTGTTAAAAAGCCGTCAAAAAACAACAAAAAGCGTAAATAATCAAAACCAAGCTTGAAATAATTGAGCATGCCTTACACGTAAAACCTAAACTTTCTATGAAACCTACCTGCAAAACACTACAACCTACTCCTTTTGCCATCACTGTTATTGAAGTTGGAAAGGCTATGATTGGAGTAGTTAGCTGAACTAAAGCATTTGTTTGGTTGATGTCGAAGGTTTTTGCATAATCAAACGTATCGATGAACACATTTTGTGATGGTGACCCTTTAAACATAAATGCTGCATATTCCGATAATGCCTGGAGTGCTACTATCGTATCCTGAAATGATGAGAAATAGTCTGTTATGGTTAAAATCTAAATCTTTAGCTTAAAATTTTTTTTAAATGAAAAAAAATAATCATTTGTGTGATTATAACACTGCCGGTAGTTTTTTACTTATTTACAGAAATGTACAATAGCCAATAATTTCAATTTATGTTGATGTGTAAAAGGGCGCTGTAAAATATTTCATATATTCAGTCACTATTTATTGAAACGTAATGACCCAGGATTGAAATCTAAAACATAATGGATTGATGTGATAAGTTTCGTTGTTTCCCATATTTTCTTGAGTGACGTGCTTTTTCTTGTGCTTCGAACTGTATTCACAGCATGTGCTTGATGATTGCGGATGACGGCTGTGTCTTTGGATTTTTCTGGCCAGGAATGGGGTGCAATTGGTGTCTCATCCGCTCTACTCGAACGACTGTGCGACTGTTTTCAGGTCCTTTGCGTCATATCCAAATATCTAAACTGATTCTCCTGTACTTTAAAGTAAGATCTTTTAATATTATAAACCATGCGATGAATTTAAAACAATCTATTAGTTCAATCTCTCAGTGGGGTCTCTCTGATGGTGTCAAAAACAACTTAACAAATGTTAAATAACATCACCTGGGTCGAAATAAATCCGCCGTTGGAATTTTGTTGCTCAGACAACCAACGAACAATTTTAATCATTTTGGTGTACTTTGGTACTGGGTCTGCTAGATAAGCGAGAAGAGCATATGCCGTAGTCTCGATGTCTTGAGCATTTGGCCTTGTGAAAGGAATCGCCGTTTTATGTTTTTTTTCATGACCGCTCTTTGTCCAGTACATCATATTATCTGAAATGTGTCAATTCAAAAGTTTTTGTATATAATAAGAAGAACAGTACCAACGATCCGGATCTCAAAACGAAACCTGGAATCAGTTCCGTCATAAAAAAAAAGGGTTTATTGTATCCACTCTAATTTTTAAGTAGCTACATAAAATTTTAAATCGTATTATAATCATGTCTTTGAAGAATTTACCTCGTTTTATTGCAGCTTCTTCTAGTTTCTGGACGAGTTGTTTGTGCCTTGTAAATCCAGGTTTGTATATAGCAAAAAAGTAGGTGTACACAGCCAAGGCATATGTGCTTTTGGGTGGATGGTTCTTAAAACACATTGCTCCTCTTAGGATGTAACCGTCCTGGAAAAAGTCGATAAGAAATAGTTTCACAAATTGTATTGCATAAAGTCCTAATCTCAAAGAATGTCATCAAATCTTTAATAGTTTCTTATGATAAACCACAATAATGTAATCGTTTCTATTACAACATTAAATCCATGTCAAAGCAACTTTATTTGTACTCTAACAATTTTTATAATGATGATGCTTATATTAATGAAATACAATTTTCAACCCAAGAACGACGCACTACTCTTTGCACAGCCCTCCACCCCCACCTCTCCATTTTACTTTTACAGCTCGTTGAATCACGATCCTCGAAAAATTGTTCAGTTCCTATTTAAAGAAATATTATTACCGTAGGTGGTACACCCGACTCCAACATTGCGGTATAGACAAATGCGCTAAGCAGTCCATCACTTCCTGCTATACCTCCTTTCATTTCACCGTGGATCACCCTACCCCGTGAAGTAATACAACCGTCGGTTTTTACTCTATGATTACGGAGCCAATTAAAAGCAGAATCGGTAACAGTTTTGTCGATGAAGACAAAATCTGATGCTTTGTGGAAACATTTAGCTACAAATGCTGTTAGCCAGGTACTTCCACTGCCGTCACTCTCACCAAAGGCACTGTAGGATCCATCCCCACGCCTATATCTTAATTCTCTTTGATATCCTGGATATATAAGAAGGAATAAACACTTAATAATACATGTAATTTGTTATTGTCGATTTGAAAAACCTAATTTATATGTCCATTATTATCTAGCCAGATGTAACGAAAGCATGACCTTCATTGCTATATTCACTATAACACTTACTATACTATACTCTGTATTACATCAAACAATTTAAAACAATTTAACCTTTTGAATTAAAAAGAAAATGCATGCGAAGACATTTTAAATCCACGTTATTACCGTTGACAATGAACTTCTCCATAGCTCCCTTATCTAATGATTCCAATTGTCCAGATGCTTTAGTGTATGTCATAATGAAGACATTGGGAGCAAAGTTGATCATATTCTGCTCTCCACATCCATACGGTTGTTTTAACAGATCTGTAGCACTATTTAAACTGGGGCCCATCAAATCACCTAAATAAAAAATATTAGACAATTAATAACGTAAAATATATAGCGAACTCTTCTTTCAAGTTTGTAATAATGTAATTACATTCACTCAATAAACAATATACTAGTCAATAACGTACTTTTAAGAAGCAACCTAGGCAAGGAAGACTCGGACTTCATACCATGTGTTGTAAAGACTGTGAGATTAGCTCTAAACCCAACCGTGCCAGCGACTCATTCAAACAATTTTGGAGAAAAAAAAACCTTTTACGCATATACATTGAGATAAAAGCGGTACGAAAGTTTTTTTTTATCTTTTATTATAGTTTACTGAAAGCGAAGCGATTGATGAAGATTGTGTAGTGACAAATATGAGATAAAATACAAAGCCACAAACATACAATCCGTGAGCACTAACTTTATTGCACACTGTCGCAAAACCAATATAAATAAATTTCGGTTAATGAATAGGGATATCAACTAAACTGAATAGATGTTTCATTTCATAGCAAATGATTTAAAGCCAAGATGTTATTAATAAGGAATGAGAGATTGAAGACAGGCAATGTTTCTATCATACCACTGACCTATTAATGACACGAAACCCCTTGCTGAGTCACGTACGTGATCTTTAGGTATTGGCATATCCACCAGTGATCTGTATTGACCATTTGGTGATTCTGTAATTTAAATATCAAATGATGAAACAATCATTAGTGTAATACGTTAAAGAAACAAAGAAATTGTCAATATCCTTTACTGAGATCCAATTTTCATTCAACTTTGAGACGCCTACAATGTAACACGTACGTCTAACCAAGTTCCGATATCAAACAATAATCGTTTCATTTTTTTATAGTCGGGGAAGAATCTTTCGTTAGATTGAAAAAGCTTACTGACGTTTGAATCGCATCATGATAATATGTTACCTTCAGGACAAACCAAAGTGCTATATGTATACTCCTTTTCTGTTCCCTCTGGCTGAAAAACAATATATATTGTGTTAATTCTACGTTGTTCTTTAATTACTATTTTCAGACCTAAAATATGTAGTACAAACTGAATTTCTAATATCCAATATTTTCCGTACAAATTGTGACATCACAAAATATGAGTATCGCCTAGAAGCATGATGCTTACAAAACGAATGTAAAACCTGGCAAAGAGAAACTGTATACATATATAATAATCAACATAAAAAACAATAGTAACTATGTGGACTCTACGAAGGTGATTTTTAGTTCACAAACTCGGATGCAGAGTTGAATCAGGTGTTCAACGATAGCCAACAAGGTAACATACCTCTACAAGCAGAGGTCTGATGACAGTATCCTGTACGCCTACTGCATCTTCACTTATTGTCATACCAGAACATTTATCATCCCCATTTACAGCTTCTGCCTAAGATAAAGAAGAATTTTTTGTTTGTTACCTATCATATATGACTTGAACTCCAGTATCAAGAATCTTTGCTATAGTCCACATCTGATCTATTCAGGGCCGCACGTTTTCGAGATTGATACAGATAAAAACATGCAAATGTAGCAGAGGTAATTTTATATTACAGGTTTTAAACAAACAGTTCAGATTGTGTTATCATGTATATCTCAGTGAAAATATAAACCTTGTTCATATCACCTTTTAATTACTACTAATCACAAATAAAAATTTCTAAACATCTTTTCTATAGTCTGGCTTGTTGACTGGGTGAGCACTTTTCTGCTTTCATAGCAACAGCCAAACTTAGGCCTTGATTACCCCAACTCCATACCCTCAGTCAAGCTTTTGGTCTCAAAGAGTAAGCATGTAAATTGTAACCTCCTTAGTTGTCTTGTATTACCTTTGTTGGATATTAAAGGGGCCCAGGCTTGATTTTTAGGGGTCGTTTTGGGCCTTTGTTACATTTAAACAGTCCTCAGAAATATTCAAGCTCTGAGAAAATCGCAAAATACCTTGAAATATGCCTCAAACAAAAAATTTCACTTTTAATATTTTTTCCGTGCTGTACGCGGCTGGTCTCCAGTCAGTCTGAAAATTGTGTCCTGTTGACAAAGTCTACAATTGAAAAATGCGTTGTAGTCTGTTTATATAGATGACCGCTATTGCACGACGGGAAGGATGACTCTTTGATTATCAAGACGAACCGTTTTCCAATATGGCGGGACGTTCGTAATTTCTTAAGTCATTATGATTTTTCAAACACGGATAATTATGGATACACATGTATTTGAAGGCTCAAATTTCAAAGGTAAGCTCTGTAGACTATTTCTGATTAGCTAACCAAAAGATTTCATGTGTTTGAGGCTGTCGGATGATTGTCCGAAACAAATAAAGCCTGGGCCCCTTTAATATTATAGTGTTTTATACTTCTTCAGTATAGCAGGTATGTGTGTTTAATATAACTTTGTATATGCTGGGGGTAGGGCTGTGTGGTTTCAGTTTATTATTGTATTATTGTACATTGTCTGAGTTATCTTTTAATCAGCCGCATATTATATTATTCTCAGCTTTAAGTCATATTAGTAATATTAGCTATCGTAATAATGTAGGTTTAATAAAGTAGTAAATAGTTTTATTACATTGTATTCTATAATTGTTAGAGTTAGAATATCAATTGTCTTTATTACAGCATTGATATATGAATAGAGTTACATCATCTATAGCTATAGTTTTACTTTAAACCCCTTTTTCAGGGTAGGTAGTTTTGATACTTTTAATATATATAATGTATATATTATGTTAGTTAGGTTATATTTAAGTCATTCTAAGCTTTTCATTTCAAGTCAGCAATACTTTTAACAAGATTACTTCCCTTTGATTCATTTTCTGTGATATGTATAATATTTGTTTAATTGTATATTTATAAATGTAATATATATTTCAGGGTTTTTATAATAAACGGTAAAACTACTTATAGTTTTATTTAATACCGCTACACCCCATTACACAAAAGCTTACCACTATTGTTAAATTGATTGAACCAAGTTTCTTGGCGACTACAATGAAGTCATGAGCCTTTGCTTCGTTAGAGCATATACACAACCAGGTAACGGCACCCACGTCAGGGTCTATATCTATAAACTCAGATTCTTTAAGCTCTAGTCGGATCTGAAAATAAGCCATTGGTCGATTTAAAATATGTATTTAATTCCGTAACTTACAGCTAATATAATAATATCTATAATAGAATCGAGTATATCACAAGGTATTTCTTAGTTTCTTGTTTCCGGCTGACTTATTAAAGTAAACACATATTAATTCAAACTCAAAACTTACCTGCACACATTCTGATAAATAGTTAAATGTTGTCACTTTAATAGGTATAAATTCACCACGGATGGCTGAATAGGGCAGGTTGAAAGATGTAAAGAATGGTTGAAAAGTGGTTATGGTGGCTTCATTGGAAATCCCAATGCCATCGTCTTTGCTGGAGCATATAGCCGAACCGATCCATTTGGTGATCGTGTGTGGTAGTTTTTTCTTTAATACCAGTTCTCCGCTTTTACTGTAAAATAATTGAAGAAAGGTAATTTTTGCCTCTTAATATTTGACATTGAAAAAAACTTTTGATTAATTAATTTCAATAGTCCGTTGCGCATGAGGCTAGAATCAAGGCCTGTATAAAGCCACCTTTTTCCTATTACATTTATTATTTCAGATATTTTTGATGTTTTTTTTTCAAGTTCACCATAAAGTTACAAAATGTGCATGTTATGTTGTGATGTATCTGCAATTATGTAAAATACATAATACATACCCAACGATCTCAATATCCCATAACCATGTTTCTGGAAAATGGTCACGGACAGCGACCTGCTTTTTCTTTTCTAAAATCAGAAATATCATTCAGAAAATACGAGTTAAAGCTGTCTTGAATCTTAATTTCAGTTTCTTACATTTTTCGCCAACCTTGTTTGGATTTGTAGAAAGTTCGGATTTTTTACAAACCTACGATAATCCTACATACGTTTCTTACTTACATGTCTATATACATTAACTGGCTGACCTTTTTTAGTAGTTGAGACTTCTGGAACTTCGAACTCTCCATATTCTCCCGAAAATTCGTCATTTTGTAGATATGGTTTCTTCCATACTTCTTCACATGGTCTTGTTTCTAGATCCAAATCTGTCACCACTACCAATCCTGCTGCCTAAAGCCAAGAAACGGTAATACAGTAAAATCAAGAGATGCAGTAAGTTCAGGGTACTTTATAACTATATTTTTAAGCGATGGGTTGAATAAATTTACCCTAGTCTAAGAAGAAGGACTTTGTTAGGTTAGCTAATCAGTAACATTGTTCAAAACCCATCGTCAAAATCTGAGAATAAATCACTTGTGTCTAGAATTCTCCACTAAAATGATGACTCGTCTTTATTTGGAACTTAAATTAATATTTCATAAATAGAAAGAGAAATAGAAAGTGACCTTTCTAGCTCGAGGTATATTTAAAGAGTTTTCGAGCATAAATGAGCTAATTGAGATTCATAGCTTCAAACATACCTTAAAAGCAAGTATAGAGTCAGCATGTTCAACTCTGTAGTAAAAACCATCTTCATCATCAGGATAAAATCCAGAAGCTATAATCGACACTTTCTCAATATTTTCACTTTTGATTATGTTTGGATCAGCTACAAAAATTAGATTGCAGTCATTATGCAAGAGAACTTCCTATGTGAATATACTTTATTTATGATATCAACTGCATTTTAAAATGTGATTTTCGAAATCTTCGTATAATAACATTTTTTTAATATACATGTAGTTCAATTGTACTAATAAGGACAAATATAATTTATTTTCTCAGAGAAGCGTTTTCGGTTTTTGCAAGATAAGTTTAATGACCCACTTTTATCATTCCATGATGTAATTAGGCGTCGAGGTGGCTCATGGGTCTCTAACCATTTTTTGCAATGTACTTTGTCATGTGGATAAACAGGATCTGGTTGATCGTGTAGATCAACATTAAATTTCTCAGATGATTTTAACAACTGAAAGAAGAAAATATATTGAAAAACAAGATATCCACTGTTCTTATCGTAATTCAAATAAATGTTTTTTAATCCAGGGAAATGAATTAGACATAATAGACGTTTTAGCTCAGCGAGACGTCAGGGAAAAGAATAAAGCAACCAAAATCAAAGCATTTCAAGTCGTCTTCAGTTTGACAAAAATTTTCATTGACATTACGGAATAAATTGAAGATTAGACCATGTATTTTAATGAAAGACATTGCTATCTGAGACTTAATAGAGTTAATTGCGAGAAATTAATATTCTAAAATAAACTTTATTTACTCTAAGTTAGTGAGATCAATTGAGAGACATTTGTCTGTGAAATTATGTTTCTTTGTCACCAAATAATATTCATTAGCCTCGGGAGCATGATGATCACAACTCACACTATCATTAAAGGTATTCCAAAACAACCAGAAAGTCTTGACAGAATTAATTACATCTTTTTAAATACTTAAAATCTTTAATGGGTGATATTTTGGGTTAAGGAGAACATGCGATTCGGTAGAGACTGATTTATGGTATTACATTGAATATAAGCTGCTTCGCCATGAAGATTTCGCAAACATGTTTCAAGTTGAAGATGTCAAAATATAGTTTTATGTATAGCGATATTCCGAATTGACAGGTCTAGTCAGTGTTATCAGGAATTCAAACATTATATGATTCGTACCTGTGATTGGGTAATATCATTAGTGTTCCCCAACAATGTTATACTTTTATCAATAACAGATAAAGCACAAATAGAGCCAGGTGAAGCTTGTAAAGTCAAAGATGTTTCATAACCAGGATATTCTTCTTCTGTACCAAATTCCATCTCTACCTGTTAGATAATTAGACACTTTCATTTCAGGAAAGGAATTTTTTATTTTTCTCAATGTAGGATGGAACAGAAATAAATAGTTACTCGCCCAATGCGGCGAAAGGAAGTTTTTTTTACATACCAACAGGCCTTGTAGTTGTCTAAGAACATGTTTTCAGTCCCTGAAGAATGAGAAATGATAAGACATGCTAGTACATTAATGGCCTCTATTGCCCAGAACAGACTTACTCCCACCTCTCTTTTAAATGTCTACTGTTATGCAAATCGAGTTTACTATTATAAATTTATTGTTATTCTTTTAACATTGTCAGACGAACTTTACAATTACCGGATTTCTTTCACATGGTGCAATCTTAATATCAGTGTAATCCGAAACCACTTCACCAAAGTCTGTTACATAATACAGTATAACCTGTAACCCAGGCCACATTTCTTTCGTTATATTGATATCTATCAGGAACATCTCTACACGAACATCACCAAATCGTCTAGCTACAGCCTGGTTTCTGTATATGCCTACAAAAGGCGATGAAATAAATATAGATAAAACATTTTCTTTACCTAGGTGTTATTTAAAGAGATATAGATGTTAAATCTATCAAAAGGAAATTAAGTACTAGTTGGAAAATGCGTTACAAGTTACAAAATGTTCGAAATAGTAACAAAGAATTGCTTACAGTCGTGAAGCTGAAAACCATCCTGGCAGCCATCTTCAACTCGATCACGTCTAGCTACTGACTTTTCTCTTGTCATTATAATTTTTCCTCGGGACACCATCTGATAATGAAGATGCATTTCAAATTTTTGAAAGAAATTTAATTATTATGTTTGTGTCACGATGGAGGGAATGAAAGAATGAACAAATTTTTATTCCAAAAGAAGGGAATGTACAGAACTCACCATAAGATACAAACGAAATTGCTTTTCTGGAGCTTGAGTCACAGATACTTCTAGTGATATAGTGGAAAGACATTCAGCCGTTTCTGATATTGGAGTTATTTTGAGGAAACTTCTAGTTGGAGAATACCACGGTTCGACTACTAATGACGTTCCAGGCAATGATAAGGTATAGTCATCGTTGATCTCTTCTCGATATTTTACATCCAGGCTTACAACCTTTAAAAAAATAAGTAATAAAAAAAAAGCACAGGCGTCCTCGACAGGTGCGAAAAAAATCACCAAGTATGTCTATATTATATAGATGTTTGTATTAAAAAACTGAAATATGTATACAGTACGTAGTTGTAATGTCATATATGATAAGTCATATTTACCTTAAACACAATGGTTGTCTGATTGGACGTCATTGCCGGAAATAGATACATTCCATAACCCTCTTCATTGGTGACTATCTCTCTAGTAAGAAATAATTCCTCAGCCCTGAGACCCAATTTGACACCACTTACAGGTAGTCCCTTTAAATTAAATGCTCGCACCTGTAACAATACAATTCCATATTCTCATTATGGATTCAGTATCTCACTATCAATAAATACAAAAGGAAATGTCCATTGCCAAAGAACTGAAGGAGTCGTTCCTTGGTGAATGACATTTACAAAAAGATCCTACCTTGACCAAATAAGGAAGTCCTGGTTTATAGAACGGTTCACTGTATGACTTCATGTCTAGAAAGAGATCCATCATGCTCAGTTCTGTCTTACTAGATGTTTCGTGTATCAGAATTCCTACAAACACAAAATACATTGTGGAAACTAAACAACCATTTTTGTATCTTTCATACTAGATCTCCCTTGGTAACCAGTCTAAAACTAAGTCAAAAAGAACATTGAAATGAAATCTCTGTACGCAATTGATACAAATACTATGATACCGTAAATTTCTACGCAATTGATACAAATACTACCGTAAATTCTTCAATCATAGCAGCCTATATGATTAATGAAATGCTGATATGTTATTTCTAGAGACTTACTGTTCCTTACAAAAATCGAAGAGATCCAAATGGTTATTATACAAAGCACAATTTTAGGACCGATGCTAATTTATCGTTGTTTTACCTGTTGCATTGTCTAAAACTGAAGCTGTTGTGTTTAAAACCTGATTTTGTATTGTAAATTTCTTATTCCTCAATTCCAAGTTAGTGGTATTCAGAGAAAACTTGTGACATCCTTCGATCTGTAATATCACAAACAAAATAAATTCAGTAGGTGATAAAGATCGTAGTATTCAATTTCCAAGCACGAAAACTAATATAATTTGAAAATTTCAGACAAGGAGATAAAATAAAGGCAAAATTCTCGATTGTAGAAATCAGTCAAAAGATCTAATAGTATTATTAGGCAAATGCTAAGATATTAGATAAAAAGACCAACTGAGTAATATGCACAATATATATTGTACCTCTCCCTGGATGTATAAACACGGTCTAGGCTGGTTAAACAAAGTGTCATCGCTACCCTTAAGACACACTGAAACTTTTAATCTTCCTTTAACTGGTTGTCCATAGGTATATCTGAAATAAAAAAACCAAAAGTTTGATATAAATATTTAGAGACGGTCATGTTTGAAATTCCCTTATTACCACTGATCTGAACAATAGATTGATATCGGGTTAATTGGCATCTTGTCTTATCTTTTTAAAAAATCATAACCGTTTACCATATAGATTCAATCGATACTTACATTGCACAGACCTCGCCATCAATAGTTTCTGATTCTATTGTGATATAATTTGGAACAGAAAGTGTTACTTCGAATTTCGGTAAAACTGAAAAGTAGTATGAAAGAAATGTGCAGGTGCAAAGAGGTCGATATTTGGCGCTTTAATTCAGTGGGGAGTATTTGCATCAATTTCCAAATAAACAGGATCGTAAATTTATTTCTATGAAATAAAAAGGTCCAAATTTTATCCAACAAAAACAAGTGCATAAACATTAAATCAACTTTCGTTATAAGATCAATAAGTAATCATTACCGTATTCTTTGATTTCAAATGGAGTTTTCTTTATTTGGCCTTCTAATTCTGATTCAATTGACCACATTCCCAAAACTGGTTCTTTGGATATACCAAATTCTAAACTGATGAGACCTATAACATGGTATAGAATGCATGTCCTTATATAAAATGCCAAAAGAAATGCATTGCAGTAGTACAGATCCCTGTGAGTATTAATTATGTATACAGTAACCAAGTATTTGTTTGCTATAGCGAGTTGGTAAGTTAAAATATTGTTCAAGGGACGCAACCATCAGATACCCTCCTCAGTTACACAAATGATATAGTGCCTAGGTTTTCAACCTGGGGGACGCGTCCCACCCGTGGGACGTTTGACAATTTTTAGTGGGACGCGGGCTTGTCCCAAGTCCCTTAGAAATTTTTCTTTTGTATGATTTTCCAGGAAAATATTACAAAATCAAAATTACCTGTCGGGGGCTGTCAGAGCAATACAGACACCGACTGTTTGCATGATGTGGGCACGAGATTCACTTTCCTGGAAAAGCCCGAAATCAAATAAATATTCAACATGACATTCGGGTGTGTCTTTCGGAAACAGACCCTGGCATCACACAATTAGCCGATAAAAAGCAAGCCCAGCCTGCTCACTAAAGAACACGATATTTGAAAGTTGTGAACTTTGTTAAAATAAATTTGTTTTAAACTGCATAATAACATTTTTTATATCATTAATCTTTGTCGACGAGACAACTGAAGGTTGTCGACTAATCCACTCTTCGTATATCTCTGCTGTAGGTAAATTTGAAAATAGATAGGGACGCGTGTCCGAACCAAATCAAAATATGGGACGCCACCCCAAAAAGGTTGAAAACCCAGGTTTTAGTGGTTGCACATATACCTTGCTCTTTTGGAGCGGTCAAAATCCGTAGTGGATCGCCTAATATTAGTTCTAGTGGTATATGAAACAGTTTTCAAAACAGTACTTTTGAAAACAGATAATATATTATGGACACAACGAGAACCGTAAACAATACAATGAGGATACACAGTTGATTATCATTGGACGCTAGTCGCTAGCCAGTTTGCAAACAGTAGAGCTCATGATGGTTGTCAAACTTATACAACTTTGTGGACAAATGGGATAGTGTTATCTTAGCAGAACTGGTCGATTGGATTGCATGTATTTGTATTCAACCAAATAGTAGACCTGGGGCTGTTCTGGAACAGCTAGTTGATCGCAGATCACGCCCCCTAATGCCGTATGTCGACCATAGCTGCCAACCGATAAATATAATTTACCTGAAGGTGATGATTGATTCAACCATTGTTTCATTATAACTTTTTCTGGATCTTTGATATAAATCTTAGAAAACTAAAAAGAAAAAGTTAAGGCTGAATAAGACAGACAAAAAACGATCTATCCCTAGATTCTGGAAAAAAAACCTTTTTCTTAATTTGCTTCGTCCCCTAACATAGCATGTTTATGTACACCAGCGCCATCGGCCTTTTCGGCGTTTATTACAACTAAATACAGATAAGAAAAGGAGAAAAGGTATCTACTTTTTCATAAACACTTACGATAGAATTGCTTGGATTTAGATCGACATCAACCGTTAGAAGACGAAATCGGACTGGAATGAAAAATATCAGAACTGAATTATTGTTCGCCCAATCGCTGGATGGAAATTATGGAAACAAATAGTTCCCCGGCTTTGCCTGAATGTAGACTAATTGAGTTGAAGGGGTATTTTGATTTACCCCAGACACTGTAGGTAAACATCTCATGGAATCACCCAGATGAATGACGTTCAGATAACAATGATTAATTAATGGTACACTCAGATAATAGAAAAAAGTTACTGTACCTGTTTGTCCTGGCTTATATGCAGGTTTATCAGTTTGAACGAATATTGAAGATGTGTCAACAAGATTAAAAGATAGGTCTCGATCAAACACAACAGAACCTTGATTATCACCAACAACATTTAACGAGTGTACACCAAGAGGCTCATCAGCCGGTACAGTAAATTGTAAACATTTAAATCGGTCTGAAATGAAATACGCACATAATTTTTACTTCCTATTTGTCTGTGACGCTAAGTAACAGTATAACACGCTAAAGACTGAACAGGGGTAAGAACTAATTTACTAATACTAATTCCCAACTTTAGAAAGATTTTTGACTTGCATTGTCAGTTGTATAATTTATCGAT
Source organism: Nipponacmea schrenckii (assembly GCA_030562195.1). Taxonomy (NCBI): domain Eukaryota; kingdom Metazoa; phylum Mollusca; class Gastropoda; family Lottiidae; genus Nipponacmea; species Nipponacmea schrenckii. Next base: position 33,165,123 of record CM060200.1, on the reverse strand, counting down.
TGGCTGAAAATTGTTTGTCATCAGCAATTTTTCTGATAAAAAGCAACGATAAAATGGACGGAAAGGTGCGGGGGTCACCTATTGCCAATCCTCAAGGACGTCGTTAGCATTTTAAGTATTGTTTTCTCTCGTTGCCAGAACTGGACCAGTATGTCCTCTGTGAATCAGGACCCATGTGGAAACAGAAGGTGATCAACTTTTTGTCGTTTAAAATCTCCCCCGAAGCTATATGGAAGTGCTCTTAGATTCCGATCAATTATACAAATGATTGGTTATTATCGGGACTAAAAAATTTGGTGAATTGATCGCAATAAAAGCACAGAACGACGAAGCATAAAAGACGTTGAAGCAACGATATAAAATCTGTTGCTCCATATTTCAGGCTAAAGGCTAGTAAAAACATAATTGTGTGTAAAGAGATCTCAAAATAAAAAAAAATAATTGTGTCGTATGTGAGCCAAAGTAGTTTTTGGATTTAAATATCTCGCCAGACGCATTTTCAGACTGAATTTTAGGTTGATAATATCTCGTCAAAAAGTGTATTCAAACACCATATTAGAGATATAATATTTCGTCTGGAAGTGTATTTAAACACCATTTTACGTTATAATACCTCGGCACAAAGTGTACTCAAACATAGTTTTAGGTTTATAATATCTCGACAGAAAGTGTGCTCAAACATCGTTTAGGTTCATAATATCTCGACAGAAAGTGTACTCAAACACCGTTTTAGGTTTATAATGTCTCGACAGAAAGTGTCCTCAAAAACTTTTTTTTAAAGTATATAATACCTCGACAGAAAGTGTATATAAACACCGTATTTTGGGATATAATATCTTGTCTGAAGTGCCTTTAAACACCGTTTAGGTTTATAATTTCTCGACAGAAATTGTATATAGTCACCATTTAAGAGGTAAAATATCTCTTCTGAAAGTGTCTATTACCACGTTTTACAGATGTATCTCGACAGAAAGTGTACTCAAACATCGTTTTAGGTTTATAATGTCTCGACAGAAAGTGTACTCAAACATCGTTTTAGGTTTATAATGTCTCGACAGAAAGTGTACTCAAACACTATTTTAAGTATATAATACCTCGACAGAAAGTGTATATAAACACCGTATTGTGGGATATATCTTGTCTGAAGTGCCTTTAAACACCGTTTAGGTTTATAATTTCTCGACAGAAATTGAATATAAACGCCATTTTAGAGGTATAATATCTCTTCTGAAAGTGTCTATTACCACTGTCGATGTATCTCGACAGAAAGTGTATTTAAATACTCTTTTAGGTTTCTAATATCTCATCACAAAGTGTATTTAAACACCGTTTTAATGATAAACCAGTAGTCCCTACAGCATGTTGAAAAGTCATTGAACACCAGAAGTAAATGCCACTATATTATATTAATGTGTTGATAATTGCACATTAGATAAAAGGACTAAAATACCCTGGTTAAACTATCCTTTATCGTTTTGAAAGCGGGTCAATACAAAAAAATAACAAATAGGTTCCACATTATACAGTATCACGATACGCATACTATTAAGTTGAATATATGGATATATACATGAACCAACCGTTGCTTTCACAATCCGAGATTCTCGTCATTAGAGACTAATAACCTCCCTTGACAAACCATACGGCACTACTAAATGTATCCAAGATTTTGAATAATTCAAAATGGCGGACTCCATTTAATCATTGTTTTCATTAATTCGAAACAAGTTTTCTATCAAATATTTGAGCGGAAACCAGTAAAAAAGCGACGCAGGCACTTTTATATAACAAAAGCATTTTATTTATAGCCAAACTGGAAGAGGTAAATTATTTCCTTACGAATCTGTCCCGGTTGTAATGCTAGAACCAGTTTATGTGCTCGTTATCGCTCCTAGGCAAAAACTTACACTTTCAACCATTTTATTCATGTTATGGCCTTGCCCTTGTAAACTCGATTATCCAGGAATAAAACTGTAATAAAAGATCTCACGTCTGGTCAATCGAACATTTTCCCGCAACAGTTTGTTACAAGGAATGTAATTGTTAGAAGAGGAAACTCTCGATCAATCAAAATTAATAACGAGAATGTGGGATTGTGAAAGCAACGGTTGGTTCATGTATATATCCAAACGTTGCTTAAGGAACATATACCATGACGGTTGATCAGTATTTCCAATATAAGTGTATTATTGGCTGCAAAAACGAAAGCATTTTATTATTATGTATAGTATGTATTTATTTATACAGAGATTAGTGTGATTGAAAGTAACTAGTTACTGTTCAATAAAAGGCACTGGCACAGGGTTAAAGTTTGTTTACAGTTATCGTGATGTTAATACTTAATAAAATAAAGTTGTTTTTGTAAGGTAGATCTGTAAAATAGATACTATGATTAAATTGATTTTAATTGATATAAAGTAATTATGAAAAAGTAGTCCTGAAAAAATACTATTACTACAGTACATATTCTTCTTATATCTATCACTGTAAAAGATAAAGGTAGTAAATATAAATGTTTTTTATCATATGGACAGAGGTGATATATCGCTTTTGGAAAGAGAATATTTAATAAATAAATAATAAAGTAATAATTAGTTCTAAAACGTTTTTGATCATTCATCATCAATGGGATCTAGTCTACCCCTAGTCTAGTATATCCTGCAGGTTTTTATTTTTGGAATATGCTACTACTAGTTTTTTGTAAAATACAGTTGGTAATTTGTCTTGTAACTCAGAGTAGTATCGTTTAATAATACGGGAAGCTTGGCAAGATATGTTGTTAAATGGGGCTACAAATGGTATAATTTGTGAATCAAACTGAATATTAAGTCCCGAGGGTGAGATGGTCTTTAGTTGGTTCATCCAGAAGCTTTCTCTGTATAGTCTTGACGTCGTTGGGTTGGTATCTTCTTCATTCATCACTTTTTCAATTGGAGTCACTCTCATATCTGTCAAGGAATGGTTGAGCGAGTTGAAATGGTTCCCAATTGGTTTATCTAGATGGTGGGAGATGTCGAAACGATGGCCGTTTATTCTTTCTCTCATAGAATTTTTGGTTTCACCTACGTATTGTAAAGGGCACTTATCGCATGAAATTAGGTAAATAATATTGGTAGTGGTACAAGAAAGTAAGCCGTTAATCGCGAATTGTTTACCATTATGTTTATTAGAGGAGTTGGTTGTCAAAATATGCTCGCAGGTTCTACATCTAGTAGACCCGCACGGCCTAGAACCGAAAGATTGATTAATATGATCCGGAACAGGGATTCTGTTCCGGTCTTCAATTTCAGAAAGTGTTTTGCTTTTAATGCTGCGGAGATATCGCTTAGAATATCCCCGCTCTCGCAATTTCTTGAAGACTAACTGGCACGCAAAATCAAAATCTTTGGTCTGGGTACAAATTCTACGAAACCGTAAAACTTGCGATTTTATTATGCCTGATAAATGTATGTTTAGGATGAAAAGAGCTTTTTAACAAAAGTTGGTGGGTATCGGTAGGTTTGAAAAATACTTTGATATCAGCTTTCCTAGTTTCCGTGAAATCCGGTCCTTTGAATACTGTTGTGTCGAGAAAGTCCATGCTTTGTTCACTGATATTTGCTGTTAATTTGATAGATGGGTGGTGGTTGTTTAGAATTTCAAAATATTGCCAGAATTCCTGAATGGTGTATTGCCAAATTAAAAAAATGTCATCAAGGAATCGTCCATAAAATAAAGGTTTAAAAGGAGAAATAAGATCAATTTCGCGTTCCCACTCTGCCATGAATATATTAGCATAACTTGGTGCAAATCTCTTACCCATTGCTGTACCGGAAGTCTGAAGGTAAATTTTACCGTTAAAAGAAAAATCATTCCGTTTTAAACAAATTTCTAGTAATTTAAGGATTTCTGAATCGGGCCGTTTTGGATCTGGAGTTCTCTCAAAACACTTTTTTACTGCCTTTAGACCGGCTTCGTTGTCAATATTAGTATACATACTGTTAACGTCCATTGATATAAATAAAGCATTTTCCGGGATATCTAAATTTTTTATTTTTCCCACAAAATCGGTTGTATCTTTTAAATATGACGGATGTTGGCACGCTAAAGGATATAAAAAATGGTCAATATATTCCGAAACTCGATAAGATTCACTGGCGCAGTCTGAAATAATAGGTCTTCCCTTAGGTATAGTATTCGGTAAAAACCATTCAGTTTCCGGGTTCTTATGGATCTTCGGGAGGGTATAAATATGCCGTTGACGCGAAGTAGAACTGGCCGAAAGATAATCGTATTGTTTATCGGTAATAATTTTGTCATTTACTAATTTTTGTAAGGTGTTATCAATCATCATACCGGTTTCATTATAAATCGGAGCATGTAAAATTTGGTAATGTTCACGTTTATTTAATTGACTTTTCTAGTTCGGCAATATAATCCTCGCGGTTTAAGATTTTATAAGTGGCGTCTAAAATTTCGTCAAGGGATGAAGGTACTGCCGTGGGTATAAATTTAAGACCTTTGTCTAAAAGACTTACTTACGGTATAGTTAATGATCTAGAACTCAAATTCACTACCGTTTTATCCAATTTCGGTCCACCCCCCACCTCTAGTTTAAATGGGCCAACCAGTGAGAAAATATATTCTTCGCTGTCATCTCTGTCCAATGGATGTTGTCGTTTTGGACTTTAATGGATCCGGAATATTCTGGTATGGTGGTGGTATAGTTTGGTGATTTGGTAGTAATAAGTTCATTAAATTTTGACAGGTTTTTGGAGGCTGCAGGGAATGCTCGTTTTAAAGATGGAGAAATTGGTATGGGTGTGACATACAGGGAGGCTTTTGGAAATTTGTTTCGAACGAGTTCTAGTAGTTCCATCATTTGGCTGTAGATATAATTTCCTTCTTCTTGTTTGTCATTTAGGCCTACGTGTATGACTACTTTGCTTGGTATTTGGCTGGTTTCAGCTTTAGAGATTCAGAGAAAGACTTTCTTCGACATTAAGTTATTAGTTTTCTCCATTTACTTATAAACTTACATGACTGTTAGTTTCCTTGACTTTTACCTAGAAAACGTTTGTCTTCAAGAAGAATACTATTGTCTGAGCAAGGTAAAATGTTTTTTTTTTTATTTTTTTTTCGAAATTAGTCAGAAAACAATATTTGGGTTTGAAGTCCAACAGTACTATTTTAAGTCTGATATTCCATTTATGTTTATAAAATTAAGACAAAAGTATTTTTCTTGGAACCAAAAATAAAAAGGTTTAATTTTGTGACCGTGATTGGGATTTCCACAGTCTTTCCATGCTAAGCTTCCCCAAATTGTCGCCTCGGTAAACTTTTTCAACGAGCAATTGGACAGATACTTCATATCAAATCACACATGTCATTGGTTGGATCATGTATATATCCAAACGTTGCTTTAGGAACATGGTCACACCAATGCTATGATAGGAATCTGAAATAAAGAAATCATTCTGTAAAAGTATAGTGACCATGTAAATGTATATCTACACACTTAAAACAAAACTTCATCCTTTTATTTTTCTGTTCCTTATTGACTTTATGAAGACGGAGAGGCAACATTTACAATGAGCAATTAAAGACATTTTTAACCAGGAGAGGGAAGTTTCTCATGCTTGTTTGATTTCCAAAATATGTCATAGCGTTTTGAAAAGGCTTCAGTCAGTTGAAAATATAACAAACCTTTAACTTGTGAAGTCGCTCCCGGAATAACACGTACTTGAACCTGGAACCTCGGCATTCAACATTAAGCGCAATCGTGAGTAGTTTTTCTATTTTAAAACATGAATTCAGTTCACATCCAAACAATAGAGAATTACACGTGAAGGGTGTCGTGGCTTTCTTTTATTATATATCCGTTCAAAAATAGGTCTTGAGACACATCGAACACACTTTATCTGGAAGCTTTCTTACTGATGATAAATCATCCCTCAATGATGTCTTGAAAACAATGGTTTTAGCTAAAGAGTCCTTAACCCTAATGATATTTATTAACTAGTACAGTATGCCTTGTTTTATAATATAATCATTCTTGTATCAAATTTTACTGGAACGGGTAAAAAATCGACAAACATATGTGTGAAGATTATTTGTAATGTTTAATTCAAATTTATAACCAAATATCACGAGATGCAGATGTGTGTTTAAATTTGCACTTGAAAAGTTTAGAAATCAAAATCTTACCATATCCCACTGTGTTGCGATCATAAAAATATGCATTGTCCCCCTTCGAAAGCTTTAAACTAACTTTCATATATTCTTTACTATTGTGAAATGAAAAACAAACAGGAGTTTTTCTTCCTCGTTGGACGTCTTTTGGTATGGATATCACATACCCACTAAAAATATAAACATTATATTTATTTGGGTTTCACTCTATGACAGTTACGCCGCAATCTATATACCCCTGCTACACCCACCCCACCCCAAAAAACAAACACAACAACAACAACAAAAAACAGAAAAAAAAAATATATCAATAAATCAATATACATAATCACATCAAATTTAATTTCAATCGGATTAAAACTGTACCTACACAAGAGCAATTACATCGAAATATCGTCAAATCTAAACTTCACCAAAATCTCAACAACATAAATGATCACATCAAATTTCATATAGATAAAAAATCAGAACCCGCCTTATCGGCATCATTATGAGACGAGGCACCAACTTGCAGGTAATAACTGTCACATTATCGGGTAAAACAATTTTAAGGCGGAAAACGATGAAATCATATATATGTCTTTGTTCTTGAGACAATTCTACACAGTCGAATAATATTTCCATTCAATATTGACGGACGTGCAGAAATCTCAAATTTCTCTAGTTCTTTGGTTCCTACGACGAAATTCTTACCTTCGAACGGCTTGTATAAAAATCACGAGACTCCCTAAGACAACTATAGGGCTCATCATGACAGCGTCTACTCCTAAGATAATAACGTGTAACAAGTAACAATCTGTAATTTGTCGTTTATTTCCGGATATTCGTAACAGCCTCTTCGGGGTCAATAAATCGGTCAAGGTTTAAATTTCAAGTACCGGTAGTCGGAATCCGTAGAGTTGATCAATATATACGATTGCTCATATTAGTACAGTCGTATATCCTTTGTTCTATGATTATTCAAATGAAAGTTATATTACATACTAATTTTTAATTCATAAGATGTTTCAATTATTTGTTCCTATCACATTTAATTATCTTATATTTGAACTCATAGAATTTTACTTCTATTTTCGGAAGTTTGAATCTGGGATAATAAAAAGAGTATTTAAAAGTACCAGAATGCACGAAAATCGCATAATTCGTTCTTAACTATATATAGCGAAGAGCCTCAAGAAATCAGTCGTCATTTTTTATTTTCAAACACGGTTAATTCTGGACACACATAGAATTGAAGGCTCAGATTTCGTTGATGAGCTATGAGCAATATTCTCTGGAGGTATAACGTTGCCAAAGTTGTCTTTTGTATTGCAGCTTTAAAAAAACCAATGTTGGAGTTAAAAAATTCAAAGGTCAATGCTGCAAAGTAGAATAGTAGATTTGTACAAATGCAAACGGCATTAATATACTCCAAAATCCAATGAAATGCCACAAGAAATCATGTTACATTTAACACTTTGAATTATACACTTTGCACAATCAAAACTCGCATAATCAAGCCTTGTCTTTTCAATCCTTGCATAAATTAGCATTATCAAACCCTGCATAATCGAACATTATTTATTATTATTGGGGCTATTTATAAATGAATCTACATAGCCATAGGCTAATAAGTACTATCACGGATGTCTTCAAATGCATGCTTATATATCATGTATATATCCAAACGTTGCTTAAGGAACATATACCATGACGGTTGATCAGCATTTCCAATATAAGTGTATTATTGGCTGCAAAAACGAAAGCATATTATTATTATGTATGGTATGTATTTATTTATACAGAGAAAGACTTTTTCGACATTAAGTTATTCGTTTTCTCCATTTACTTATAAACTTACATGACTGTTAGTTTTCCTGACTTTTACCTAGAAAACGTTTGTCTTCAAGAAGAATACTATTGTCTGAGCAAGGTAATCTGATATTCCATTTATGTTTATAAAATTAAGACAAAAGTATTTTTCTTGGAACCAAAAATAAAAAGGTTTAATTTTGTGACCGTGATTGGGATTTCCACAGTCTTTCCATGCTAAGCTTCCCCAAATTGTCGCCTCGGTAAACTTTTTCAACGAGCAATTGGACAGATTCTTCATATCAAATCACACACGTCATTGGTTGGATCATGTATATATCCAAACGTTGCTTTAGGAACATGGTCACACCAATGCTATGATAGGAATCTGAAATAAAGAAATCATTCTGTAAAAGTATAGTGACCATGTAAATGTATATCTACACACTTAAAACAAAACTTCATCCTTTTATTTTTCTGTTCCTTATTGACTTTATGAAGACGGAGAGGCAACATTTACAATGAGCAATTAAAGACATTTTTAACCAGGAGAGGGTAGTTTCTCATGCTTATTTGATTTCCAAAATATGTCATAGCGTCTTGAAAAGGCTTCAGTCAGTTGTAAATATAACATACCTTTAACTTGTGAAGTCGCTCCGAGAATAACACGTTATTGAACCTGGAACCTCGGCATTCAACATAAGCGCAATCGTGAGTAGTTTTTCTATTTTAAAACATGACTCACATCCAAACAACAGAGAATTACACGTGAAGGGTGTCGTGGCGAATGTAGGTAACTTGGTCACAGGAAATTTGGTCACCGGAAACATGGTCACAGTAATACGGGCACAAGGTATTTTGGTCACAGTAATGCGGGCACAAGGTATTTTGGTCACAGTAATGCGGGCACAAGGTATTTTGGTCACAGTAATACGGGCACAAGGTATTTTGGTCACAGTAATACGGACACAAGGTAATTTGGTCACATTAATACGGGCACAAGGTAATTTGGTCACAGTAATACGGGCACAAGGTAATTTGGTCACAGTAATACGGGCACAAGGTAATTTGGTCACAGTAATACGGGCACGAGGTATTTTGGTCACAGTAATACGGGCACAAGGTATTTTGGTCACAGTAATACGGACACAAGGTAATTTGGTCATAGTAAGATTGATTTGTAAGTGCTCATTACAAGTTTGGACCTAGAGTAAGTTATCGCAACAGCTCCATAAATGATAGCACCAAACGCCTTACGGGAGAAGTCGGGAGAATCCTATAATCCGATCCAGAAAGAGGCTATGCCAGCGGCAAGCGGTGGTAGTAGGGGGATGGGGGAGTAATGGTCGAAATGTGCTGCTGTGTAATTGTTATGAGAGTGATTATCGATTACAGGGGGTAAATTACCTTGTTTCTCTTAGTATTTTGACCAAATATCATGTACCCGTGTTACTGTGACCAAAATACCTTGTGCCCGTATTACTGTGACCAAATTACCTTGTGCCCGTATTACTGTGACCATATTACCTTGTGCCCGTATTACTGTGACCAAATTACCTTGTGCCCGTATTACTGTGACCATATTACCTTGTGCCCGTATTACTGTGACCAAAATACCTTGTGGCAGTATTACTGTGACCAAAATACCTTTAGCCCGTATAACTGTGACCATATTACCTTGCGCACGTATTACTGTGACCAAAATACCTTGTGCCCGTATTACTGTGACCATATTTCCGGTGACCAAATTTCTTGTGACCAAGTTACCCGTCGTGGCTTTCTTTTATTATATATCCACTGTATTGCAGCTTTAAAAAACCAATGTTGGCGTTAAAAAATTCAATTGTCAATGCTGCAAAGTAGTACAAATGCAAAATGCATTAATATACTCCAGAATCCAATGAAATGCCACAAGAAATCATGTTACATTGAACACTTTGAATTATACACTTTGAACAATCAAACCTCGCATAATCAAGCGTTGTCTTTCCAATCCTTGCATAAACTAGCGTTATCAAACCCTGCATAATCGAACATTATTTATTATTATTGGGGCTATTTATAAATGAATCTACACAGCCTTAGGCTAATAAATACTATCACGGATGACTTCAAATGCCCGCTTTCACGCCTAATGCACGGAATATCTTCAATTGAAAACATGACTTTTAAAATCATAAATGTTAAATTTCAGTGTATCTTAAAATTCAGAGTACTTTCCTTATTACCGACCGTAACTGTAAGGGACAATTTATTGCTCATACAATTTTATGAATTTCCTTACATTTCCGTCGTCTTTTTCTCGTATGCAAATGACTACGTCATCATTCCATATAAGGTATATGTTCGACTATATTTCGATTATGAAAGGTTTGAAAATATAAGGCTTGATTATGCAAAGTGTATATTGCAAAGTGTTAAATGTTACATATTACATGAATTATTGTAGCATTTCATTGGATTTGGAGTACATTTATACATTTTGCATTTTTACAAATCGGCAATTTGTACTTTGCAGCTTTGACAAATGCTTTGGTTACGACGATATGGGTATTTTAAAGTCGCAACACAATCTAGAATTTTGGCAACGTCAATCTCTATAAGACCCTCTCAATCATTCAACAATTCATTCATTCATTTCAGACATATTTATTCATCTGTAACCTGTCTATCATGACGTAGACGAGATATCGGATAACAACCTAGTATTAATACTATTAAACAGTATTATAAAGCAAGTTAAATGTTGACTGGTTGTCATGACAGTTCATAACACAATGATCACGATGTCCTACATATTATCGGTAAACCTTGCCGTTAAAAGACGATTTATACTCATGGATTAAAACAATCTCATATATTATTTTGGAGGAATTGTCCCTGGAATATCGATTGTCCAAAAATGACAGGTGAGTCGATATGAAAGAAAGGGAGAAAATGCATGTCACCCTTTTCTCTTCGATTACAATTGACAAATTAAGGCTATCAATGTACATTTTATTATTGGGTTTTATATATTTTTTGAATGGATGTTTAATAGGTTTGATGAATGGGGTTTTGCGTCTTACTCTTCTGCAGACTAATCTCGACCTTTGTCGAGCTTGAACCCTGGACCCTCAGTTTAGCGAGCAAGCGTCTAACCCACTGAGCCACCGCGGCTCCCATAGAGCGATGCAATAATACTGTACTTGGCCTAACTCTAAATAGGAAATAACTCTCGCCATCGCTTTGATAAAATTCATATCAGAAAAAGACCTACAACTTACTATGTTAAGTGACCTTGGCCATTTACATAGGAGTTATATTAGACACTTTTTCACTCTAAATACCTCTCGTTGTATTAACCAGAATCCATGTCCGGAGAAAGGATGTAAAATTCATTTTCCAGCCACACTAGATATCTTATAATTTGGGTATTCATTAAATCTTCAGCCGATCTAGCAGCTGCAATCAATGCCACAAATTTCTACAACCCCAGTGAAGAACAACGGGGGTATTATATGGATTATTTGAATCAATGGGAACTTAAAGCTGGAAGTATGCCTCCAGACCATATCGTTTCATATTTAGCTAATGCTGTGTATTCTCTGAGAAATAAGATTTGTTTTGAGCGGTTCGGAATTGGGTCGGATAATCCTGAACGCATGGCAGTGGCTACAGCTAAAAAAATTGAAGAAATTGCAGGGTACGTATCATTGATGTTAGAGTCGTTATATAAGCTAAAATATATAAAGAGATAATGAGATTTAATTGTGTTCATAATACAAATCCCAGATATAAATTTTTACTGTGAGGAGCAAATATTAACTTGGCTGTATCTCTTTAAAATTTAAAACAATTACTAGAGCGAAGTGGTTTTCCCTGCTGCAAACTTATTGTTTGAACTGCTTTCACTTTCATGCAACGACAATATCTGTGTGTGAAATGTGACAATTTTGGTAGATGTGAAAATACGACGAGGTTTACATTCAGTAATTGTTTTCTTTCAGTTACAAGGCATTGGATGGATACAGGCAGCCGATAGAAGAACAAATTTTGGCTTTGATATTAGAATCCACAATAATTGGTCCCAGAAATACCCATGTTAACACATGGAATAAGTTCACGTGTAACGCATATTCACATTTTCATCAATATCTAAAAGTAAGTAGTAAGTATTTGTACTAGTAGCAAAATGTTATCCTGGTGTATCAAGTAATTAGTATTTATATGTATTGATAATGGCATAGATTTCAATACCTTACAATCCTCGAGTCCTATAAAACTTGACTTAATATCTTTTTTTGGTTCCAGTCCTCTATTTACTCAATCACTAAGCGATATCATATTTTGCTATAAAATGTACATGTATTTATCTTAGTTCAGTTTTAAAGAATAAAACTCTCAACACTTCACTCTTTCAATACTTCCATCCCTAAATAGCCTAAAAATACATTATGATCGCAGAGAATGGGACGTAGACAATAGGATATTGGAAACGTTAGACTGTTTTCTTTATTCATTTTAAGAATTTACCGATTGAAACGTGGAGAATCATTCTCAGCCATTTTAAAAAAGATTTTCAACCAGTAGAAGGCGAAGATAGTCGTGATTTTCAGAATAGATTAAAACGAGGATTCGGTGATATCGTCGAAACGAGTAAACAGACCACGTAAGTCAGAAGATAAGATAACTAAACAGATGATGGCAATATGTTTGTGCTTAAAAGTTAATTAATTAATAACAGTAACCGTTACTCACTAAAAATATATAGTTGGGTTACTGTTAACAAGTTTATTTAATATTTATACATCAGCTGTAAATTCTACCACTTTAATATTTTTTTTTCAGTCACTGGTCACTTCTCCAGACTGATTTAGCCTATTTATATTTTTTCTATAAAACCAATCAGATCGGTAAAAACAAAAATATTCAGAGTTCAATGGAAGACCTTTCTTCAGAAATATATAGATTGATGGACAGAAAACCATACTTGGTTAGTTTACCCATGTTGTCCTTCTCTATAATACTATAGGCTAAGGCCTACACCTTTGCTTGATGATAGTTGGTCTTTTGGGTTCCCCAATATTGTTTATTTCACACACCATGCGACTATGAATTCCTAAATCTCAATATAAATATTTTAATATTTAACATCAATTACAAAAACAGTACTTTTTAAACAGTTGTACTTTATATCCATATGATAAGGCTGAGAAAATAAAAGCCTCAAAAGTTTGGTGTTTTTTCTCTGCAATGGTTTTTATATCATCACAGTTCTAATTTTGGCTCTGTTTCATAAAATGTTTAATAATATATTTTTTTTTCTTGATGTAAGGTAATAAGCGACGTTGAGTTTTATAGACGTTCTATGAGTACATTTGTTTCTATAATGAGCAATGCTTCTGACTCAGACGCCAGATGTGTAGATGTAGTTAAAGAACAACTCAGCAACATGATTGACTCTATAAAGTAAGTAAAATTATGCATGGTTACATATTATATTATCAATGAAAGTAAAGTGATCCCAAGTGGTAATCTGTGACTGGATGTAAATCAACTTTTACTAGAAATGGCACTTATTGATCTAACTAACGCAATAGTAAGGTCAGCTACATTTAAACTTTGTATGTATCTCTCATGATATAGATGTACGAAGTACCGAATTGTCTAATTTTAGAGTCAGATATTGATGACACTAATATAGATTTAGAATTATAACATTTACAGAACCAACGATTTATTTGCCGTATTATACATCGATATATTGGACTTAACGCTAAAGATGTGTTTGAAGACAACTGGGCCTGATGCACATCCCATAGTTGACAAAATGGCCAGTTATTTGGGGAATATAAAACCCGACAATATTAAGGTAAATGCAAACATATTTTATATCCAAAGCAATCAAGAACAGAGTTTGAAACAGAGAACGATAGCATCCTTGATGGAATGAAAAAAGTTTCAAAAGCAGCTCTATTCATCTGGTCATAAATAAATCAAGTTTGACCATAATTCATGGAAAGCTGTAAAAAGAGAAAACACTCTAATTGGTGCATAAATACTTATGATCCTTAATGTTGCTATCAATGGCTCATCTTAAATACTTACGGTTGGGTCACATAGTGACATTCCGAATGTGGGATTGGAAAATGAAATGAAATGAATGGAGTTTTGCGTCCTACTTTTCTGCACCTTATGGGCTAACGAAGACGGGCAACTCCATGCAGTGTGCTGTGAGGGAAATTTTGCCAGGACAGCGGCATTAGCCTGCTGTTTTTCGATTTCCAACTGTCGAGGGATATTTAAAATGCATAGCCTGTAGCACACGGGGCCTCGGTTTATTGTCCCATCCGAACGACTAGACGCTTTTACCATGTCAGTCCCGACCTGCATCACTTACAAGGGGAAACCGGGCTGATAATTCCGAAGGTTAATCTCGACCTTTGCTGGACCTTCAGGGCAAGCGTCTAAACCACTGAGCCACCACGGCTCCTAATGTAGGATTGGAACAAGATGCACAAGCGAATATGAACAATAGTTGATCAAATACGACTCTTTCGATTCATTTAAGGATAAAAATGGCATATTTCTGAATGTTGCAACGACATTTGCTGAGTTTCTCGAAAGTTTAGAAGATGGAGGTTATTTGAAAACTTTGCTTCGAGCTATTCTCTGTAACTTCTTGACAAAACTTACTAAAAAGTATGTTCTTTATATATTAGGAATATTATAGTATATCATTTGAATTATGTATATTCGTTTGAAATGCAGAAAGATCCTTTTTGCTTTAATTTGTAAATGATAAAGATTATTCGATGGTTTGAAATTGAAATAAAGAATACCTTTGCCTAATTTACTGCGCAATCTGGAGCAGAAAATCAGAAACTTGATTTATGTCATCAATTCACCTTGTGTTAATCGTTTCGATCACAAATCATTGTTTTTGTGTAACTTCAGTACGAAAGAACACCAAAATCTCTGGATTAGATTGCTAACAGCGGCTATACAGTTTGATGGTCACGAGTGTAACTATTCTATTGATCGCAGCCTTAGGGACATAGCAAAATTTGTCAAGTGGAAGGTAGGAGTCGATTCTTTTCTATCCCCCTATATTCTATTTTTTTTTTTATAAACAATATATTTATTTCATATGTTCACAACAGTAAAGTACAATAATACAAAAGAAAAACGATACAGAAAGAAGCTCAGGGCTTATTTAAATCTGCTTCGCAAAAACAGAAAGTAAAAAAAAAAAAAAAAATACAAAAAGTGAAAGAAAAATAATGAAAACATGTGGCAAAAAAAAAAAAGGAAACACACACACAAAAAACACAAAAAACTGCAAACTAATAGACAATGTACATATATACATTTAGAAAGAAGAAATGGGTGCAAGGGGGTCAGACCAGGGACAGGGATTAGAAAGATGGATGTGTCACGGCAAACCTTGCAGAAAAAAAAAAAAAAAAAAATGAAAAACTGACCTAGTTCAGCAGTTTAAAACGTTTGGAGAGCTTTAAAAAGTCATGAACTACAGAGAATATAGCTTCATTTTCAGTGTCGGAGAGTAAGGAATTTCCGAAAAGAAGTGTGTTGATAGATTTTCTTGAGTGGTGAAGCTTGTCAATTGTGAATCGCCTTTGAGCAGTATATAGTCTACAATGCATTAGAAAATGCTCAGAATCTTCCAAAAGGTGACCACAAGAACAAGTTGGATTATCAGATATGAACATGGCGGATTTGTATGCACTTAGCTCACTTTTAGAGTGTCTCAATCTACAATGTACAATTTGTGATGCTCTTGTTCCAAAATTAAAGTAGGGGGGAGCCTTTGGATCTTTTGATGAAATTACTTTCTTGAAGATGGCAACAGATCTAACAGACTTGATATCTTCAGGAAGATTGTTCCATAGTTCCACAGTAGATGGTAAGAAGGAGTTTTTGTAATGCTCAGATTTTGATGGAATTGATCGTAGTTTATTCTTGTTTCGGACAGGATAGGGATTTACAGAAGCTACTGAGGGAGGGACAAGAAGGCTTAGGAAGGGAGGTACTAATTTGTGAACCATTTTGTAAAATAAGGTAAGTTTATGGCGATTACGGCGAGTTTCAAGAGAAATGAGAAAGGATTCCTTGTAGAGAAGTTCGTGTGATGTTCCGTTATGGTTCGCAAGGCATCTAACTGCATGTTCTCTAGTGTATTACAGTCAGCCTGCGAGCAGTTGTGCCAGATGACATCTGCGTAGTCAAACACTGGAAGGATGAAGGACTTGTATATCAGTTCCAGGGTCTTGCGATTTAGACGATATTTGAGGCTTCTGAAGCAGTCGATAAGTTTACCAGCTTTTGCGATAATATATGCGATGTGACTAGTCCAGGTTCCAGAGCTATCGAATAGCAGTCCTAAGTGTTTGTGCTGTTCAACTGAGGGTACAATATGATTATTAAAAGAGAGATCGATTTTGGTCGGGGCCTTTTTCCTGCTGAAATGAAGAGAGACTGTCTTCTTTGGATTAAAGTTTACCTTCCATTTATTAGACCAATCTAGAATTTTGCCGAGGTCTTGATTTAACGAATTTTGACAAATAGTTGGTTCTTCTATAGTAACATAAAGAGAGGTATCATCAGCATACAGACGAATGTTGGAATTTAAGCCTTTTACGATGTCATTGATATATATGATAAATAGGAGAGGACCCAGAACAGATCCCTGCGGAACACCATTTGCGACTGTTTTTGCTTCAGATCGTTGGTTTTTGACAATTACAGATTGCTTACGGTCTCGAAGATAACTTGTCAGGGTTTTATGTACATTTCCTCGAATGCCAATTTGACGAAGTTTATACAAGAGCCCCTTGTGCCAGACACGGTCAAATGCCCGACTGATAACGCAGAAGACTGCTTTAACGTCCTTACCATCATCGAGGCTTTTTAATACATAGTTAGAAATATCAATAAGCTGATAAGTTGTACTATCGTTTGGTCTGAATCCTGATTGGAAAGATGTTAGTTGATTTGTTTCTAGAAGAAAGTTGTAAATGTGTTTAAATAAGCACTCCTCAAATACTTTGCCAAGACAACTAAGTAATGATATTGGTCTATAGTTACAGCAATGGGATTCGTCCCCTTTTTTGAAAATTGGTACTACATTAGCATCTTTCCATTCGTCAGGAAAGGTACCAGAAGAAAGAAGGATGTTGAAGAGACGAGAGAGGGGTGATGAAAGACTTTGTGAACATAGTTTTAGGATTTTGTTGTTAATGGTGTCAGAGCCACTGGCTTTGTTTGTTGAAAGTGTATTTAGAATATCGTTAACTTCATGTGAAGAAAATATTGGTTGCTGCATTTCAGATGAGCTTGGTGGAATAGGTGATGTAGCTTCGTCATGATTCTCAACGTGGGATTGATTAGCAAAAAAATCATTTAGGAGATCTGCTTTCTCTCTGTCTCCATAGAATAGTGCGCCATCATGAATAATAGGAGGAAATTGAGAAGATCGGTTACCACTATGAAGGGCGTGAGATTTAATCAGTTGCCACCATTCCTTTTCACCAAATTTGTTGCTGCAGATTTTGCTGTCTAGATGTTCGTAATATTCGCATTTGCATTTACGAAGTTCACTGGTCACATAGTTGCGAAATTGCTTGAATATTTGCCAGTTTGCGTTCGATCTAGATGATTTGTACTTTTTGTAGAGTCTGTTTCTCCTGCGGATCAGACGGCGTAGGTGGCCATTGAACCAAGGGGTATCTAATGGTCTAATGGTGACTACCTTGGACGGTACAAAGAGATGATGCCTTTGAGGATAATATCAGCTACTGCAGAAGTTATTGTAAGAGAAGTGTTGGCCTGAAAAAGTGAGTCCCAATCAGTTGAGTTGAAGAAATAGCTCGATTGACCGGGCCTCAGAATAATTCCAGATTCTTCTATTGTAACATTGTTCTTTTGATATCTTAGATCTTAACGGACGCATGGTCTGATATACCTTCATCACTTACCTGTGTAGAGGTTATAAAATTTGGGGAACTTACAATGATTAGGTCGAGGATACTGGAAGAAACATCAGTAATTCGGGTTGGCTCTGTCACAAGTTGTGTTAAGTTAAAGCGAGCAATGATATTATTGAGTCTATTAGTAAGAGGCTTAAATTAACATTGAAATCTCCAAGAATGAAAATGGGTTTGTTTAAGTCTTTAGCCTTACCGATACTCTCTTCTATAAGGTTCCAATAGTCAGCTGATTCACGTTGGCTCCTATAGAAAGAGCCTATGAGGAGGTGATAGGATTTGTTACTTACCTCTGTCCATACAGCTTCAAGTCCGGATATTTTTAAATTGGGTAGGGGCTTGAGGGATAGTCGTTTATGAACAAAGATAGCAACCCCTCCACCTGCATCTTCTCTATTGCAAGTCAACGGGTTGTGATAATTTTTAAGTTTTATACTTTTGACATCTGTATCATTTGTTAGCCAGGTTTCAGACAAAGTTATTATGTCAATATCATTGAAGGCGGCTTGTACAAGGTCAAAGGTGTCATCACTTGTCAGACTCCGGACGTTTTGGTGAACAATAGACAATTCTGATTGTAGGCTATTGGGTCCTGGATTTTGCTCTATATCATTGCACAGCAGCAGTAGTAATCGGTAGAGATATGAAACTGAACTTAAAGAGAAAAACAGATGAGTTCAACTTGAAGAAAATAAACAATAACTGCAAGAGAATGCCGAGACACCAACATCATTTAACAATCCTTTTAAGCTGTTCCTGGTCAGATCCCGTGGTGCACCAATATGAGGAGGACAAAGTTATTGAGACAAAGGGTAAGAGTCTGCAAAGAGTAAAGGATAGTAACAAGACGAAATAAAATAAGTAACAAGTCGTAGGAAAGAAATAGTAACAAATCAGAAGAACAAACAAATAGATAAGAAAGACATAATATAAAAGGAGTGTAAATATATGTTGAGGAGATATGAGCTCATAATTGAGAGAAGCGCTCATATTATGATTAGGGAGGCTTATTTTTCTGTTAGAGGGATTTTTGGTTCATAACTAAGCAAGATGTTAATCTCAAAAATTTTGATTTGAAATGTTTGAGTGTCATAATACAAATATGTTATAAGTTTGGCAATTATTATCATATAAACAGTATAAAATACTATAAGTGTAAGCAATCTCAAAATTTGATTTGGAATGTTTAACCGTCAACAATAGAAATATGTTCTAAGACAGTTTTAAGTTTAGTTTGACAAATTATTATCAAATAAACAATATGCAATACTATAAGTGTAATCAATCTCAAAATTTTGATTTGAAATGTTTAACTATCATAATAGAAATATATTATAAGACAGTATAGGTTAAGTTTGACAGTATCAAATAAACAGTATACAATACTATACGTGTAAGCAATCTAAAATTTTGATTTGAAATGTTTAGCTGTCATAATAGAAATATATTATAAGACAGTATAAGTTTAGTTTGACAGTATAAAATAAACAGTATAAAATATACTAGTATTTGGTAAGTGTAAGCAATCTCAAATTTTGATTTGAAATGTTTAACTGTCATGATAGAAATATATTTAAGGACAGTGTGAGTTAAGTTTGACAGTATCAAATAAACATTATAAAATATACTAGTATTTGGTATAACGTGTAAGCAATCTCAAATTTTGATTTGGAATGTTTAACTGTCATAATAGAAATATATTATAAGACAGTATAAGTTTAGTTTGACAGTATCAAATAAACAGTATAAAATATACTAGTATTTGGTAAGTGAAAGCAATCTCAAATTTTGATTTGAAATGTTTAACTGTCATGAAAGTAATATATTTAAGGACAGTGTGAGTTAAGTTTGACAGTATCAAATAAAACAATATAAAATATACAATATAAAATATACTAATATTTGGTAAGTGTAAGCAATCTCAAATTTTGATTTGAAATGTTTAACTGTCATGATAGAAATATATTATAAGACAGTATAAGTTAGGTTTGACAGTATCAAATAAACAGTATAAAATATACTAATATTTGGTAAGTGTAAGCAATCTCAAATTTTGATTTGAAATGTTTAACTGTCATAATAGAAATATATTATAAGACAGTATAAGTTAAGTTTGTCAGTATCAAATAAACAGTATAAAATATACTAGTATTTGGTAAGTGTAAGCAATCTCAAATTTTGATTTGAAATGTTTAACTGTCATAATAGAAATATATAATAAGACAGTATAAGTTTAGTTAGACAGTATCAAATAAACATTATAAAATATACTAATATTTGGTAAGTGTAAGCAATCTCAAATTTTGATTTGAAATGTTTAACTGTCATAATAGAAATATATTATAAGACAGTATAAGTTTAGTTAGACAGTATCAAATAAACATTATGAAATATACTAATATTTGGTAAGTGTAAGCAATCTCAAATTTTGATTTGAAATGTTTAACTGTCATAATAGAAATATATTATAAGACAGTATAAGTTTAGTTTGACAGTATCAAATAAACAGTATAAAATGTATTAGTATTTGGTAAGTGTAAGCAATCTCAAATTTTGATTTGAAATGTTTAACTGTCATGATAGAAATATATTTAAGGACAGTGTGAGTTAAGTTTGACAGTATCAAATAAAACAATATAAAATATACAATATAAAATATACTAATATTTGGTGAGTGTAAGCAATCTCAAATTTTGATTTGAAATGTTTAACTGTCATAATAGAAATATATTATAAGACAGTATAAGTTAAGTTTGACAGTATCAAATAAACAGTATAAAATATACTAGTATTTGGTAAGTGTAAGCAATCTCAAATTTTGATTTGAAATGTTTAACTGTCATAATAGAAATATATTATAAGACAGTATAAGTTAAGTTTGACAGTATCAAATAAACAGTATAAAATATACTAGTATTTGGTAAGTGTAGGCAATCTCAAATTTTGATTTGAAATGTTTAACTGTCATAATAGAAATATATTATAAGACAGTATAAGTTTAGTTAGACAGTATCAAATAAACAGTATAAAATATACTAGTATTTGGTAAGTGTAAGCAATCTCAAATTTTGATTTGAAATGTTTAACTGTCATAATAGAAATATATTATAAGACAGTATAAGTTTAGTTAGACAGTATCAAATAAACATTATGAAATATACTAATATTTGGTAAGTGTAAGCAATCTCAAATTTTGATTTGAAATGTTTAATTGTCATAATAGAAATATATTATAAGACAGTATAAGTTAAGTTTGTCAGTATCAAATAAACAGTATAAAATATACTAGTATTTGGTAAGTGTAAGCAATCTCAAATTTTGATTTGAAATGTTTAACTGTCATAATAGAAATATATTATAAGACAGTATAAGTTTAGTTAGACAGTATCAAATAAACAGTATAAAATATACTAGTATTTGGTAAGTGTAGGCAATCTCAAATTTTGATTTGAAATGTTTAACTGTCATAATAGAACTATATTATAAGACAGTATAAGTTTAGTTTGACAGTATCAAATAAACATTATGAAATATACTAATATTTGGTAAGTGTAAGCAATCTCAAATTTTGATTTGAAATGTTTAACTGTCATAATAGAAATATATCATAAGACAGTATAAGTTAAGTTTGTCAGTATCAAATAAACAGTATAAAATATACTAGTATTTGGTAAGTGTAAGCAATCTCAAATTTTGATTTGAAATGTTTAACTGTCATAATAGAACTATATTATAAGACAGTATAAGTTTAGTTTGACGTATCAAATAAACATTATGAAATATACTAATATTTGGTAAGTGTAAGCAATCTCAAATTTTGATTTGAAGTGTTTAACTGTCTACTAAGAATAGAAATGCTTTATGTTTACCATTACCCCATTAAGCCGATTAACAGTGTGGTCCACCATTTGCAGGACTACAAGAAGGATTGTAAATTTATACTGGAAGAAATATGTCGAAAGCGAATTGATAAGGCAGTTGGAAGTCGTGAGGCTAGAGATGAAGGTAGCCTACTCGATGATTTGTTTGAAGCGTTTCTTAAGGAGCTATCGTAAGTCACATTTCAAAAGTATTTTCACAGAAAACAGCCTTATGAGTCATTTTAAAATCTCAAAAGGGACAACAGAAAATTATTAGACACTACAAAGATATGCCACAGAATTGAGACATTTATATTCCCAGTACGCATTTGTATTGTATACTAGTCTGTATTGGCCTTATATTACAGGCAAGACGTAGGCTATAGGACTCTGTTCAAAGAGAAATGGCAAAAAGAAATTAAATCTACAATTTGATCTGTAACGCCCTCATGAACTCAAGAAGACTTTTCTTGAATAAGAAATATTAAAATTTTGATTATATTTCAGAAAAGCTAAGATAATCAATTTATATGTAGATATAATAGCCGACCATGTTTTAGATATTATTGAAGAGAGAGCTATACCTTTGTTTGAAAGTGTGCAGACAGGGGCCAGAAGTTTGATGGATGTGATCACGATCAAGGTATTGTTTTTTTTTAGATATGATTGGATAAATAAAGTAAGTGAGTTCAAGTGAACGTGGTTATCAAGGTATTGTTTATTTAGATATGATTGGATAAATAAAGTAAGTGAGTTCAAGTGAACGTGGTTATCATAAGATAATGGAGAATTTAACAAATCTTATACAATTGGATGTCATCTCGATTTTCTGTCCACTTGCAAACAAATACACGATTATCTCCCATTAATATATATTTTGGACGAGTGCCAATATCAGACCAAGGTTACTATTTGGAACACCTGGTGCTATTCATAACTTAAAATAAATTTGTATGATTATTACGATTCGGTAATGTTCTAGGAACATAGAATGGCGACATTTGATTCATTTGTCCGATTGACGGATATCCTGAAGATTGAAGAATATCCTTGGACTATATATTATTCACAGCGCGGTTTGGGTGAACTTGGTAACCATTGCATAAAAGGTTTGGGGTATGTATCTTTTAGGGTTCCAAATATGCGTTGTATAAATTCAAGAAGAATCACAATTATACTATTTAGATATGAATCCAGTATATAACATCGTGGCCTTAAAACTATATAAACCTGTGACGTTTAGAAATCATTGAAATGGATCATTGTGACCTTGTATGGTTACGTAATATATTTTTTATGTAAAACTGTTTAAAAAATATATATTTTGTAATTATTTCGAAGGAGATTGTTTACCTATTTTAGAACCGGGAAAGATTTATCAGAGAGTGAAATGAAGATTTTAATAGATTTTACCACTACTGTTTTACAAGGAGATTTTATAGATCCGGATGAAAATAGACCTGGTGGTATTTTTTATGATCTCTATTTACATATCGGTGGCATTTTAAAATTGGTATGTATATATAAATTACAGAGCAAGTCTATAAACTGTCAGTATATCAAATTTTAATTAGTTTCAATCGAAAGAAATACATTACCTATCGGTTGATGATCTTGTACTAACAGATGTGCGTTTATAAGATATATATATATATATATAAGGTCACAATGATCCATTTCAATGATTTCTAAACGTCACAGGTTTATATAGTTTTAAGGCCACGATTTCAAAATTTCACCATGGTACATATACACTAAGTTGTTTAACTGCCATTGGGTGAATGCATTTTTGGATGTCAGCTTGCAGATAAAGATGAACTTAGAAAAAATCCTCAACTCATAGAATTATTTTTACAAACTTTGACTCACGATGAAGATGATATTTGTAAACGAGGAGCCATGATATTTAATGACATTGGGGCAAAGGCAGCACCTGCTCTTGCTCAGTATTTAGGAGTCATTTTAGAGGCCTTTTTGGACAAGCAACAAAGCAGTCTTCTGTGTAAGTATGCTCCATTGTTTCCTTTTAGCACCATAAAGAGAGGAAACTTTCAGTACAGAAACTGAATCATAAATAAAAACTATTTTAGTGCGAGCTTTTAAATATCACCAAGAAATCACAATAATTATTGTGTGAAGTTGGCGACAAAACCCCTAATTATTCAAGGAACTTTGTCATTATCCTTTGAACAAATTCATCAACAACAAGTGTATACAATATGATGTTCAATATAACTTGATTTGCGTGCGTTCCATAACAACTCCGGCTTAGCTAATTACTATGACTGTCACTATTTCAGATCATTTACCACTTATTTACAATGAGAACCCCGAGGCATTGAAGGATTATTTCCAGAGGCTTATAGACCTTGTTGAAGAAGCAGATAGTAGTATCGTTACAAGTATTTATATGTTACTAACTGCTATCGCTAAAAAGCAACCGATGGTTCGTAAACGATTTTAAAATTCCTAAATAGCATAAACAAGTAAATATCGCTCTGAATCGCATGGTCTTTTGACATGCAAAATATATGCCACGGATTAATTCCTTACCTGAAACCGTTGTTTATACTTTAGTACAAAGTTGTCTCAGTTTAAACTAGACCACCCTAGAGGATTAGTAAATAATTTATCTTGCATTTCAGTTATTTACTGAAGCAAACGTAGAAATGATAGTTGATAATTTGTACAGTGGGGACCCACAATATAGCAGTTACGGTATTACAACACTGGAGCCTTTGGCGTCTAAGCGTTCAGCTCTGTTCCTAAAACAAGTTGATAAGTTTATCACGAAACCTTTCAATGAAAATTACTACTACTTTCTATTCAAAATATTGGGATATATTGCTGCCAGGAACGGCGAGGTTAGTAGTTACAAACAATGTTATGTAAATGCTGGATTAACAGTTCGTTAGCTCTTGTACAGCTTCGAGAAGACCATGCAGTGAGTGATAAGCAATAATTGTGACGATGATTGCCTTACGATGAAAAAAACCCTGATAATACATTGTTTTCCCTTTTCCAGAAAGTAGCTGAAAAAATTCTGACGTATTTCATAGAATTTACCAAAACTAACAGCGATAACAATAAAGAGATGTACATAATCCAAGAGATTAAAGGAATTGCATTTAAATACAAAGATTTAGTCAATACAAATAAATCTTTCATCGTTAATTTAAAACAGAAAACTTCAGAAATGCACGTGAAAGACGGATGTAATGCAATTATTGACTTCTTAGAAGGCAGGAGGTTAGTTAAGGCTTCCATTGTATTTTACACGCCCACATGAATATGTGTACGTACATGGTAAAATCATGTCAAAGTTTTATAGTGGATGCAACAATTTCAATGGATTTTGATGAAACTTGTTTTGAGCATTGGTATTGATAAAGCTAACTTAACAATTTTGATGAACGTTTTTTGAGATATTGCCCTTGACTTTGTAAAATCCCGTCAAAATTGTATTGTGGGTGCCATACAATTTTTAAATGGATTTTGATGAAACTTGTGAGAATTGAAAAAGATTGTGAAGGTGAAGGGTGTTTATATATGGTTTAACGATGGCTGATGTGTGGACATATGTTACCTTGCCTGGCAAGCTATCTTTTTGTTAATGATGATTATCGTTATTTGTAATGCGAATTTCACGGAAATTTGAATTAAGATACCTTGTTTTTCTATTTCACATTTTTATTTGCTTACGATTGTTAAGGGTTTCTAGCACTTCCAAAATGGACGTCACATAAACTCTTGTAATTTCAGTTTAGATTCACTTAAAGATGAATTGGCAGCACAACAAGAAGATATTGACAATCTGGACGTCCGTGTCACCAGCAATGAAAAGAATATCACTATAGTTACGAAGGAAGTGAAACAACAGAAAGTTGATATCACTAACATAAAACAAGATGTCAAAGGTCAAGGAAAGAAGCTAGATATACTCGGAAATGTTGTGAAAGCAACAGTAACCAAAGTTGAAGAAATTGATTTAAAGGTGCGCATATATAAAGTTGAGGTGTTTTTCGGGCACTCTTTATGTTATTGTAAAAATCATTGAGCGTCACAAAAAATGCTCCACACAAAAGAATGCCCCCACAAAAGAAATAAAACATATTTTGCACATTCAACGCTACGGGACCAAGACACCGGGACACGCTTTTAATTACAGACTATCTTTTAATTTAAGACTTTAAGCCATGCTCCATATTGGTCCAAAGATGTTTCCAAACTGCTGAACCCGAAGTCTGAACATGATTGGCGATTATTATCAAGCCGACTAGGCTACTCCAAAGATGACATTCGAGCATGGTCTCAACAGGCTGATCCTTGTATGGCCATGTTGAATGAATGGTATACAACACATAAAACTAGTGAAGCGAACAATGGATTGTTAACAGCTTTGCAGGAAATGGATAGAATGGACGCTGCTATTCATATTGAGAATGGATTGAAGGCATCAGGTATACAAAACTTTAACGCGAGTGGTCAACAACGAACAGCTTAGTACATGATTAAAATGGCTTATAGAAGTAAATTTTTTAAAACAGTTCCTTTATATAGAAATGATTAAAATATGATTTAAATATACATGTCTGTCCTAAGGAGGCTTATATCTGTATATTGGTTTCTGGTACGGTTTTAGTTCGATGATCGCACTTACTTTGCCTATACGATTTACACATGTCGGTAGCCATAACAATCACTATGTATTGTATCGCATTTTATCTTTATTCAGAATAATCGAATCTGATCTTTTACATGATATTTTCAGAACAAGTTGTCGAGGATGAAGAGTTTGACTACGCCACGCCACCGCAAATATTTCTCAGTTATCAATGGGGTCACCAGGAAGAGGTGAAGTTACTTAGACATCATCTGGAGATGGCAGGGTATGACTGTTGGATGGATATTGGTCAGATGGGTGGTGGTGATAAACTTTTTGAGAAGATTGATAAGGGTATTAGAGCTGCCAAAATTATCATTAGTTGTACCACTGAGAAGTATGCTGAATCTCCTAACTGCAATCGAGAGGTAAGGTTTTCTGAGCTGCTCACAATTTCAATTTCAATTAATGTCTCTTCTATAATTACTTTACTCGATCGATAGGACATTCTTCTACAAAAATTGCAGCTATTCTGGCTTACCATGCCTTTCAGACAGTCAGTATAGTTAATATTATGTATTGATTTGCATTTCATTAAAATTATGAAAGGATTAGAATAAGTATTGAAAGGACCGCTTACAATAAACCTAGATTGTTTAAAAATCCTGCGCAGTTCGTTAGTGATTTAAATTGATATTAAAGATTCATCAATTTGGATGATAAATTATAATTCTAAATCGATGATAGTACAATTTATATTTCATTCTCTAATTTATATACAGGTGAATTTGTCTGTAAATCTTAAGAAACCTATCATACCATTATTATTAGAAAGCTGTCCTTGGCCACCTAAAGGTCCAATGGGTCCAATATTTAGCGAGTATCTCTATATACAGTTCTATCAAACTAAAAATGACGAAGCGACACCAGATGATAGATTCTGGCCAATACCTAAATTCCAGGAGCTCTTGATGCAGCTAAGTATGAATGGCGTTCAACCAGATGAATCGCGTGTATTCAAGTGTAAGTCCAGTATCTTGATTAACTCCCCTTTTACCACTTTTTATACGCCCACACATAAATGTGGGCGTATATTGTAGTCGCCCCTGTCTGTCCGTCTGTCTGTCTGTCTGTCTGTCTGCCTGTCCACAATTGTTGTGAACACGATAGAGACCACATTTCTTGATGGATTTTGACCAAATTTGGTGAGTGTGTTTGTTATAACCCAAGGAAGAAGCCTATTGAAAATCAGACCATATTCAATGAGTTATTGCCCTTGTTTTTGAAAATTTGTTGTGAACACGATTAAGAGTGTGTTTCTTGATGGATTTTGATGAAATTTGGTGTGATTGCTTGTTATTACTTAAGGATGAAGCCTATTGAAAATCAGACAAATCGAAAAATAAATTGATGAGTTATTGCCCTTGTTCTTGAAAACACATTCATTTTGTGTTCAAAAATGTGTTGTGGACAGGATAGAGAGATGGTTTCTGGATGGATTTTGACCAATTTCGGTGTGTGTGTTTGAAATCATCCAAGGATGAATCCTTCTGCCCGCCTGTCTGTCTGTCTGTCCGTCTGCCTGTCCACAATTGTTGTGAACACGATAGAGACCACATTTCTTGATGGATTTTAATGAAACTTGGAATGAGTCTTTGTAATGACCCAAGGATGAAGCCTATCGAAAATGAAACCAATCGAAAAATATTTACTATGAGTTATTGCCCTTGTCCTAAAATTCCTTCTGGACACGATAGGGAGTCGGGTTCTTGATGGAATTTGATGAAACTTGGTGTGAATATTTGTTATAATTCGAGGATAGACCCTATTGAAAATCAGACTAATCAAAAAATATTTATTGAGTTATTGCCCTTGTTCTTTAAAACGTGTTCACTTTATCAGCCTCTGATTCTTTGTAGACTTGATAGAGATCTGGTTTCTTGATAGATTTTGACAAAGCATGATTTGAGCCTTTTACATTTAAAATATTGTATTTACTGACATCTTGTCCACCGCCCGAATAACTAAGGCTGCCAATGGTGGGCGTATTACGATGGGCCATCGCTATTTTAAAATACAGATGTGACGTCACCCTTTGATTTTTGCGGATCAATATCCAACGTATCGGTACCAAGCGTACATTATTTCTTTTAATGGCGGCAAATTTTGCATTAGTAGTTTTTGTGTTTTGTTTGTGTTATCTGTATTTTAAATAGGTTTATGATAATAAAACAGCCCAATGCGTTCAATAACGATCAATATTGAACGCATTCCACTGCTTTTGACCATTAACCTTTACATTAACAAATTTAGGCCCCAAAAATCTTTCCATTTAAAATGATGACTAAATCGTAGTCAAATGCGACCTGTTACCTCAATTCCTATCAGATTGCATATAGAATGCACGCAGTTTTGACTTTGCTTCATTGGATTTGAATTGGTAATGTTCGATTTCGGAGACATACAATCTTTACAATAAAGGCAGATTTTTTTTGTGTTTCAGTATATCGAAATTGGTGGAAACCTCTAGTTGATGAAGTAAAAATTGACAAATCAAAAACGTTCAGAGGTGGTAAACATAAGAAAGTCGTCGAATCTTTAGAGGAAAAGGAGGTATATGTATATCATTTACCTGAAATCACTCTATGACTGGATTCTTAAATGGCTTTTACAAAGTCTATATAGCTAATATTATTTTTTGTTTTCGGTTTGTCAATTCTTTTTTTTTTTCTAATTTTACCAAGCTCACTGTGCTTAAACTGCAACTGTTACAGTACATTTTCAACTTTCCTAGACATGCTGTAGTGGGGGCGTGTTGGTTAAATATAAATTGGAACATTTTTGCAAAACCGCAAGTGCAACAGTTAAATTTCTGTCCGATTGAGTTCCATTTTATGTTGCAAAGAGAAACTATATAAAATCTGAACAAAATGGCATTGTCAAATATTTTTCAAAATGAGGCCTCTTGGACTATCAGTTGATACTTTGACATTTAACCTCCGACGTCAACTTCCGGTTTTATAGCTGCCTGAAAACAGCAAAATTCACAACTTTGGTCTGCTCTAGAGCTTGACCTAATAAATTTAGAGGTTTATTTTTTTCAGATTCTTAAGGTGCTTTTAGTTCTCTTTCCAACGATGTATAACAAAAGATTTTTTGATGAAAATTTCGATATTTGCACTTGTTTCGCTTTTTTAAATGTATGTGTGTATATCTCGTGATCTATTAGATGTACAAGCTTCAAATTTGTACCGCGAATAAACATTTAGAATGTGATTAGATTCACGCCAAAAAATGAGATGGGCCTGGCACATCCGGGTAAAGTTGAAATTTACCAATTATATGGGTCAGCAAATTACGTCTGTAGAAAATAACGTTTTTCAAAAAAGTACCTTGCACACAGATACCTCATTGCTTTGGCCAGTTTATCCCAGAAAATCAGATGTTTCGGACTGTTTGTTGCAATTTGCGACGTTAGCAAAGTCCCACTCTGTGCCACAAGTGGCTCAAGTTGTTTGTTTGTTTTAATTATCTTATTTAATTTGAATTACATTCTGATTAAATTCGATCTTATTCAATCTCATTCACTTAACTTTTTATGTACTTTCAGTTATTGAATCAGAACTATTGTGACACCCTGACGGTCTGAACTTGTTATTGTTATAATGATCGTAAATGCAATCTTATTTTGTGCTGTTTTCAGGGCGAAAAGTCTCCGGCGGTATTCATATCCTATCAGTGGGATAAACAGCAGAGTGTAATGAAGTTATATAAGAAGTTAACAGATTTGGGATACCACTGTTGGATGGATATTTATCAAATGGGTGGTGGTGATTCTTTGTATGATAAAATTGATCGCGGAATTCGGGGATGTAAAGTTGTTGTATCATGTGTCACTGACAAATATTCACTCTCACTGAATTGTAGACGTGAAATTAGCCTTTGTGATTCTTTAAAACGCTCAATCATACCTCTACTGTTAGAGAATATATCGTGGCCACCAAAAGGACCAATGAGCATGACATTTTCTCAGTTGCTGTATATTGATTTTCATTCAAATGCAAACGTTCAGGAGGAATGGTCTGGAACTAAATTTGACGAATTACATTCAAAACTGAGAGAAATATTTCCAGAACTAACCAATGAAACAAAGGAAAACAAAGAATCCAAAGATACACCAAAATCAGAAGAGGTTGTAATGACGACGAAATCGACACATTTAGAAAATCCAAAACCCCTTCCCATCCTCGGTGAAGCCAATGACAATCAAGCGGAAATTTCTATGAAGATTGATTCGAGTCACGTCAAGTCGTCTACCCCTGGATCAAAGTTTGATGGTATAGCTAATGTCCAAAGATTTGTCCCATCGCCCCCACCAATACAGTCACAAGTGAAGCATATCACAAGTGTACCTGCACCGAGATCAACACTAACAGATAACCAGCAGATGCCCCACACACAGTCATCGTCCTTTGCTCCCCCTAACAGATTCTACGAGGAAATGTACCACCAACAATCAATGACTCAGAAATCTTACAATCAATTGCGTAATTATCAACAATACCAACACCCTGAGGAGTACCGACAAGAAATTCATAGTTCCAATAACAACAAATACAACAACGGTTCAGTTAAATCTAAATCTTGCGTGATTTTGTAATTTATGTAATACATAACTAAGCACATGTCTAAACAAATTAATTAACGGAAGTCAAAAGTTCGAAAATGAAGTAAGTAAGTAATGAATTTGAAATATGTACAAGAAATAAAGTCATTGCACGTCTCTTGAACTCACCTTGAACCAATTGGATTTCGGGGAAGGGAGTGATTGATTCCCCCAGATGTACAGGCCGAGGGTGGAACAAATATTTTATTGAGAAATTGGGATAAAGGGTCTGGATCTGTTGGATGGTTTTCTTCTGTTCTGATCTGAATTAAGAAAAAAATAATAACTAGAGTTGTGAACAGCATTGAGCGTGGCCTGTGATTCTTTGGATCATGGCTTTTATACCTTTTGGAACTTCAAACCCTCTTAAGTGTTCACTCGACCACTTTTAGTAAACAGCCAAACTAATTGAAATGCTCGTGAAAGGGTAGGCTCGATTTTTTATTCATATAACGTTATCTTATGGTTATTTTTATAGCTTCATGGTAACTATAATATACAGGTATGTGTGAAATTTGAACTTACTGATGTACACATAATCTATAAGTGTCCCACCTTCAAGAGTGTAATGCTGAACAAGTTGTTGAAAACCAAATTTTTTAAAACAATTTGCTATAGACAAATGACCCTCCAAGATATTTTGATTAAAATCCCCCATAATAACATAATTTGAACCAGATTCTTGTAATTCAATTAATAATCTTTCTTACATTGGGAGAAATAAATCTAATCGATAAACAGGTGGTCTATAGATAACAATAACGTTGCTATTTTTATCCAGAATATTGAAAGCAATGTGTTCTATATTTAAGTCCCAATTTTAAGATATTAACATTTTTATTTTCTTTATAATATAAACCTACTCCTCCATGCCCCTTTTCTTTTATAATTTTGAAATCTCTAGTCTCATTATAACTGGTGGTTCGAGGATATAATCGAATTATCGAACATTAAAAAAGAGGCCTCGTAACACTCAAAATTACATCCAACAATTACTTCAAAATAAAAAAAAAGAGGCCTCGTAATACTCAAAATTACATCCAACAATTACTTCAAAATAAAAAAAAGAGGCCTCGTAATACTCAAAATTTCATCCAACAATTACTTCAAAATAAAAAAAGAGGCCTCGTAATACTCAAAATTACATCCAACAATTACTTCAAAATAAAAAGAGGCCTCGTAACACTCACAAATGCAACCAACAATTACTTCAAAATAAAACGAGGCCTCGTAACACTCACAAACCAACAATTACTTGAAAATAAAAAAGGCCTCGTAACACTCACAAATGCAACCAACAATTACTTCAAAATAAAACGAGGCCTCGTAACACTCACAAATGCAAGCAACAATTACTTCAAAATAAAACGAGGCCTCGTAACACTCACACATGCAACCAACAATTACTTAAAAATAAAACGAGGCTCAATTTTGGGTCATGACCTTAATTTCACATTTCGGAAGAGGATTGATTGGATTGTGCATAGTATATTTTTATCGTCCCCTTAATCTGTTCAGAATTGTGGCAATGAGTGGCACTGGCGCCATTCTCCCTGTCTCAGTTCAGGTGTTTCTGTAGAATTATATTATGACTTTATTCTGAATACTATCCCGAATAGTATTTTTCCTCAATTCACAACTTTCTTTAATTTTTTTATAGTAATTTATTTGTGTTTTGATATCATATTTCCATTATGTTGTCCAATCTTTTTTTCAAATTAAACTGGGATGGTATTTTGCAACGGTCGCAGACAACACAAAGCCAGATTTATTGAAGGATTGCTAATATTTTATATCAGACTCAAAAGTGTCTCTTTTTTCTTTTTCCAACGATATGTGACATGGATGGTTAAATATCAAAATTCAAATACTTTGACGTAAGTTGTTATTTGTTTTTAAAATTCCCTGTGAAAATAGAATAATAAAAGGTTAAAATTTAAATTGATTGACAGGAGGTGTGAAAAGAGGATTAAAGTGATTTGAGTTATAATTGTTTATGACAGATTAATTTGATTATGTAATATTTTAACTCTTTAATAAAAAATAAAAATTTATTCAATTTTTTTGCTAAATCTCCACTTACAATATTCAAACATACGCCCATTTAGAGCAGTGAATTTTAGATACGTTTTCCTGTTCGAATTTTCACTGTGGTATAAATAGAACGCTATGTGCAAACAATATATAACAGTGTTTTTTATATAAACTCGTAGGGAACATCTGCTTTAAGCTGGAAGGAAGCGTTGAGATTGATTTAAATTTGCAACAAATATTGTGAACATATTAGTGTCTTGAGTAAAAATGTTCTGAGATAATAAGAAAAGTGGCCTGTAGGGTTTGACAGAAGGTATGAAAAGAATAAGCATATATCCAGGCGAACTTGTTCTGCTCCCCATCACGCAGCGTTTATATTTTGAGAGCAATACATCCCCTAATGGAATATAGGAATAAGGACTGTTCGAACGCGCATACCTTTTCCTATGGCCTTTGGTTGATACTTCCACTATTCATAAAGCCCCCTGTCTTTTTATTTCTATAGGCGACTTCTCTATATTCTGTAATTTTCAAAGCGATCGGATAATTAGCTACAAAGTTATGCAATTACTCAATTATTATTATGCAATTTCTCACTTCCGATGCATAAAAATTTTAGTTATAAATATTCATCCTATGTTTGGATAGCTAATGTCAATAACATTCTACTTGTAAAAATTCAGGGTCATTGAAGGTCAAGGTCATTTGATATAGCATAGTTTTAAAAAATCAATCCGGCTTAAATTAAATTTGAAAATGAAAATTCTGTTCCAAACAATTTTTAGATAAAGTAACAATGTTTCTAAAAAACACCAAAATCGGACAAATCGGAGAAAAAATTAGCGGACTAATTAAAATTTGGCTAAATGTCACCGTTCTGTGATAACACATAAGGTTTCACTTCCGGTTAGAATCTTTTCCTCTAATTGGTTCTAATTATGCCTGATAGTTTATATGTATAGCTTTTGTACTCATTTCTTACATACACTGGAGGTTTGGTCACCCAACGTGGATCTGAAAAACCGGAAGTTCTCACGCAAAAACCGGAAGTGGTAGAAAATTTGTTATGATGTCTTTTTATTTCTGTAGGCGACTTCTCTATATTCTGTAATTTTCAAAGCGATCGGATAATTTAGCAACAAAGTTATGCAATTAATCAATTATTATGATGCAGTTTCTCACTTCCGATGCATAAAAATTTTAGATATAAATATTCATTTACTAAAAAAAAAAAAAAAAAAAAAAAAAAAAAAATATAACGAAAAAAAAGCGTGTCAAATTTTATTTGCAACGCAATAACTCGCCAATGCGAGAAGTATAGTGCCTTTTATATACAGATTAGTTTGCTATAAATTAGATTGTCATTTAAGTTCTGATTTTTGGAAGATGCCACTATCATTTTCGCATTTAGAAGATGGGCAATTTCTATTGGAGACTCTTATAATGGGAATGAACTATCTTGCTTACTTTATTACTGGTTGCATTGTAGGGACGACAAAGGGTGCTATGACCATATTATGGTGGTCCTATAGGGATATACGTGTACACAATTGATTGGCAGTTCCCAACTTGGAACAATGGAATGAACGCTTTTAAACTTTTTGTCCTTGACTTATTTAATGGTATTGCTTCAAGATGGAGGCTTTAGGTTATAGCTGAACTTATGCAAATATGATCTTTCAGTATCAAAAAGCCTTGTGTTTTGAAATTCTAAAGGAATAATGTAATAATGATATAACTGTGTTTGAGCTATTGAAGTGACCTGAAAATATATTTCAAATTTTAAGACATGAGAGCACTGTGAAGTTGATAATTCATCGTATTCTGGTATTTAGATTCTATAATCATTCTTTGCCAGCTGATGACAGTCCAAATCGTTAATAGGGATAATAGGTCTTAGAATGATAATAAAATTTGAAAATTTTAAATATGGTCAGTAAGAGCTCTATTCATCTGTAAATTACCTGCTGCCATAATTAATAACATTAAAAAAAATATCCAAAAAAGTAAGTAATTATCCATAAAGATGCGTTTGATTATTGAAAACGTTGAATAAATTAAGCTCAGTGACTTAGTTTTGCAAGTTTTCAAGATTTAAAGATATTCTGTTACTTTATGACACCAGGTAAGTTCACTTATGAATATACACTCATATTGATCATTCTTGATAACTAAAATGTTATGTTCATGCTAAGACCTATTATCCCTTAAATACCAAAAAAAGCAACTTAAAAAAGAAAAAAAATATATTGTTGCTACTTAACAGATCGCGCTCCTCGACGTACGAAATGGCGGTCGACACTAACCATAATATTGATAAGGCCTTAGATATATTTTAATTCGGCTACACCTGCCATATTGGCCGCCATTTTGAATGAATTTTGAACGAGACCTACTGGAGCGCCAATTGTTAGGTAGCGATATGACAAGTTGATCTGTACAGTTGGATAGACAGCTTAAAAGGAGAATGAAACCGCCTCTGTAAGTGTGCATGAAAATCAGATGAACGATGTTTATAGGAGTACACACATAATTTGACAAGTTGACTTTATGTCCTGCTCTGAAGAATAAATTGTCTCTTACCAACTGATGAAAGGGGGCTGTTATAGACGAAAATTTTTATTACCCGTGTCACCCGAATTGAACTTCGATCGACTCGACCTCCCGCTATTTTTATAAATCGCGTATGACGGTTATTGAATAAAAATCGTAGTCATTTTCATTAATATGCGGATAAAATTATCATAATT
Source organism: Nipponacmea schrenckii (assembly GCA_030562195.1). Lineage (NCBI taxonomy): Eukaryota > Metazoa > Mollusca > Gastropoda > Lottiidae > Nipponacmea > Nipponacmea schrenckii. The sequence goes on along the minus strand of CM060200.1, from coordinate 33,129,259 downwards.
GATATCTATGTCCACTTTCAATAGCAGTTGACTCGACCCCGGCATTTTAAGGAGATAAGTTTAAACGGCGAGAAATGCATATAAAATGAACAAATTTTGTCGTTACCAGAACACAACAAAGTCCAGTTTGCCGATAGACGTGTGACAAAAAAACGAAGACAAATATGACAGATCAGCAGAGATGCAAGTTAGAAGTTGGTGACGATGTATTTGTGGTAGCCAAGTCGTGGAAAGAAGACATACTGATTCACATAAGAAAATTTGACGACAAGCTATTCCCGACCAAACAAGGTATATGCCTGCAACTAAAACAATGGCTGGAGTTGTCAAGTAATATCAAGATCATTGACGACACCCTGTGTAACCTCCAACAGGGAAAAGACGACAAGATTAATTGTCATTTGGGTAACAACGTGTACGTCAATGTGGAAAATGCGTGAAGGTGGTCGATATTCGACAATGGTGGTGGTGTACTGACTCTATATCAAACCATCCAAAAAAGGCATTTTTTAAAAGATGATTCAATGGCAGAAGCTAAAAGACTGTTTTGGAGTTATTACAGAATTTGTTCCAGAGTTAAACAATGTTACCCTTTGCGATCATCAGAACCAAATGGGGTATCTCCGATGCTCGTTCTGTAATCCTTACGAATAATAAAAAATCATTCTGTATTTTGTCATATATATATAATAAAGTATATTACTAGTTCAGTCTTTATTTGTCATGGCTCTTTGGGAAGAGTAGGCCTACTTGGAGGAAATATACTACGACCCTAAACACCCTGGAAGTTATGCTGGTCCTCTTAAACTATACGAAGCGGTGAGAACCGAAGGCAAATTTCAAATCGGTTAACCTCTAATGGTTGAGAGGTCAGGAGACTTACACTATGACTCGTCAAATCAGGAGAAAGTTTGAACGAAATAAGTACGTAGTAGAAGGCTTGGACAGTCACTGGCAATCGGATCTGATGGATATGACGTCACTAGCTAAACATAATGACGGAACGAAATACGTTATGGTAATCATCGATTTGTTTTCCCGTTACCTCTGGGCGTATCCACTCAAAAACAAAACGGGTCAAGATGTCGTCGAATCATTGACCGAACTTTGGAAGAAACAGTCGAGAAGACCCGGTATTTTTCAGTCCGACTCGGGCTGGGAATACAAGTCGAGATTGGTGCGAAAATTCTTACAAAATCATGACATCACGCAACTTTTTTCTCTGAACGAAACCAAAGCTAGTTATGCAGAGAGGGTCATAAAACCGTCAAAATGAGACTATACAGATACATGTTGAAAAACTTTACTTATAGATACGTGAATGTATTAGACAAAGTAGTTCACAGTTACAATCATACCAAACACAGAATGTTAAATTAGACCCCAGCTAGCGTAAATGAGACCAATCAGGGTGAAGTGAGACTGTCTCAATATTTAATCAAAACCCCCAAAACATCAGAGAAAAAGAAACAATTTACTTACCAGATACTTACTCAGCCATTTACGACGGGTCTCTGACCGAGAGTATCGAGAAAAATGGTCGGGGGAAATTTTTACCGTAAAAAAGAGATATTGGTCTCAAAGAAAGGACATGTATAAGTTGAATGACTGGGGTGATGAAGAAATTAAAGGTACCTTTTACGTCTCAGAACTACAAGCCGTGATAGAACATCCCAATCAACGATACAGGATTCAAGATGTTTTGAAAAAGAAAACCCGCAACAAACAGAAACAAGTCTTAGTCAAATGGTTTCATTGGCCTAAAAAATATAATTCCCGGATTCCTGAATCCGAGGTGAAACAGTATAAATAGAGGTGCCAAGTTCAAATTTCTTTTCAACTATTGAAGAAGAAGAAGAAGAGAGCACGGAGACACTGTCTCTGAATCGATCATCCGATTCCTGGACTCTATTGGGGAAAAAGCGGTTAAAACGGACTTTTTTTTCACAAATTATCATCATTTACATAGTCGTCATTTCGTGTATCGTAAACTTATCCATAAACAAAGGCAATTCCAATCTGTGGACAGTTCTCCTTAGCAGTAGCCTCGGATATTTACTACCCAACCCCAAAATAAAAAAGCATGGATAAGTATATCATATTGAGGAGTACAGTGCCGAACTGTATCCTGAAAACCAACCTTGGAATTTCAGAGTCAATTAACACGAACCCGTCAATCTGGATGGTCGATGGGTCATGGGTGTAACGGAAATGGCAGTGCTTCCTCCTAGGAGAGGAAACAGAAACTCGGAAAAATACGTCAATTCATCACTGTGTGACACCTCTTATGTAGGGGACCATCAGCAACCACTACTGAGAAGGTTTGATACTAAATAATAAGTCCTTCGCATTTCCACGATGCAATTATATCCCCGTGATCGCTCGGACTTTGCAGACAGTGGACATTTATATAAACGAGAAAAACGGAAATCCTGCGTCATTTCTTCAGGGACCAGTGACGGTAGCACTGCATCTGAAACCTTTACCATTCTGGTTCTAATCCGATTAACGTCGATGGGTCTACCTATATAACTCTTTGTCGTTTACTTTTTTTTTCACATTCAATAATTTACACCTTGGGGGGACGACTGCACACGTCATGAGTCAGCATTACAAACTCTTCGTTACCGATGTGGACAAGTGGACACGATACTACCAGCTCCAGGCCGCGGGTAAGCTATCTCCGTTTTACTCGATGTTGAGGGGTGGACAGAGACAGACCATGACTTCCGTCGATCGTATTTTGGAAAAGGATGCAAGAAGAAAAGGAACCCAGGGTCACCATGGTATCCCCCGTCCAACAAGTGGTCGAGTGGGCGAAAGCGGAACAGAAGAGAGCTATAAAAGGAATATCAACGCCGCAAACTGACAGACGCTCCAAGAAGCGAAAAAGGAACACTTCACCATTCGAAGATCGTTACAAGCCATAACGATGGCATCCTACATTCAGAGCAGCGCAGTTATATCGAGGCTCGAGCGGAAGAATTTGACGTCTTTACCGTTCCCCCAACATTTGCGGCTACGGAAAAACTGTATTTCGGGGCAAGGTCTGGATTACATCGATCTAAAACGTTCTAAAATTCACGTCAAGGCTAAAATATTAAATGCCGATGGAACAGAACTAAGTGCAGATGACAATGTGTTCCCAGTCAACTTGTGGCTTCAAAGTTTGTTTAGCCAAGTAGACATATCTCTAAATGGAAAACTCATCACCAGTTCCATCAATCTGTATCCCTATAAAAGTTACCTAAAGATTCTTTTAAATGAGACAAATTCTGTAAAAGAGTCGTTGTTACAGTCTCAACTCTACTATAAAGACACTGCTGGCTTTATGGATGCCGCGAAAACATCTGCAATATGGGAATTTTTAATAGGAATGCCTTATCGAAAGAAAGTAAGTCAGTGGACATGTGCGGCCTTCTGTACGAGGACTTCATGGATGTTAACAGGTTTCTACTAAACGGTGTCGATTTACAGATACGTCTATACCGCACCACACCAGCATTCAGTCTCATCTCCGAGAAAACAGATGCTAATTACAAAGTAAAGATACAAGATGTCTAATGCAAATGTGCAAGGTTCGTCCCAACAATTCGGTCATCACGAGCCATGCTAGACTCTTAAAGAATAATACAACCAAGTACGCCTTCACTAAAAGCGATATTAAAGTGGTATCACTTCCCAAAGGACAGTTGAATTATACCATAGATCAATTATTTCAAAACAAAGTGCCCAATAGGATCGTGGTCGGATTAGTATCAGCCGTAACTGTCAATGGAAGCTACACCAAAAATCCATTCAACTTTACTCTTTATAATTTGAGTTCGATCGCGCTCTATGTCAATGGAGAATCACTACCATCCGAGCCCGTAACTACATAATATCAGCTAATCACGCGTTGTTTGATGGGCGACAATCGGTTGAACTGGATATTACCATAACTGATTTTGACGATAGGTACGGCCTCTATCAGTTTAGTTTGGAACCTTACCATCTGAAAGAGGGATACCTGGACCTTATAAAACGTGGCAACCTTCGACTTCAACTCCAGTTTAGCGCAGCCCTTCCCGAAACTGTCAACTATTTGTTGTACTCGGAAGATAATCTCAAGGTGGAAATTGACGAGGCGAGAAATATTCTGTACTCTACACCATGAACACGTGGCAACTACAGTGCATACTTCATTCCGACTCGAGAACCAAATTGCTGAATATACGAGTTCGGCCGCAGACCAACTACCACAGACAATATGTCATTATCCACGAGGTTTTATCGCGAATACTGGCCAATCTCATCAGACTGGCAAACATTGGATTGCTCTATGGATAGAGGGACCCCGCCACGGAGAATTTTTTGACAGTTTTGGCGAAAAAGCCGTTCACTACGGGAAATATTTTCGAGATTATTTAGAGAGGAACGCTACAGGGTACGAGTACAACTCTAAACAACTTCAAAGTGACAATAGTGCAACTTGTGGTCTTTATGCGGTTTTTACGTACTGATGAAGGCCAGAGGATATTCTCTCAAACAAATAGAGAAAGTGTTTTATCTCGATACACGATGGAACGATGCCACGATGTATCAATTTGCCTCTAAATATTTGCATACGAGCATTTAATAAACACTCAAATCACATATTGGCTACACCCCCCCCCCCCCCATCGGACGGTTCAGAGATATGGCAAAGTGATTTTTTTTTTGTATAAAGAAAACAAACAAAAGTATAATATTTTTTATTAAATAGTTAACCATTTATAAGTCTTCTTCTTCTTCTTTTCGAGGAAGGGTATTCCGGGGGTCCAACGTCGTCGTCCTCGGGTGTCATGGCATGATGTTTATTACCAATCAGTCCTTCAGGCACGTGGATTTCCTTCAAACCCCTGTAGAATTCGTTCTTACCCCGAGGTTCGAAACGTTTGTACGGGTACTGAGAGTCTTTCAACAAGTCGGAGATATGACTACCATCAATAACCTGTACTCATCAATAACAGCCTTCCCTTTTCGTCCCAAGATAGAGTACGTTTAGAGTCCCGTTGTATGTGCTGTAATAAGGCCCGTCCGCGTTGTCGATATGGTTTGGGAAGAGCACTTAAAATGAGATCCGTATTCAATTCACCATTTTGTTCATCATTCATCATCAATCGGTGATATTTGTCCACTGGTACTAGTACAGTTTTTTGATTCTGCATACTACAAGGTCTTGAGAAAAGGTGTCACAGAGTGTAACGCTAGCAGAATCATACGAGTCCCAAGCACGGTTTTCTTCTTTTTACTAGATATCTTAGGATTGGCCAATATTCTGAGTCGAGATTTGAACGTCGACAATTTCCGATGGTTTTCTCTCGACAAGGGAAACTTGGGTTGCAGGATATGAGTGACGATCTCTGCCAATGCCCTTAGTTGTTCGTCAGTCACCGAATGTAAAATCACCTTTTTCTGTTGAAAGGATTTGCCAGTCAACATGAACTGCAGGAACGATGCGTTCTGTCTTTGTGTCTTTGACATTGTGACAGTCACCACTAATATCAGTTCGTTTTGGGCACATACACAATAGAGTTCTCTCCGGGAAATATTCGGGTTCTCAGTCGCAGCTTATCATCAACCCGCGGAGACATATCAATCACGAGGTATCCAAAGTGTGCCTTCGTAACATCCGTGTACGCTTCCACCAAAACGCCGAACGTCCAGGAAAGTTTTGTCGACCGAGTGTGGAAATCTGCAAGGCATCTCGCATGTTCTTAAACAAAACAATTTTCGATGATGACACCCTTGCCTAAAGAGTAATTCGACGTCTTTAGATCCCACAACTTGTTGCATCAGATCGTCCAACACTATCAATTCTTTCGGGATGATGTTTCACGTACATGCCCGGTAAATGTTTCAAAAATCTGTATACCCACAGAGTCTTGCCAGTACCCGTAGGCCCAGTCACGCAAATCGACGAACACGACTCAAAGGGTGTCAAACTTTGGGTTTCCCACCATGGATCATTCTTCTCTTTCTTTAACCACACCTTCTTATTTTCAGAATTCAATTTGTGGACTTGATGATTTGAGAGTTTTAGTAAATTTTGAACCGAACAACCTGGCACAGGACAGTCCTTTCTCATCCGACCCATCTTAATGGAATCAATTTGATTTTTCGAAATTAGACCTATTTATACAAATATGCCCCCACCACCTCACATCAATGTCCCTACTGTCCCTGTCCCTCGTTCTTGCCCCCCCCCCCATTTCAGTGTCCCTCGTCCTTGTCCCCTTCTAGTGTCAGTGTCCCTGGTATTATAGAAATGCCCACCCACCCTTAAAATGATACTAACTTAGTAGCCAAAAGGTAATATATCCAAATTCGGTTGAATGACCCTTTTGGTGTACACCATTTGATAACGTTTCTTTTTTTTTCTGTTGTAAATTTTAGCGCTATACTTGTCTCTGCAAATTTTACAAGGATTGACGAGGTGTAAGGATTGATTTCTACTGGGTGACAAGATCAAATTTTTTACCGATTCAAAGTTGATTATTTGACTATTGATATGGTTGGGACTAAAACCTCTAGCTTAACATGTTTCCATACCAGACTTGGTTCGAAAGGCATAATTTTTGGGCCCGCCACTTACAAATATCTGTATGAAATCGCCATCTAATTCATCCGTCAGATCCCCCAAGTAATCCCCTAAAGGAGGGTCAGTATCAGTAGGTCTCCATACGTAAATCACCGAATCCGTGTCGTAATACAATACCCTCTCTTGCAATATGTCTAAAATGAAATATAACTTTAGACGGGCATAACAGATTGTGAACGTAGCTATGAAAATATTGGTAACGTCGGATTCCGGGATGAATGTCGATTCGTGCGTCCAGTTAAATTGGGCTACTGACTCGTTCAGTATGTGGAATTCATTTATTATTTTTTTAGGGTCTGTCAGAAACTGATAAAATTCTGAAAGTTTGAGACTATGAACAAATTTGGATTGTTTTATATTTGGCCTTTGAGCGTATTTACCCCAAAATGAATTTAGCATAAGTTTCGCGAGTGCTCTTAGACCAGGATTTTTTAAAATTTTGTCATAGTCTAACCGAATGCCTTCGCGTTCGAAATAATTTGAGATATAGAGTTGTCTATCTTCTTCACTTTTACACCATGCAGGCCAACCCGATCCTGTTTAATTTTCAAAAACGTATTGATATAATCGGCAAAGAGACCGCCCGATTTAGACTCTTTGTCAAACTTGGTGGATTCTTCCCAATGGTATACTTCGTAAACTTTTTGAATCTGATACCCTTTGTCGAGCGCTTGAAGTAGTTCTGGTATACACCAAATACCGACAAAACACCTCGCGTCATCCGAATGCTCGCAAGGCTCTCGCTGTTCAGCGCATGTGCGACAAAGAGCGAATTTTAGCTTTCCATTGCTCTTGTAGGGAGGCACGGGGTGGTAGAGACCCCGTGGAGGATGAATTTTGACTTTTGCCATACCTAAGTACTGATCCAAAGATCTGAAGTTTCCAGTTATGATCGGATCGGATGACCTACTGGATAAGCACCGTATTTATTGACCCAGGGGTACAGACTGGTGAAGTCGACGTAACGAATCTTTTCATCGCTTTGAGCCTCGTAGAAGAGTTTTGATGCATTGGTTCGACCACCAAAGAACGAGTCCCTGGGATCGAGACGTTCCTGAAGATCTAAAGTAGACAAAAAGCGTTTGGGATCGGAATTGGTTTTCACCCGGTTCGAAAAGTTGTACCCCTTTTGCCTGATGACTCGATTGCGTTTCATAGTCAGGGCGTATAGTTCACTGACAGACTGTTTTGTTCGGGGTAGTTTAGTAACGTCTCTGTCGTGAGGAAAACACTTCTGACACCCGTGGTAGAGACACCCGTCAAACTGGTACACCGTATTGTTGAATTTACAGTACCCATCTACTTTGTACTTAGTGCCAGGAATCTGAAATTTCCTTTCATTCAGGGCATGCTCAATGTGTATGCCTTCGGAGTGCATCAGGCTTTCCAGCCACTAAATGGACACTTTGCTGTACTGGTCCTTGGAATAACCATCCCCTGGTACCTTAGCAATGGAACTCGGGAGAGTCTCCTTCTCTCGAATGCCGACACCCTTACGGATCAGATCATCCAATAATTTCCATTGTCCCGCTTTCACCTGTACCCATTCTTTACCATCCCTCTCTTCCACGTGTAGTCACGCTGTCGATTCTCCATTCCAGAGAAGTTTGGTATGGATGTAGGGTGTTAAAAATTTACGTTTATAAACACCGTGACAAAACTGGCAAAGGTGATATAATCTGTGGGATCTATCCCTCGTTCAATCGTTTGTTTGCATTCATTTGTTTGTGGATCCCTCGGTGACTTTCAGCAGAAGTTGACGAAAAGTCATGAGGGCTTCCCGCAAGATTTGAACATCCGACCTACAGTACTGTTCCATCTCTCGTGCAAAGTCAAACACTTTGTCTTTCTGCCCTTCATACCATTGCAGGAAGTAAGTTCGGGCTCGAGTAGACAAACTGTTCATGCCGTAATAGGATGGATCAGGGTATGCTCCTTTGTAGGTCTGGTTTTCAGCTTTGTTGAAATAATGAGGGAAGTACCCCTTCTTTAATTCTTCAAGATGAAACATTTTTGGTAATTGGCTTAAACTCGTAAAACCGACAGCGTGAACCACATCTGTCGCACTTGGCACCTTGGATTAAAGGTTCATCCCTGCATGCATCGCAAACGGATTGTGCAATCACGAAATTGGGCCTATGCTCTCGTCGACCACACCATGCCTGATGGCAGTTGTCGCAGGTTTCGTGATGGCAACAGTCCTCATCGGGTCCACACGCTGTGCATGGGGAAGAAGAAACATACCCGTCCCTACATGTTGCAATTTCATCCTGACTTCATTCAAAGTCGAACATGATGAAGCGCTTTTCGTAGGGTTTAACATCCATAGCCAGTGGCTCGTGGTAACACTTGTGATTGTACTCTACAGTTTTCTGACACCTAGTACATTCGTACGTGTCGCAGTCGTGTTTTATAGTTTTGTTTTTCCCAATTTTGAGAACTTTGAAACAATCGGGACAACGCCACCATGACTGACATTCGGAGAGGAGATCTTCTCGTTTCGGTGTTTTATGCGAATTAAAACAGACTTCTGATGGACACTGCATGTTGCAATCCGTACAAGTGATAGGGTCACCGGTCGTCGTATTCTTTTTTTACAACCCTGTCTTTTACAAACTCTACAGTAAAAATCGCACTCGTGTTTTTCTTTCCTTTGGAAGGGGGCTAAACAGTCTTGTCAAAAATAACTTCCATTGAAAAAGCCGCTAATATCGGGTATGGCGTGGAAATGGCAGTCGTCGGTCAGATACACGAACAATTGTTTTCTGTCGTCTTTGGTCCCCTTGGTCAAAAATTTATTCCCTAATTCGGCACTGACCACTAAAATTTGACAACCGAGAACAGCTTCGAATTTGGGAATATCTGAAATACTCGAAAACTGTTCTTTCGAAACACCTGCTTTATCGTAGAGAAAGTCTGTCTAGTAGATTTAACGTCTCTCATATGTACGTAAAAATTAGGTGGACATTTCTTGTGTTCAATTGCCAGATGAATTAGATGGGTATTTTTCAGATCAGGTAAAGACGCCTTTAAGGAACGACAATCGCATTGATGAAATGGATGCCGAGTTACAAGTTCTTGCCATTCCGATTTGGATGTCGCGTGTGTTTTCGCGAAACACACATCCAAAGACCGTCCCAAACACATATAGTCATCCTTGTTTTTAATTTCAACGATGGATCTTTTATTATTAACAGCGTCTTGCACATTGCTGATAATATACGGACCCACTCCTCCTTTGGGAAGATCTATCATACCAACGTCAATGTTGAAGGAATCATCGAGAGCTAAATCTTGATGACTCGTTACCACATTTTCAATATGACTAAGAATGACGTCGGCATTCATTTGATCTAGTCGTCTTAATGGCACATACGATCGGATTTTTGATGCCTTACCACCACTACAGCTAAATCATTCCCAGTCAAACCCCCCTTCGCGGCGCTAAAAACGTCGTCAAACATGGCGTGAAATCTGTCGTGTAAGTCGGTCAATTTTTCGCCCTTCCATTCGTCATTAAACCTAACCTTGTAAGTTTTTTCGACAGCGGTATGTTTGGCAAAGTCCCGCTGTCTCGTGAATCGAAATTCGTAAGGAGTCCTTCCCCGACCTAATTGATTCGAATTCTTTTCTTCACCCCCACTGTCCTGGCTCAAAGATTCAAAAAAGTCCTCTGTATAGATTCGTTTTGGTGACGAGGGCCCAGGAATGGGAGAAGCCTCGCGTTTCCTACACTTTGAAAAGCATTCATCTATAGATAAGCCTGAGGAAAGGTCAGCTATGTCTGACTGTAATGAAGTTGGTATATCTAAGCTTACCAAGAGTTCTTCCACCTGTAATTCAAACATTCGCCTCTCTATTGGCCAATCGAAGACATTGTATTGGTTCGCGAAAACCCTCAAAGCTTTAGTAGAAGCAATATGGGGTAAGCATTGGTTTAGAATTTCTTCTTCCATGTCTGAAAGATAGAGAGGGCGCATCGAGATTAAACTATGTCATACTAACGATATTAAAGATTCGCATGATGAAAAAAAAAATAACTTACCTTTTTTCAGTTTTTTAAAACGATACGTTTTATTTCCTCGGACACAAAGTTACACAAAAGCTTCCTATTCTATAAGTTTGTACCAAATAAAGATTATTTACTCGTTATATACATTTCTCGCCGTTTAAACTTATCTCCTTAAAATGCCAGGGTCGAGTCAACTGCTATTGAAAGTGGACATAAATATCAATTATGATAATTTTATACGAATATTAATGAAAAAGGCTACGATTTTTATTCAATAACCGTCATAAGCCATATATAAAAATAGCGGGAGGTCGAGTCGATCGAAGTTCAATTCGGGTGACACGGGTAATAAAAATGTTCGTCTATAACAGCCCCCTTTCATCAACCAACGTAGAAAAAGGATGAATCTGACTCTTGAATTTTTGATATTTCAGCCGCCAAGAGGATAGACTACATAGATATCATATAATACATTATATGATATTTATGATAGACTACACCATGCACCAAACAACATGTCCTATACATCATCTACTAAAATATTATTTAAAATCGACAAACAAGTACTCTCCCCTCAACTATTCAGTAACAATACCATAGGGTACCTGTGAATGGAATACAATTAGAACTTTACATTATGTTGGTCAACTGCCTGAATCTAAAAAACAAATAGACTTCGCGCTCCCAAATAAAACCCCGGTCTCAAGTCTGAGAACAGTTGGTCTAGACCGTGGTCACTTCATCGCAAACAATTTTCTAATATTAAAGAAATGAATTTGATTCTGAATGCGAATATTTACGTCGACTTTATCACTATATGTTTGATATAGTATTAAAACTAGCCACACAAATCAGCGTTGTTATTATTATAAAGAAAATAATACTTGTAAAAAGCCGGAACGTACGTTGGATACCCGACAGCTTGGAGTGCTACTGCTTATTGGAAGGTAAGTCAATAGCCTATTAATCAGCATTGCGCTTTTATTTTTCATTCTACGCATTATTTCAAACACCGGTCTTAATTTTAGGATAAAACTATTCGTATATTTGAACAGCGCGATATATAGTTAAAATGTGCAATAATTGTATTAATTCAGCTGATTGCCTTATACATAATGAATTTGGAATGGGGATGGGATTATTGAGTTATCCTTCAATCCTGATGGTGTAAAAAATCTAATTTGTCTTTCGATGACAAATTACATGATATTAAAATGTATTTGGATTCAGGTAAAAATAAATAGTTTAAACGGATATCAATCATCTTTATTCAAAATTCATAAAAAGAAATACCAACTGTCTCTCTTATTGTAGCAAACAACTAATGCCAGAAATACCAAACAAAACAAAATCCACAGCTCATTTCGCTGGTATGCTTAACCAATAATACTGTTTGAGATTATTATGGACACAATTCTACAATTCACAAGTAAGACTGTGTTTTCATTTCTACATTCTCCTTCAATTCGTAGTTAGCTTCATTTAAAGACTGATAAAATTTGTAATTAAAAAGTTAAAGTATAATGATATAATAGTGCAGTATCAATGTTCCGCTATTATAAGCCAATTAATCATTCATCTCTTCTAACCATATTTTCGCTGTGTCAGGATTCCAGTTTAATCCAGGCCAATAGATATGAGATAGATCACCATTCCCATCACGAGACACATCATTTATTTTTCCTAAAGGGTTACATAGAGAACAAAACTGCGGATGAAACCACCAACCGATACCGTAAGCAGCAGCACAATTGACTGTTTCATTCTGGTCTTGGTCATTGTCAAAAGTAGAGAATGAGATTCCTACAAGATCTGATGATAAGCACTTGTCGAGCCCAAACTTAATTTGATTTCCAAGACTTAATAATCTATAGCCATTTGATTCGCCGTCAATTTTAAAATTATCGTAACCATTCGTAAAGTATTCATTAGTAGTGGGATGCTTCATTTCAATAAAAATCTGGAATCGTGAAGAATTAGTTATGTAATGTAGACTGTCCAAACCGATCCAATCTGAAAAATCATTAGTACTAAGAAATCCAGTTTTATATTCTTGCCATGACATATTAAATACAATTCCAGGGTCATAGTGTTGCATTACTATTGTCCGTGCTCCCCATGCCATTCTACAGGTAACGCGAAGCGGTCTGGGTGCATCCTTTGGTAATAAAGTAAAAACTTGAAATTTACCATCATAATACCAATACTGCCAGCCTTCTGCACACCCTATGATAAAAATTAAGGATAAATTGAAAAAAAGTGTCTGAGGTGGCCACTGTTTCAGAATATTGTATACAATCAGAACTGTTCAAATGTCCCAACCCTTTGAATTAATCTGTATTATCTATCAAATCAGAGAGGTAGTTCTGTTACGCCAGAAAAAAACAACAGTATTTAAATAACACGTCTTACCTGTCATTAAGCGTTTACATTGTGTTCCAACATAACTATTCACACAATTACATGTTAAGGTTGTTATATTGAATTCCCCGTTATTGTAACAAGTCTGAAAAATCATTATAATGTTGAAAGAGGAAAGTTATTAGAATGGAATATAGATCGTTTAACTTAGAACCTACCAAAATTATTTCCAAGAAAAAATTCAATGCCTTTAAATAGTTGAAGACTTGGAATGAGATACATGGCATTGATGACTGCCAGAACATTTTGTTTGAAAGAACCAATAATTTCGTATATTCTTCAAAGATTCAATACACATTTCAGGTTTTCCGATTTGGCAGTATGAATAACCATATTTAAACAAAACCACAATAAGTTTGTATTTAAAGAAAAGAACAAAACGCGACTCATACTCAAATTGTATATTGTTTACTGAACTTGTTTTCTGGACTGGATAGAATTGCCTTACCTTGTCTGCATTTTCAAAATATAACACATTCGAATGACTTTTGGCATTGCTACAATCTGATCTGATGAATCCTTTATGAAGATGACATCTTCTCGTGTCGGTGAAGTAATTATATGAAAAACAGAGAGCTGTGTTTGAACAGTACTTGGCACAATCTAAATTACTCAACGCATAGACTGTAAGAAATCGCAAATAAGGGTTTAAAACTTGATTACCACAAGTTAAATGTGGAATATACCGATTCCTTGTAACTGTTATATCTAACAAAAATATGTTTCTTATTAGAAAACTAAAATAAATCCATCTCCCGATCCATTTACCCATCTTTAACCAATTGCTTAAAATTTATGACTAAGATGTGCAATGTACAGATGAGTTAAATGAATAATCTACTCCTAGTTACTGAATAATCAGGTTTAAATATTATTCCAAGAAACATCATATATTGCAATCGAACTTGAATACAAGCAAAATAAATATACTTTTTATTTAAAGGGTCCGTATGCAAAGGTTCCATTATCAAATATACCCCATTATATATTTAAAATATAGTTTTTTTCAATAAAATATTTTTTTGATAAAACAAAATATTTTTGGCGTAAAAATCCTAATTAGACGGGCACTATCTAATGCACTCTCAATAGACAACTGTAACTCTTAACGAAATGTAGTATTTTTGTTTTGCGTTCATTGTTAGGCACAGATGATATATAAAGTGTATATACTCTTGAGGATTGAACACTTTGTGTTTGTGGCTTTAATGAAAAGAAATCTGTCTATTGATCGTTATGAATATTTTATAATTTGCATTGATATGCACTGTGAGTGTATTCCACATGTAGTGTGGTTGTTTCTATACTGGCAAATGTTCTCCGATTTGTAATACATATAAATACCAGACAAATGTACAAAAAAGTTCGGTTAGTAACAAATGGTTTATTGAATTATTACAAATATAATTTCGAATTCATCTCGGTTCATCAGACAACTCATTAAAGTTTAATAGAAAAAAAACTCTTTGTAAACTGTTAAACGGTTGCAATTAAAAGGGTTGTATTATGGTTACCTAATGCGTTATGTATAATATAAACTTGAAATATTGAATATTCATCATTATATACCTACCGATTGTTTTAATACCCTTACATTTGACCCCGTGTAACGTCCCGACATTGCGTCAGAGTGCCTTACAAGCCAAGTAGTAAAGCTCCGTATTTACTGTTGGGAGCCGCGGTGGCCCAGTGAATTAGACGCTTGCTCACTAACCTGAGGGTCCAGGGTTCGATCCCCGTAAAGAGATGAACTTTCGGATTTTTCAGCTCGGTTTCCCCGTGTCAGTGATGCAGGTCGGGGGACTGACATGGAAAAAGCGTCTAGCCGGATGGGACAATACACTGAGGCCCCATGTGCTACAGGCTGTGCACGTTAAAGATCCATCGACAGTTGGAAATCACAAAAAGAGTAGGCTAGGCTTATGCCACTGTCCTGGCAAAATTTCCCTCATTGAACACTACATGATGTTGCCTGTCTTCATTAGCCCATAAGGTGCAGAAGAGTAGGACGTAAAACTCCATTCATTTCATTTTTTCATTTCTGTATACACTGGTTACATTTCAGGAAACAACTGGACACAAAACAAGTGGATAAACGATGTTTCCAAATGTTTCCAAATATATTGATAGCGTATACAGGGTAAAGATTTTCTCGACACCTTATTTGGATACATGTTTCCAAATGAAAACAAAATCTAACCGATCAGAAATCAGCTTCAAGTAATATGATCTATCTGCTTTCCATTTGGAAAAGATGGCGGCCACCTGAGATGGGTGTTTTTCTAATTCATGAGGGGTTCAAACTTCGCTAGCAGTTCATCAAATGATGTCTCGTCATCCCTACATAAATTTTTGCAGGAGGGTTTTGTCTCCCATTCACTGCCCCTTCAGAACATATTGAAGCACCATCTCCTTCTTCTAACTTTATCCACGGCCTGTTCCACTACCTCTTTCCTTTCGTCCTCCTTTCCCCACCATTCCAATATTACCTTAAAAATAACAGCAGCAACCTTCACAACAATTCCTTTTCTCTTTGTGAGAACCATTTTCGTACAGAAAATATGCTTTCCAGTTCATTTTCTGGACAGATCTAGCAACAATTACATCTGTATCTTATTTTGCATCCGAAACTGTTTCCTAGTGTATAGAAGGACTAAAATTGGGTATCATGGTTGTATCTACTTGTTATGTGTCCTTTGGTTTCCTGAAATGTACACAAACCTTTACAACGTTTGTAAGGCCCTCCAACTAGCTTATTATCAAGGCTTAAAAGGGCCTCTAAGTTGAGGTTTAGTAAAAAAAATATTTTCAAGTGAATATTATTGCAAAATTGATTCAAAATCAGTTATCAATATCATCAAACGTATAGCAATACTTTATCTTTTTACAGTAAGTGTTACAGTAGAATACTAGTATATACCGTTATGTTTCATGTAAAACTCTTCGCTGGTTATTTATAAAATACAATGTACTGTACACTACTTATTATCATTTAAGTGTTTTAAGAAATTTAAAAACTAAATTATGTTATTGCGTAATTCATTTATTTTGTGAGAGTGGCGGATTTGTATCATTCAATGCTACATTTGTGAAATGTAAAATGCTATGCCATGAACGGCACATCTGTTATTTATAATTTAAACCTTTCTTGGCTTGTCAAGAGGCAAAAGGGCAACTACTCTGCCTTGGTCTCAGACTAAAACGAATGCATCTAAATGGAAATGTGAAATTTGGAATCATTGAAATAACGAAAAGTTAAAATTTTCTATTAGACTCATTGACTCATACAGAAATTGATATGTACAACCTATCTTTTGAAAGGGTTTAAATGAAAAAAAAAAAATGTTTAATTTCGTTTTTTATTTTAAAAAGACATGGTTCTAAAAATTGAACGAAATTTTATTGGCGGTAAGAAAGTGTAGGCCTACGAATGGTCTCAATGTGTGTAGTGTGTAGAATGTGTGTAAAAAAACATACACCGTTAATGCATCGTTCTCTTCCGGTGAGTAAAGATAGTTAACGCTACACAATGAACAAACTTCTAGTAATTGATAATGACCAATGAAAATATAATTCTAATACTTTTCACCCAGTGTCACCTTTTCCTTTGATATGTTATGATTCACATGCATCAATATTTCAACTGTACTAAACAATTTTCAATCTACATCATTGATATTGATCCCTGGTGAGTATCAAATATACAGTTAAATAGGATCGTATAGATGTGGTGATTGACACGATTAAATCGTCAATCTACAACAATATTCTATTACACCAATTGTGTTAATCTTAAGTTAAAGGGGATTTTAGTGAAGCACAAGATTATATGGATATAACTAATTTTCTAACCCCAAAATTTAATTTTAACTTGAAACGGTTTTTAAAAAGCTGTATTAACAGGCAGAATTTAAATCAAAGAAAAAAAAATCATTTTCCTTTTATTTTTAAACCCCCGTTCTTATGGGCATTTAAAAGTTGAGTTAAAAATTGTAGAAATAGTTTTTTATCCATAATCTTTGTTTTTAACCTTCCAAATTGGCTTTTCCTTATAAAAAGTGGGCGTATTAGTGATTTATGCTATTTTCATAATAAACCCTAATTGAAAAATCATCTTAATCTATTCCAATATGACCAGCTTTTGAAGGATCGGATACGAAATTTTCAAGAAAATGCTGGTATTTTTTAGATTTTTGGAAACATGAAATTTAAATTTTCTTTGAATTTCTGAGATAATAGAAAAATTATTGACAAGGTTTTTTTAAAATAAGTTTTGTGTGCATCAACTTTTAAAAATTTAAAATTCTGAAAAATCATTATTTATCGATAACTCTTGTCAACCTTCCGGAAAATTGGCTGCCATTATAAAACGTGGGCGTATTACGATGATCATTGCTATTTTGTTATGAATGAAAGCCCGATAACCTTGAAAAAGCCATCTTTACGCATAATTCCAATCGACCCAGCTATAATTGTATGGATACGGATACGATATTATTATTACAATTGTATACGTAATTTAGAGCTATTTTTAGATTTGGAATTTGATGTCTGAAATTTTCTTTCCGAATTTCTGAGATAATGAGAAATTTCATTGGCGGAAGGTTATTTCTACAAATAGAAGTTTTGTGTGCAGTCAAGCGTGTTGATAAGATGTAGTAGTTTAATCTCATTTTGACTACTTCAAAGTTTTCATGCTATATTGAATTGTAGAGAAACCACGTATTGGCAGGGCTTTTATCTGACATATTGGAAAAATTTGGAACGAGATTTCTTTAAAAGTTATAGAAGGTTTAATATTTCGTGATTTAACAGGTGGCAAATGAATTGGTGGGCCGAGTCGTTTCATTGTTATGTACTTAAAATCAGCTTTCTAAATATGCCTAACCAGATTTGAGATAAAAAATAGAGATTTACTATAGATTAAAATTTGGTAACAAACTCTACATAACTAACTAAAAATAGAATGACCTTGACATTTACTTAAGTACGAAACTGCGTCAATATAAACTACAGTGCGAGTTATGAAATCATACATTGTAGGCACTTTAAAAACGAATAAAATACACCGCGTGATTTGCGTCTTTTACAACACTCCTCCTCAAGTCATGCGGTGTAGTCCAAGACCTTTTCTAAGATACTCAAAGTGATTACGAGGCAACGGCTTGATGAAGATGTCGGCTACCATATACTTAGTTGCACAATATGTTAAAGTGACTTGTCCATTTTTGATCTCATTCCGTATAAAATGGTGTTGAACATCGATATGTTTCTGCTTCGAGTGAAATACTGGGTTTTGAGCAACTGCTATTGCTGACTGATTGTCCTCGTATATCTCTACAGGCTTAAAGTTTATTCCCATTTCCTTGTAAAGCTGTTGTAGAAATAGTCCTTCTCTTGTAGCTGCACCAAGTGCAATATATTCTGCATTTGCTGTTGATACACTGACTGACTTTTGTTTTCCAGAATACCAAGAGTTTGCAGCCTCACTCAACTTGAACACGTATCCCGATGTAGATTTTCTGTCATCTCTATAACGTGCAAAATCAGCATCACTCTAACCATGTAGAGGACTTTCATTAAGTTGATAAACAAGACTGACATCTACAGTTCCTATCAAATACCCAAATTACCCGTTTTACTGCTGTAAGATGATGCTGGTTTGGTTTCGAGCAATATCTGGCTGCTGAGCTCACGGCATACTGTATATCTGGTCGTGATCCAAGTGAACAAAACATCAGACTTCCTACCATTGATTTATACAAATGTGCGTCTACTAGTGTAGCTGTTTCTCCGTCTATATGTTGTTGTAGAACAACAGATGTATCTGAAGGTGTTGAGTACACCCTCATATCTTCCAGTCTAAATTTCTTCAGAAGTGTCTTGATATAGCTTTCCTGTGATAAACTAATATCGCCATCTTGTCCATGAGAGACTTTTATTCCCAACACATGATGCAGTCGTCCCATATCGCTCATTTTAAATTTATTCTTCAGTTGTTCCTTCACATCTTCAACAACTTCCTTTCTCCAGCAATCACTACATCATCAACATAAATGGTTATGTATGTAAGAGGTTGTTGCTTGCTGTATAGGCATGGATCTTTTACACTTTGAGTAAAACCCATTTCTTTTAAAGTATGGTCAAACTTACTATTCCATTGACGTGGAGATTGTTTCAGACCATATAGTGACCGGTTAATTCTGCAAACCCAATCTTCTTTACCTGGAACTTCTTGTCCTGGTGGTTGTTGCATATAAACCGTCTCTTCCAATTCACCATTTAAGAAAGCTGTCTTGACATCCATTTGATGAATTTCCATCTTCTTGTGTACTGCAAGGGCAATCATTGCTCGAAGTGTGTTCAATCGTACTACTGGGGCAAACGTTTCATGGTAATTCACTCCATACTGTGAAAATCCACGAGCCACCAGTCTTGCTTTGTAGCGATCAATATGTCCGTTTTCATCATATTTTCTCTTGAAAATCCATTTGCAGTCCACAATCTTTTGTAATGCCGAACTTTGTGGTACCAAAGTCCAAGTATTCATCTGTTCCAATGAATCCAGTTCATCATTCACTGCCTGCTCCCATCGTTTTGCTTCGGGACCTGACAAAGCCTCTTCAATAGTCTTTGGCTCAGGTTCTGTGACTGCACTGAAAAGTACTTGTAACGATGAGTTCTTCAACCAGTCTAAGTCTTCCATTTCTTCTTCAGTAGCCCACTCTCCATGATGATCAGGAGCTCGTATAGTTCTCCGTGGTCTTAGAGGCTCCTGCTCCTGATGAAGTTCCTCATCTTCATCTTTATAAGGCTCTTCTTTCTCTTCTTGACTTGAGACTTCAGGTAATTCTACTTCGTTGCTATGTTTTCCATATGAATCTTCATTTTCTTCAATATCAAATTGATTCTCCATAAATGTGACATCCCTTCGAATATACATCTTCTTTTGCTGAGAATCCCACATCCGATATGCACCTTTGTTGTACACGTCATATCCAACAAAGCGTAAAATACGTACTTTCGAAGTCATTTTCTTCTTTTCTGCAGGCGTCTTCAGAGCATATCCTAGACATCCCCATACACGTAGATGTTTTACAGCTGGTTTCTCGTTGTACCATCGTTCATATGGAGTAGTTCCTGTGACTCTAGTTGGAAGTCTATTAGTAATGTAACAAGCTGTACTAACAGCCTCAGTCCAGTAATTTCTATCCACACCCGCTTGTTCAATCATTGCCACAGCAGTTTCACACAGAATCCGATTTGTCCTTTCAGCAACTCCATTTTGCTGCGGTGTATATTGTACATGACGAATTCCCTTCTGTTTCATCCAGTTCTTTACTCGATGATCCATATACTCTTGAATCTTAACACCATGCTCATCAAACATTGCATAGACATTACCAACGCGTGTCATTGCTGATACAGATACAAAATTATTTGTGAGATCAGGTACATGAAATACATTTTGCAAGGAAAAATTACAAATTTGTCCTTCCATACTCAGTAGCAACATTAACAGTACCAATACCTGTAGCATACACAACACTTCCATTACCTAACTTAACAGGTACTGACTTTTTTTAAGTCTTGATATAATGAGAACAAAGAACGATTATACATCATATGCGAGCTTGCACCAGAGTCAACAAACAAGCTTTGTTTATTGTCCATCAACTCTGTACGGTTACATAGTTCATTATCTGAGCATTTCGCATGAATCAATGACATCATTCGCGCTAAATTTGTTGTACCGTCAGATTGTATATTCGTTTCTTCTGTTTTCCTGTTCTGCACTGACTTGACAAAGTGTCCTTTTCCATTACCATCAGTGTGTTTATTTCTACAGTCTCGCGATTTGTGTCCCATTTTACCACATTCATAGCACGAACCAGGGGGTCCTGGCACTTTCGGTTGAAACTTGTACTGTGACTTTCCTTTGTTACTTTTATATCGTCCTCCCGATGCTTGACTTAATTTCATCACTTGCACAGAGCTGTCTTCAGATTTCTGACGAATCTCTTCTGAACGAACCGCCTCTATTAGTTCAGAAATTTCAAATGTTCCTTTCACGAGGTATGCAGCCCTGATTGTTGCATATGTTTCAGATAATCCACGAAGAAACACTGCTGTCCTGACCTGCTTAGACACTTCACATTTTAAAGCTGTCAGTCTGTTACAAATTCCTAAATACTCTTTGTAGTATTCATCCACTGACTGCTGGTCATTCATTCGAAGTTCAATCAAGCGTGACACAACCTGTAACTGATTGTGTCTTTCTGGAACTGTTCCTCCAACTTTGCCCATCTCTCACCTGGTGTCTGTAAACTAGGATCGGCTACTAAATATAACAAGTCTGGAGCAACCATTCTATTTAACTCATGTTTTGCACGAGCAAAGCGCAAGTCCCACTATTCCAGTTTTTCACAGAGTTTCTCGTGATCCCTTTTCTGTGCTGCCGCCGCATCTTCAGCCAAAACTGGAACAACTGGTCTTACTTCTTCTCCTTTCAGTATTTTCCAACAACTAATAGATTCTAAATATGTTTGCATAGCGTCTGACCAAATAGCCCAGTTTTCTTGTCCACGAAGTTTCTCGAACGGTAAATGTCCCTTGCCGTCTTCCATATTCTCGTTTGAATTTACATCAATTTTATAAATTCGACCGTAAAAATTCCGTTCAATCAACAGTCAATAAACACAACACTTCATAAATTGTATTGTCGTTCTAGTCTGGATTTCTAATCTGTTGAATATGTCTCCATATACAAAGCGCAAGAAACGACAACAAAATTACAACGTGTTTAATGGCTGAACAAACTCTACATAACTAACTAAAAATAGAATGACCTTGACATTTACTTAAGTACGAAACTACGTCAATATAAACTACAGTGCGAGTTATGAAATCATACATTGTAGGCACATCAAAAACGAATAAAATACACCGCGTGATTTGCGTCTTTTACAACAGTCAAACATGGATTTAAATAAATCCATTAGTTTTGTGGTATTTTACTAAAATATGGGTCTGTCTCTGACCGACCTTTCACCCCAAGTACGGAACGCCATTCGCGTCATTAAGTCTATTTTCGTATTATTTACGAACTGTTTCAAGTGATTATTTCTTATTCTTATGTTGTATTTTCATTATGTTACACCTTTTTACCATCAATAAAAATTATCGCTTCGATGAGCATTTCTTTGGGGTTATTCTGGGTGCTAACTCGAGAGGAGGCA
Organism: Nipponacmea schrenckii; assembly: GCA_030562195.1. Classification (NCBI taxonomy): domain Eukaryota; kingdom Metazoa; phylum Mollusca; class Gastropoda; family Lottiidae; genus Nipponacmea; species Nipponacmea schrenckii. The sequence goes on along the minus strand of CM060200.1, from coordinate 33,106,965 downwards.
TCACAGTAAAAAGACTGAATAATACCAGTTGAACAACGACATTAAAGTCGCCGACGCCTATTGCAATGTCGCATTCCGGGATAAAAGAAGAAGGGGCTCCACCCGCATCTGGTGTTTCAGAGATTGAATTGCGACAAACGAGAACACTATCGGAAAAGGGTAGTAATCTTCATGAAAAGACCCTAACTGACAATTTAACACGTATATCAAAGCATCGCGAACAGGTAGAAGCAACTATTCGATCAATAGACAATAATAGGTATGATGTCGAACAGCTTCATCAGTTACAACAAACGTTTGATAGGCAAATTGACATTTATCATAGATTGTATCAGGAGATTAGTGACTTTTTAACCAGAGCAAAAACCCAGGAAAGTGACCAGCAAAGAGATATTCTCGAGGTTTCCTATAGTTCGTTTTGCGCTACGATCGCAAGTGCAATTCAACGATTCAGATCATTCATGAAAACAACGAATATAGAGACTAAGTCTCATGCAACAAGTAGAGCATCCGCTTGCAGTGGTTCTACTGCAAGGTCAAGTGTAAGTTCCACAATTTCCACAATTGAGGCAGCGCTCAAACGGAAAATAGAAACCTTTCCAAAAGTCGGAAAAATTACAAAGCTCTGTATGATCTGGCCGATGATCTTACAGAAATCGAGTCAGTTAAAGAGGATCCCAAGTATTTCTCATTATTGGCCTATTACGATTCGTCATCTCGCGATATCAATGAAGACAGAACTTGTCAATAAACCTCAAAATAAGATCGAATCTATCGATAAACGTAAATCGAGTACCGAGAACGATAGCTCGATAATGAAATGCCCGATGCACAATTCAAAAAGTCATCGTTTAAATCAATGTAGAAACTTTCGATTGAAGAACATCGACGATAGAAGAAAACTTATCAAAGAAACTGGAATTTGTTTCCGTTGTTGCGACAGCGACTCGCATTCTAAACGCGAATGTACGGTTGAGACAAAATGCGACGAGTGTGGCAGTAATAAGCACCCGACGGCGCTTCACATCGTAGACATTCACCCATCAGATTCAGAATCAAGATCTCGGCCTGAAACCACCATGTCGCATGGCGGGGAGGAAAAAACTTCGAATCCTAAACCATTGACAGTCAAAACTTCATGTACTCAAATTTGTAAAGGTCAGTTCTCAGGAAAATCTTGTTCGAAAACTATTCTTACGCGAGTGTTTAGGAAGGATAACCCTGACAAATTTCTCACTTTGTACGCAATAATAGACGATCAAAGCAGTCACACGTTAGCCGGGCCGCACTTCTTTGATCATTTCGGAATCGAAGATGGATATAGCGAATATACCTTATCGTCATGTATGGGTACTATCACCACATATGACGGAAATACGAAATTAGATCTGCCTACGTTGATCGAGTGCGATCAGATTCCAGATGTAAGGAACGAAATACCGACAAATGAAATCGTTAGTTACTTCCCTCATCTTACAGACATTGCGTCGTCCTTTCCACCGATTCGCGATGATGCAGAGATCTTGTTGCTGATAGGACGGACTCTTCCCGAAGCCCTTCATGTCAAAGAGCAAATAATAGGTCCAAGACAAGCGCCGTTTGCTCAAAGACTCGCATTAGGTTAGACGTTGATTGGGGAAACGTGTTTAGGTAGAGTCCATCGACCAGACAATGTGCAAGTGTTGAAAACCAACACTTTATTTTCCGGGTGTAGTTCGATCTTAAAACCGTGTAATAAAGAGTTGACAGTGAAAGAACAATTTGACTGTTATTCAGATCTTCACAAATCACTCAAGGACGAAAATGGTTTCGGTGAATCGGTTTTCGTGAAGACTGACAATGATGAGAAACCAGGACTATCGATTGAAGATCGCCAATTCGTTGATTTAATGGAAAATGAATTCGTTAAGGATACAGAAGGTTATTGGACGGCACCATTACCCTTTCGCCAAGGAAGACCTCGTTTACCGGATAACAAATCGCAAGCTAAAAATCGTGCAAAAACCCTTGACATTAGTATGAAAAAGGATCCGGTAAAGAAAGAGCACCTACTCGTGTTTATGAAGGCTATCATAGAGAACAGACACGCCGAGGGTGTATCACCCTCGGAAACCTGGACAAGTCAGAGGTGTTTTCGACTCTTCCGCTAAACACTGTGGACTTTCACTCAACGATGTTTTGCTATCGGGACCCGATCTGATCAACAGCCTTATTGGGGTTTTGATGCGATTCCGACAGGAGCAAGTTCCTATCATGACAGATATCCAACAAATGTTCTATTGTTTCCGTGTGGCAGAAAAACACAAAGACTTTTTGCGTTTTCTCTGGTATAGGGACAATGATCCTGAAAAAGATCTAATAGACTATAGAATGCGTGTACTTGTATTCGGTAACGCGCCTTCTCCCGCCGTGGCGTCTTTCGGCCTTAAGAAAATCGCAACGTTGTGTTCATCAACCTCCGGTGAGGATGTTGAAAACTTCCTTATGAGGAATTTTTACGTAGACGACGGGCTTACTTCACTCCCGAGCGAGAAAGAAGCCATCGACTTGTTAAAGAGAACTCAATCAGCTCTACTCAACAATAACTTACGTTTGCATAAGTTTTCCTCCAATTCTAGAACCGTGATGCAAGCCTTCGGATCCGATGATCTCGCGAAAGAATTAAGAGATTTGGATATTGGTAACGAAACCCTACCTGCTCAGCGTAGTTTAGGGATTAGATGGAACTTGACAGACGACTCGTTCTCGTTTCAAATCGCACCAGACGATAAACCGCACACTCGCCGAGGTATTCTATCTCAGATAAATAGTATTTTCGACCCTCTCGGCTTCGTCGTGGAAGGAAAGCTATTTCTGAGGTCATTAGTACGCAACTCAGTCGATTGGGATACTCCGTTGTCACCAAACGAAAACGAATGGTGGAATAGGTGGTTAGAATCGCTATCACGTTTACACGAAATTAGAATTCCCAGAAGCTATACCAGTCTGTCCTTCAGCAGTTGCGAAGAAAGATCCATACATATGTTTTCAGACGCGTCCGAAGATGCGATATCGGCAGTTGGCTATATTCTGATGAAAGATTGTGATCAGGAAGAATTCGGGTTTGTGGTTGGTACAACCAAGGTCGCGCCATCTCATGGTCATACAATCCCGCGCCTCGAACTGTGTGCCGCCATCCTGTCTGTCGAATTGGTCCAGTGTGTCTCAGATCAGTTGGATATGGACATGTCCAAATTTCGGTTTTACACGGACAGCAAAGTCATTCTCGGCTATGTAAACAGACTAGAAGGTTCTATACCTATGTCAGCAATCGTGTCGCTTGTATTCGACAGATAACAACACCTCGTCAATGGCGCTACGTGCCCACGGATAAAAATCTCCGCGGATGTAGCGACCAGGTCAATTTCAGTATCGGAATTCAAAAACAGTTTGTGGCTTACAGGCTCACCCTCGGTGTGTCTCAAAAATCAAGACCTTGAAAGCTCGTTTGATCTACAAGAACCGGAGTTAGACAAGGAGATAAGACCTGTCGTTGCTTGTGTAAAAACTAATGTGGAAAATAACGCTCTCGGTTCGCATAGATTTGAGAGATTCTCCACGTGGAACAGCTTGATAGATGCTATAGCTAGACTCAAACACGTAGCTCAAACTTTCGCTACGAATGGAAAATGCACGGGATGGCACACGTGTAACGAGACTAATTCAGTGTCAGCCTTTCAGAAAGCTGAAATCGAAGTGATTGGCGTAGTACAAGGCGAATTCTACCAAAAAGAACTACAGTGTCTGAACGAAAACCGTGCGTTATCTAGGGACAGTACACTTCTGAAACTCGACCCATTCATCGGTGTGAATGGATTACTACGGGTTGGAGGTCGCCTCAATAAAGGAAACTTGTCCTATAACGAAAAGAACCCGATCATTGTACCAGGCCGCCATCACATCGCGCAGTTGCTGATCAAAACTTATCATGAAAAGTGCAAACACCAGGGTAGACATCTTACAGCCGGTGCAGTTCGTTCAGCTGGGTTGTGGATAGTTGGCGGTAAGCGTCTTGTATCGTCCATTATTTATCATTGCGTCACGTGTCGCAGATTACGTAGAGGAGTCGAAAGTCAAAAAATGTCTGATCTTCCTGCTGATCGCTTGGAACCAGGACCGCCGTTCTCATGTGTAATATGAGAATAGACACCTTTGGGCCTTGGGACATCGTAACAAGGCGAACTCGGGGCGGATCATTTAACTCTAAGAGATGGGCCGTATTGTTTACTTGTTTAACAACAAGAGGCGTCCATATCGAAGTCATTGAAGAGCTAAGTGCGTCGTCATTCATAAACTGCTTCAAACGTTTTATTGCTCTTAGAGGGCCAGTTACGGAAATCAGATCCGACCGTGGAACAAACTTCGTCGGCTCAACTCACGACTTGCAAATCGATGTTATCAATGTTGAGGACGGACCGGTTGCAGATTATCTTTACAGAAGTGGTATAGTCTGGAGATTTAATCCTCCTCATGCGTCCCATATGGGGGGCGTGTGGGAGAGGATGATAGGAATAACCCGGCGCATTCTCGATGCTATGTTACTTGAGAATGCTGGAAAACATCTCACGCATGAAGTTCTTACGACATTTTTGGCGGAAATTAGTGCTATTATTAATTCCCGCCCTCTTACGTCCTTGTCAACAGATTCGGAAGACCCGTTTCCTCTTAGTCCTTCGTTGCTGATAACTCAGAAACCGAACGTTTTAGTTCATCTTTCATTTGACGTAAAGGATATTTATAAATCCCAATGGAAACGCGTACAATATTTAGCTGATGTTTTTTGGAGCCGATGGAAATCACAATTTCTTCAAATTTTGCAACCACGACCAAAGTGGAATGAAAATCGTCGAAATATATCTGTGAATGATGTTGTCCTCTTGTCAGATAAACAATATCGACGGATTTACTGGCCAATGGGGATTGTTTTGAGAACATTTCCTAGCTCCGATGGTAAAGTTAGAAAATGTGAGATTAGATGTGTAAGAAACGGACAACAATCAACATTTATTCGACCGGTGTCAGAATTAGTGTTGCTAATTGAAAGTTAATGATGTTAAATTTGGAATGCTTTGACTGCCCACAGTGTGAGTTGCATTTGTTTTATCCTTATTTATAATGTCACGTCTGATATTTGCTATTTGTGTCAAGTGATGAAATCGCTAATTTATCGCTGATAAGTGTGCTTGTCGTAAGCCGGGATTTGTTTACAATATCCATTCAACTTGTTCGTTACATCATTTACATGCTAATTGTCCATAAGAATTTGGATTTGTTAATTTTTATAATTTCTGACTGTGTAAAGTTAATGGTCAAACATGGATTTAAAAAATCCATTAGTTTTGTGGTATTTTACTAAAATATGGGTCTATCTCTGACCGACCTTTCACCCCAAGTACGGAACGCCATTCGCGTCATTAAGTTTATTTTCGTATTATTTACGAACTGTTTCAAGTGATTATTTCTTATTTTTATGTTGTATTTTCATTATCGCTTCGATGAGCATTTCTTTGGGGTTATTCTGGGTGCTAACTCGAGAGGAGGCATCACAGTTACATTATCTGAAAAGTTAACATTTTGTGTGTGGAACGTTAATCGGCTCAAAATGAAATTACTGGATGCTGATTTATACAGAATTTTGATGTTATATGTTTGACCGAAACTTGGTGTGGTGTTAAAATAAATACCAGTAAATATTTTCTGGAGAGTACAATACTGTATACGTGGGAATGGCAAACAGAGAGGTGGAATTGTTGTTTTATGCAGGAAGATTCTTATTTATGCCATTCAGAGAATAAAGGTTACATTTGAAGAACTATTTTGTTTGAAATTTGACAGCTTCTGTTTCGGATGTATGTAAACTGTGTAGTATTATACACATTACATTCTGTAAAGCTCAACAAGCTTGCAAAAAACGATCGAAAGAAATAAATATTATTAAATTATAAATTGCCTCATTCAGTAAGCACATAGGCACACCTTTTTTTAAGAACACTTTATTTAGACAAAACGGACCAAAAGAAATAAAAGTCAACATTTAGGAAGAAACAATTAAAAACCTATCCACACAAATAATTAAATAGCGAACTATATTTTTAGCGTATGTGGATCACTGGCGTGCTAGGGCTCTTCCTGTGCTAAAATTTGTGACATTTGAAAAAAAAACATGTAATCTAGCAGTTGTCAGTGTGTATTTCGAAATCAATGGCAAAGTTTGGCTTATAAGTCATTCAAAAAAATATTTGTTGATGTGATTATTAATTAATACATAAAAATGATGGTATCCAAAAAATAGCATCCTATTACCTGCCAATAACATCACGTGACCATTATGTCATAGTTGCTATCCAAAAATAAATGACAAAAAAGTTTAAACAAAAAATTTTTTTTCATGATTTCCATTTCAAAGCTTTGTATAAAAGATTTGGGAAGAAAATCTATAAGTTTGTCGAACTTTTGAATGCCAAACAAATATTTTATTATTGTATGGATGGACAGTTGTGTATTCGTTTAGTCCGAAGGTTTCAGCTTAAACAATTTTAAAAAAAATGCAGGCCTAGTCTACATCCCTTGGCCACCCTGTCCATACACAGAGCTGCATAACAAAATTAGGCACTAATAAGCAAAACCATTTTCCACCTTCTTTGATAAAATCAAAGGATTTCTTTGTACTACTAGGCTAGTCATAAAAAGCTTCCAAATAGACTCGGAGCCTAGATTGGGTCTAGTAAAATGGAGTTCATGCAGGTGATGAAGCAGCAAATAACCCTCAACATGTTAAATGATACTGATTTGAATAAGTCTATACACAAACAGTTATATGTAACTCCTGTAGTAATGTTAGATAGAAAGTAGCCTACCTGTAAGAAGATGCAAAGACTTAATACAGACTTGGGCTTGGGCTTAGATTCCGAAACTATTGCCAGATTGTATCGGACAATTATCACAGGGGTGCGTAGACTATAAAAAGGCTGGCCACGCGTTTTCTCGTTCTTTACATGCAGAATTCTGGTGAGAACAAACACTTATTCTAGAACCTCTGAAAGAATTAACAGGCGCCAATATGGAAAGAAAATTGTTGAAATATCTGCAGAGAGATATTGAGCTACCATCTGGGCAACAACGAATGACACCAATGTTGTTGTCGGACAGTAAAGGCAACCATTTAACATCTTCGGGTTGTTCAAAGGTAGAAAATGACATTTTGATTCGTGGTCGAGGGGGAAGGAAGACGTGTAAGGTTTTGGAGTGGCTACAAGTAAATTTGGCCGACGAAATAGAGAAAAGAGGACCTCTATCAGTGTATATTTGGCTAGGAACTTGTGACTTAACATCTCGTGATAAGTATGGTTATATTAGTTTAGTGTCCATGGACAATTCCACTGTCCAAACTATAGCTCAGAAATATCAGGAAATTGTTGAGTTATTCAAGTCATTTCCCGGTACCAAAGTTACATTTTTAGAAGTTCCTGTCTACTCAATTTCTCATTGAAATTTCCCAAAGATCCCTCAGTTTTTGAAGATCAGGACAAACAGTTGCTGAATCAGATTTTGGAATTAAATACCATTATCCATGATCTGAATTCATCAATTGGTTGTCATTCTCCAAATTTCTGTATAGACCTTTATAGACTGTCCAAAAAAGGCCTCAAAAAGAACTTCGACACCTCCTCTTCTTCCAAGCCCAAACAATCTTTTGCTTTCAATCTTTATAAAGATGGAATTCATCCTGCAGGTCTGCTGTCCAAAGTATGGATGAAGGAAGTTAAATTTTGGTGGAGTTTTTGCACAATATCAGAATCTGTTGCTCTCAATCTACATCTAAAAAATGGCAATAAATCGTTTTCGAAAAGTTCGAAAATTTAATCGACCTTCTGGTATACATTGTAAACGTCGGCCAATCAAGTTGAAGAACAACGTTGATGACATTTTGAACAAACCACAAAGTAGTGATGATTTATTCTGCATCTAAAGGTTCAAGTCTTAACTTAAAGTTTAAGAAACACAGGTGTTTGATCGGTACAGAAGTAATTGACTTAGACCAACTTCAGAAATTGCATACTGCATGGTGCTCTAAGGCACAAATGTGTGCATTGGTCAACCGTCCTTTTGTTAAATTGGTGGCAGAAAAACTTGGAGACTTGGATTGGCTTCCATTATGCAAACTGAATGTCAGAGATGTCGTCAGCTGTTTCAGTTGTCAACGTCTAAAAAAACAGCATCCTCTTCGGGTCTGAAAAGATACGACATCAACTTGAGAACTGTTTGGGGAACATTCATTTATGTGAATGCCTTGGAACAATGGGAGTTCCATCAATGTCACAGCCCACATTCACTGCCATTGAACAGGAAATTGGTAACTGGTGGTACATGTTCTTAAAGAAGACATGTTGGCTGCTGGAGCTGAGGAAAAAGGCTAGCTGAAGGAAGGAATGACTACTATCAAGGTGTTCCTGCTATAACAGTTGTTTGTGTTTGTCCACTAATGGACCGCATTGCGGCTAAAGCTGAAAGATTACTTGGTAACTTCACCACAAATCTAGCTGAGGCTTGGATGAACATTCGCGCCAAGTTTGATGGTGGAAATTGTTTTAACAGATGCTCCAGAAGGCCATGGCACTGCAGATTCTAAGGTGGTGCTCTAAGACAAAATTTGGGAACCAAGTGGTCACCTATTGTTTGGGAAAAGGTTACACACACAGAACCAACCAGTTCCTTTACATGTTTGTATGACAGCAGAGAGAAACGTCTGTACAAAAAGCAAAACGCTGGAAAAGACACATGATTGGGAGGAAACAGAGCAGTTCCACTCAAGCTAAACAGGAATATGAACCAGATGCCATCGATGCCAGGTTGTTGCTGATCACTCTTCTCACCAGCTTTCAATTTTGAAAGCGAAATTTGACGAAGATTTCGTACAGGTAACCAAGGAGCGGGTGAAAAAAATTTGTGAAGCAACAATCCCTCAATCTGATTCAGACCTATGGTATGTTGAAAGACGGAAAAGCCCCACTTCATCTAATTTTGCAGATGTAATGGCACGGAATCAGAAAACGCCTGTTACACCATTCATCAAGTGTTTACTATATTCCACATTCAAAGGAAACAGGTTTACGAAGATTGGATTAGCTGCTGAGAAGGCAACAGTTTCTGAGTATTGTGCAAAGAAAGCTACAGATGGTGACCCTGTTACAGTAGACCAGGCAGGCTTACAGATTCTTCATAATCATCCATTTCTTGCTGCATGCACAGACGTAATTGTCTCCTCATTGACATCTGGTGATAAGGGATTGCTTGAGGTAAAAAATGTTCTCGTGAACAAGCAGTTGACAAGAGGCAACAAAATATGTGTTTAATTTTTGTCTTATGCAGTCCAGTGGAAATCAACTGGTTCTGAAGAGGAATCATAAATTCTTCTACAAAGTTCAAGGTCAGCTGAATATTTTTGACATGAAGTGGTTGGATTTTGTGGTAAGATCAATTTCTCCACATCAACTCCGTATTGAAAGGATATTGGTTGACAAGAACTTGTGGGTGAAGAAGATGCTACCAAATCTGACAGCATTCTACTACACTTGTCTGCTACCAGCATTGTGTGCACCAAGATATGGGAAGAGTCCAGGCATCTGAGAACTGTTGTCCAATTATTTGAATTAGACTTTTTTTTATATACCTCATATAGTTACCAATGGAATGTATGAAATGACTAAATAAGTTTAAAAATAGTTCCAGAATTCTATACACATTCTCATTTTATAAAATTATTTTACAGTTTTTACAGAAAGAAATAAAACAGGAGCCTAGTAAGCCTAGTTGTAGTGGCACCAAACCCCAAACCACCACAAGATCTACCACAAGGGCTGCAAGGCAACGTTTTGATGGTCGGGAAATTTCCTAAAAGTGGGTGGTTGATGAGTCATCAGGTATTGAGAAATTCATATTTTTTTTCTGGATGCTACTAGAAGTTTTTGATGTAATAAGTCATTCTACATTCCATATCATACAATAGTAGGCTTATAGTAAATAGCTTAAAGGGATAATAGGCGTTAGAACGAACATAAAATTTTAAGTTCACTCAAATTTGGACAATAACAGTATATATCCATCAGTGGACTTACCTATACATCAAAATCCCTCTAAAATCCGATAAATCCCCAAAATAAAGTAGTTAATCATAAAACGCTTGAGCCATCCATCAAGCGATTTTCAAATCGTGTAAATATAAAGGGAAGTAACTCTAACATGTAAGTTTTCACGCGTCCTTGACCCCTACTGTTGAATTCCACAATGATGTTTTAGCGTTGATTTACCAGACGCTTTTATTCTCAAACTGAATGGAATCGTCACTGGCTCACTTTTTTTTAAAATTCCGGATATATTTTTATTGTGGCTTTTTAAAATTTGGTAAAGTGTGGGATGCATACTTATTTAACTAATAGTCAATATGAAACACAAATATAAGCCGTAGGACGAGTGTGTTCTAACGCCTATTATCCCTTTAAGAGAAGTAGGCTTTATAATGTATATAGCAAGACAAGATAACTTAAACCTGTACTGTATCTTTTATTTTACCTCAAACAAATAAAAGAATACCTTTTTTCCACTTATATTATATGTAGATAAGTGTAAATGGTATCATGGTAGTGTTTTAGATGTTACTTCTGGTAGCGATGGTAACCCTGGTGCTGTTTTATTACCATTCAGAAGAGGAAACATATTCCATCAACCATCTGATGCAGGATTTTAATGAAGATTCTGTCAAATTTGTTGATGCATGATATGCATCTGTGAGGAGACACATTAATCCTTTGGGAAAAACGTGTGCTGTGTGTTGCGTCATAAAAGGTCGATCATTCGGAACATTGGCTTGCGATTCAAAATTCAAGATTTGATTCTTGAAAGAGGTGGCCTTCACATGGCATGCAGATTCTAAGATTGGGCTATTGTGGTTTAGTTATGTAAGGTTTGATTCTGTTTGAAAAAAATAAATTGTAATCATCAGGCTTTTCTTGGTCTATGGGAATAAGTGAAACACCCAAATTGTTACCAATATTTGGTAAGTACATATTTCTTAACATTTTTTACAATTTTTTTTATATGTTTGTCAGTGATCTTTAAGCTTGTTACATGTCTTGATGCCGCTTGCATCTTATTTACAGGTTAAGGGAACTTTTAGAATGTGTGATGGTTTTGCCAACTTGCAAGGTTTACCTTGAAGAGTCACGGTTACCCATTTGAAGATATATTGATTTATTAAGTATCGCTGCCTTCTTTCCTCAAATTGTTATATTGTTATTTTGTACATATTGGTCTATGACCCAAGTATTGAAGTAAAATATATTATTGAGTGGCAAATTAGAAATTTGCCACTCTTTGTTTTCATTAGACTTTTTGCAGTGCGTTCTATCGACTCGAAAAACTCGAAAATGGTATAGAAATTTGGTTTGAAAAATAAGATAAGATACGTACTGGAATAGAAAATAAATATATAAAACCAAATTTTTTACGCATCAGTAGTTAGTAATTGCATAATTATAATATACATAATTGCATAACTTTGTTGCTAATTATCCGATCGCTTTGAAAATTACAGAATATAGAGAAGTCGCCTATAGAAATAAAACCGCATCATAAAAAAATTTCTACCGCTTCCGGTTCTTGCATGAGAACTTCCGGGTTTTAGAACCGCGTTGGGTCAGCCAGCTTCCGGTGTATGTAAGAAATCAGTACAAAAGCTATACATTCCGGATTCGACGTTATTCGCTTGTAAATTGTAAAAATCCACTTCCGGGATTCTTAAGATATTTAAAAAATTCTTTTTGCAATATGCTAGAAATAGTTATTCAAAAAAACGAAGATGAAAAAATCTGGACCGGAAGCAAAAGATAAGCCGCCATATTGAAATGTCAAACTTTTGTTAAATTCAAAAAGCGATTTTTGTATCTTCTGACTAGAGGCGATTGCGCAATCATATTTGGGAGCCGATTTTTGAATTTTGATTTTAATTTTCTTTCATTTCTATTTTAATTTTTTGGTAATGACCAAAACTTCATAGGCCCGTATTTCGTGACCATGACCTTTGGGGACCTTTTGACCTGGACAGGATTTATTGCCCTTGGTGATATCTATCCACTGATATTTTCATTTGTGTTGTCCGATGATTACATCCGGTTTTATTGCCGATTGAAATTTGTGATTTTTATTTTTAAAGAGCTCTGTCACATGAACTAATTCACAAAAAACAAAAATTCATATTGAATCTGTTTACAGTTTATTCTCTCTTTTTAATATATAAATCCCCATATTTCCACTAAAAATGCGCTTTTTAGTATTTGAAAATTTTGTATTTTCTTCTCTACTAACTGTGCGTAATTTTCTTTAAATCGAAATGGTGGCTCTGGAGATGCTCCGATTCGTGTAATTTTGATGCCTATAGAATGTTATATCGATTGTTGAATTATATTTGGAAACCGATTTTTGAATTTTGATTGTGATTTTGATATTTACCTGATATAAAAAATTCAAATGGCGTATATTGTAACCTTGATCGTTGGTGACCTTATGAGCTGCACAAATTTGATAGCTCTCGAAAAGATCTGTCCATTGATATATTATATTTTGATGTACGATGTATACTTTCCGTTTTATCACCATTTGAAAATTGCGAATTTCATCGTTAAAAACTGTTTGTTTAATTATGTGTTTGGGCGATCTACATGACACGAGTTTCAGCGAACCAATTATGCTTTAAAATAAAACGACTTATACTCTGTAAAAAAATGTTAGTGTTCTACTGAAACTTTGTGGGCAGTTTTAAAGCGTATGTCAAAACTGCTACGCACTGCGTCAGAACCTCGCGAAGCCTGGGGATCTAGTTATTATTATTATAATTGGGAAATTTTGTGAAGGAAAGAAATTCAAATAATGAAAATAGATTAAAGAGATTGTTATGATTGACAACAAATATAGAGACCTCCTTTATTGGAAATTGTAAAATATCTATTGTCTACGTACTGAATTTTTCTATACTATATTGTACTGCTATTGTCACACAATAATCTTCTTGGACAATGAAGTGGTCCTTTGTTTTGAGAACTGTGTGCTATGGTAACAAAAAGCGTTTATAAAGATTGATTGAAAGCATTTCGAAGTGGACTGAATTTGATTGTAAAGTTATAAAATAAAAACAATATTGCAAATTGCAGCGTCGAACTTCGAGCTGTTGAATTGACGTTATGTCAGAAATAACGTTGCTACTGTTGCATTTTTATATGGTTCAAAGTACACTGTTGCTAAATGCTGATTGTACTGATACAGTCTACATGAAAATTTCATTCAACGAAATCTTACTAAATGGCTACTCTGGTTTTTCTTCTTCTGTAAACTCGGTAAAGGAATGTTTAGAACTTTGCAGAGTTGATGTTTTATGTAAATCTGTTGGTATTGACACCAGTAAAATGGATTGTTATTTATATGATGGTCGAGTTTATGCTCGGTTGTCAGGGACAGTCAATATCTATATGATATATTACTGGCAACTTGAAGGTAAGGGATTTGTTTTATCTTCTTTATAAGTATGTAAATACATAATGACAGCAGGTGTGGGCTCTATGACGATATTTGTCATGACATACGATTATAAAAATACTTGTGCACTCAATGCGATTCAAAGAAATCATTCCCTTGCAATTCCCAAAAAAGGAAAATTCCGTTCTGAACAAATTTTAGATACAGTCAAAAGGCTTTGATAGACATCAGAATATCGGATAGACGAAGTTTTATTCTATATTATGTAATTTTCAGTTGGATAAGCGATAGATAACTTAACTTAACCAATTGTGGTCGGCTTGTAAAATTAGCGGGTAGCAACACTAGGGAGTTCGATATCGCACCGATAGATAACCTAGAAGCTCATAAACGGTGTAAGCTTAATTAATACCCAGTTTATAACGGTATAAAATTTTGTTCTGGTTTAAGGTTACACCGCTTCTTACAATGTTATAGTGTTTCATTTTTGAATAAAAATGATGTTTATATGAAGAATTCTGTAAAAATGATGAAGTATTTATGATGATCTAGTTTTAATTCATATTGTCTCAGATTTAAAATTGCGCTTTTTTTTTTGTTGATGTTGAAGATGATACACTATCAACAGAAAAGTAGTAAAAAATTATTATTAACAAGTATCAAAAGTAAGAAAGCCATATATGAAAAATACCCCCAAAAATAAAATGTGAAATAAATATTTGTATTAAAAAAATTAACGAAAAATTAAATCCACGATAGTTTAGGAAATAGAATCCATTTCAAAACTGAGAAAAGGCTGATGTATATTGAATTAAGAATTGGTCAACATTAAGAAAGGAATTGAACTTGAGAGTTGGTGTAAAACGATTTTGTAATTTTAAATACATATTAAGCGAAGATAACTCGAAAAAAAGCAAATATTAGTTTTAGATATTCATTTTCGATTTGACCTAATTGAAAAAAATTTGGTCAAAACAGAAATACTATACTACATTTTCAAATTGAGTTAGAGGCGTTTCCGAATGCATAAAGTATCGATTTATCATGTTATCTTTAAATATTTAGTAAATATACTTCAGTTCTTGTACTATTTCAGCTGAAAGTCTAATAAATTTATTATTTCAGATGAATGTCCTATACTTGTATTATTTTCAACTAAATGCACTATACATTTTGTATACATTAAGAATCCTATCAGTTAAGTATGCAGTATATATATAATTCAATGCTTATGTTATTTCAGCTGATTGCCCTATACATCTTGGATACACTGAACATCCTACCAGTAAAATATGTAGTAAATTTTACTCCGACGTTGTAAACTGGACTAATGCTCAGGAAATATGCGAGACGGACGGAGGCCATTTATTTGTAGCAGATACAGCAGAGAAGATAGCTATTCTTCGTGAGTCTTATATTATTCATCTGCGGATAAGCATATAACAAAAACTGTACACTTTTGAAAATGCATGAGGCGTCTAGCTTTGGTAACTTGTACACTAAGATTCTTTTTTAGATTTGTGGGGGAAGTCAGATTTGACCTCTGGTGGACAGTCCTACCTATGCTATTGCCCAAACATGCTTAACTTCAAAACCAAATAGTCCGGAAAATTGGTGATTCCAATTAATTGGTAATTCTAGGATTGTTTACAACAGGAGCTGTGGACAACACCGACCACAATCCAAGCACTAAATCTGCAAGTGATTCCTTCTTTGGCACCGGAATTTCACTTTTGCAGCATCTGTTTCACACACACATGGCGGAACTTAACGTAATGTACAAGTCAGAGTGGCCAATGACTTACACAAATTGCCACTAGCTGTCTTCAAGAGACCTTCCAACCCCTTGGCTGTATGTATTACAAAAGAGAAAAATACTTGAATCAGCAAAATCAGGACTACTATTGAAGAAGGCAAACATGGGTGCCTTTATATCTTGGTTCTGTGGCATGATAGAGCCCTCCATGAACATCGTCAAGACGGCAGCGCATTATTTGAACCCACTTCATCTGACCTGGCCAGACACTCACAAAGAGGATCACTGTGACACCAAGCTTGATGGCTACGTGCTTGCATGAAGAAGGTGGTTGGAAGATAGTGGTTTGCCATTTGCTGTGTGGACAGCGAGGACATGTGTCCCCTTTGACCTCTGACTGAAAACCCTATCATTGCCTGTAACTAGAATTAGGTAACACGGGTTATGCCCTATAAGACAATTTACCAAATTAGTAAAAATGTGGTAGTTGACTTTGCACTCTTTTTGATTGTTTCTGTTGAAGATCATATTGTATTTAGTTTTATTGCTGGATTAATTCCTTTAATCCTATTAATATTATCCTTACGTTTGTTATTTAACTGCTTTTTAAAATAACCCTATTTGTGATAATTAAGGATCCATCGATAGTTTAATGATTTGGCGGCCCTGTCGTTATATTAGTTTTCATTAGTTCATTCAGGTGCAAAGCAAAATAAACCTTATTCTTCCTTTCTATTCAGAATCTAACTACATAATTGGAGCAACAGATATTTTTCAAGAAGATGATTGGAATTGGTTAAACGGCGTTCCTGTAGATAGAAATATGTTTAAAATTGGAGAGCCGTCTAATTCACATGGTGATGAAAATTGCTTAATAAATTTAGCTAACGCTGTGCCTAGCTTTAACGACGTCCCTTGTTCTTATTCATATAAATTTATTTGTGAAGTTCCAACTAAAATAGCTTTCAATCAGTAACTAATTATTAATTAAACATGCTAAAGGCTGTATGATTATATGCTTAAAATGAAATATGAATTGTATTTAATGTATAATGATTTAAGTTTATGTATTATCGCATATTGTTAAGCAAAAATAGGGTTCATTCGATTTGAACACGTCCTTAGCGAACCACTGTATAACCCACACAAGAAAAAAAACATTTGATGTTATGTTTCAATGTTCGATTCCCATTATAAGTCTCTTCATCGAGGGACGATTCTTATACGCCCGTAATTGGGAATTATTATATTACAGAATGATATTTTTAATGCTGTATCTCTTTACGATTCCAAATGTATTAACTTCAAAACCAACTTGTAGTGATCTAGGTTACATGAAACTTAAATACAGTGCAACATTAATAGATATCTATTCTTATGTTGCGAAATCTGTAATATCCGTACACAAATGTTTAGGACTCTGCAGAGTTGATGTTTTATGTAAATTAGTTGGTATTGACACCAGTAAAATGGATTTTTATTTATATGATGGGAGAGTTTATGCTGAATTACCTGGAACAGTTATACATCATGTGAATAAGAAATTCTCTGCTTCTAGAAAAATGTACAAGATAAAACAATTAAAAAAAGGCAAAGCGATAATCTGAAGGTCGTGCTGGATATTTAGACCGTGAGGTATAACTGTTTGTAATCCAGAAACTCTCCCTTTGCAATCGCTTCGTGTAAGGTTTGGTTATTGTGGATTGTTATTTATAGAATGGTAGAGTCATTACAGATATGATAATATGATTGGCCACTTGAAGGCAATGGATTGGCTTCTGTCTTCTTTTTAACTATGCAAATGCGTATGCATATAATATCTAAATATTAATGTTAAAATAAGTGTATTAAATTAACCATAATTCAATACGACTAGAATTATTTCAGCTGAATGTCCCTTGTAGTATACCATGGATACTTTAAATTTCCTTCCAGTAAAATATGTGGCTAATGTAATCCAGTACCTGTATTATTTCAGATTAATGTCCTAAAATTGTATTTTTTCATATGAATGTCCTAAAATTGTATTATTGCAGATGAATGCACCATATATCTTGGATACAATGAACAGTAAATTTTGTTGTAAATATGATTCAGTACTAATGAATAATTCAATCAATTTAGTGTATAATCTGATTAATTTTAAGATTCGTCTAATAGTGTGTGAATAAAGATACGAAAATAATAATAAAAAAGCGAATAAGAATCAAATATGCTAAGATACTGTCATCGATCTGCACATGCCCCAAAAAATCACCCATAATCGAATATTATGTTATTTGAGATTTTGTCCTTTGTTCAGGGTGTTATAAGAAGCCCTGGTCTAGGTCACAAGTAGAGACTATGCTATGAATTTCAGTATTCATCATTTTTATACGCCCACATGAAATGGGGGGCGTATATTGTCGTCACCCACATCCGTCCGTCCGTCCGTCCGTCCGTCCACAATTGCTCGTAAACACTCTACACGGTGTAATTCTTGACGGATTTAGATGAAACTTAATATGAGTGTTTATGATCACGCAAGGATGAACCCTATTGAAAATCAGCGAAATCGGAAAAAAAATAGTATTAGTTCGTGCCCTTGTTCTTGCATGGCTCGTAAACACTCTACAACGTGCAATTCTTGACCGATTTTGATGAAACTTTGTGTGAGAGTATGTTATAACTCAAGGATAAACCCTATCGAAAATCAGCGAAAAACATTTAGTATGAGTTATTGCCCTTGTTCTTGAAAACTCGTTCAATTTTAGCTTGTAAACACTCTTGAGAGAACAATTTTTAATGGATTTTAATGAACCTTGGCCTGAGTATTTGTTATCACCAAAGGATGAAGCCTATTAAAAACCAGTCAAATTGAAAAAAAATTAATATCAGTTATTGCCCTTGTTTTTCAAAACGAGTTCAATTTTTAGCTTGTAAACACTCTACAAAGCACAGTTATTGACTGATTTTGACGAAACTTGCTGAAATTGTTTAATATCACCCAAGAATGAACCCTTTTGAAAATAGCACATATCGAAATATATTTCATAGGAATTATTGCCCTTGTTCTATAAAATGTGTTGGATTTTTGCCTTGTAAACACTCTACAAGTCACAATTCTTGAGCGATTTTTATACGCCCACATGAAATGGGGGGCGTATATTGTCGCCACCCACATCCGTCCGTCTGTCCGTCCGTCCGTCCGTCCGTCCGTCCGTCCGTCCGTCCGTCCGTCCACAATTGCTCGTAAACACTCTACACGGTGTAATTCTTGACGGATTTAGATGAAACTTAATATGAGTGTTTATGATCACGCAAGGATGAACCCTATTGAAAATCAGCGAAATCGGAAAAAAAATTAGTATGAGTTTGTGCCCTTGTTCTTGAATGGCTCGTAAACACTCTACAACGTGCAATTCTTGACCGATTTTGATGAAACTTGGTGTGAGAGTATGTTATAACTCAAGGATAAACCCTATCGAAAATCAGCGAAATCGAAAAACATTTAGTATGAGTTATTGCCCTTGTTCTTGAAAACGCGTTCAATTTTAGCTTGTAAACACTCTTGAGAGAACAATTTTTAATGGATTTTAATGAAACTTGGCCTGAGTATATGTTATCACCCAAGGATGAAGCCTATTGAAAACAAGTCAAATCGAAAAAAAATTAATATCACTTATTGCCCTTGTTTTTGAAAACGCGTTCAATTTTTAGCTTGTAAACACTCTACAAAGCACAGTTATTGACCGATTTTGACGAAACTTGCTGAAATTGTTTTATATCACCCAAGAATGAACCCTTTTGAAAATAGCACATATCGAAATATATTTAATAGGAATTATTGCCCTTGTTCTATAAAATGTGTTGGATTTTTGGCTTGTAAACACTCTACAAGTCACAATTCTTGAGCGATTTTGACATAACTTGGCATGAGTATTTCTAATCACTTAAGGGTGAACCCTATTGAAATTCAGTTAAATCGAAAAATATTTAGTATCAGTTATTGCCCTTGTGTTTGAAAACGCGTTGAATTTTAGCTTGTAAGCACTCTAGAAAGAACAATTCTTAATGGATTTTGATAAAACTTGGCTTGAGTATTTGTTTTTACCCAAGGATGAACCTTATTGAAAATCAAATAAATCGAAATATATTTAGTGTCAGTTATTGCCCTTGTGTTTGAAAACGGGTTAACTTTTTGGCTAATAAACACTCTAGAAGGTACAATTCATGACCAATGTTGACAAAACTCACTGAAATTGTTGGATATCGCAAGGGATGAGCCTAATTGAAAATTAAAAATATCAAAATATATCTAATATGAATTATTGCCCTTGTTCTTTTAAACGCGTTCGATTTTTGTCTCGTAAACACTCTACATGGCACAATTTATGATGGATTTCAATGAAACTTGGTGTGAGAGTGTGTTATAACTCAAGGATGAACCCTATTGAAAATCAGCTAAATTGAAAAAATTTTTAGTATGAGTTACTGCCCTTGTTCTTGAAAACGCATTCAATTTTAGCTTGTAAACACTCTAGAAAGAACTATTCTTAATGGATTTTGATTAACTTTGGCTTGAGTATTTGTTTTTACCCAAGGATGAACCCTATTATAAATCAAATAAATAGAAATATATTTAGTGTAAGTTATAGCCCTTGTTCTTGAAAACGCGTTCAATTTTAGCTTGTAAACACTCTAGAAAGAACAATTTTTAATGGATTTTGATGTAACTTGGCTGGAGTATTTGTTGTCTCCCAAGGATGAACCCTATTGAAAATCGAAAAATATTTAGTACAAGTTATTGACCTTGTTTTTGAAAACGCGTTCAATTTAACTCGCAAACACTCTAGAAAGAACAATTTTGAATGGATTTTGATGAAACTTGGCTTTAGTATTTGTTTTCTCACAAGGATAAATAAACCCTATTGAAAATCAGATAAATCGAAAAATATTTAGTGTCGGTTATTGCGCCTGTTTTCAAAAACGCTTTCAACTTTTGGCTTGTGAACACTCTAAACATTCCTTTTTGACAAAACTCGCTGAAATTGTTTAATATCAACCAAGGATGAGCCTTATTAAGAATAAAAAAAAAATCAAAATATTATTAAGGGTGAACCCTATTGCAAATCATAAGTATACCGAAAAATATTTAATGAGTTGTTATTAGGTACAATTCTTGACAGTTTTTAATGAAACTAGAGACCCTAGAATAAAATAGGTTGGTAGGTTGAATAATTCATTCCACTTATTGTAACCTTACTGAAAAGTTTTTATTTGAAATAAATGCTGCCAGTGGGCGTATATTACCTTGCCTGGCAAGCTATCTTAATAAGACTGGTCTGTTTCTGAAGAAATCAAGCGATTATCAGATTGTCATGCTGGATATTTAGATCGTGGTGTACAACTGTTTTTATTGTGGAAACCGAAACCTTTTGTATGGACATAACAAAAAGATCTTCAATGGAATGATTAGTTGACTTGAATGGTTCGCGAATCTATCTTTGTATGGAAAATGTCTAAGCGATAACCACTATTATTATTTATTATTGAGTGGCAAATTAGAAAATCTGCCACTCTTTGTTTTCATGAGACTTTTTTTTTTTTTTTTTTCGGGAAGCTCCCTAGCCCAACTCGAAAATGGTATAGACATTTGGTTTGAAAAATACGATAAGATACGTACTGGAATAGAAAATGAATATATAAAACTAAAATTTTTACGCATCAGTAGTTAGTAATTGCATAATAATAATTGAATAATTGCATAACTTTGTTGCTTATTATCCGATCGCTTTGAAAATTACAGAATATAGAGAAGTCGCCTATAGAAATAAAACCGCATCATACATTTTTTACCACTTCCGGTTCTTGCGTGAGAATTTCCGGTTTTTTAGAACCGCGTTGGGTCACCCAGCTTCCAGTGTATGTAAGAAATCAGTACAAAAGCTATACATATATACTATCAGGCATAATTAGAACCCTTTTAGAATAAAAAATCCAAACCGGAAGTGATACTTTATGTGTCATCACAGAACGGTAACATTCAGCAAAATTTTAATAAGTCCGCTAATTTTTATCCGATTTGTCCGATTTTGGTGTTTTTCGAAACCTTGTTACTTTATCTAAAACTTGTTGGGAACAGAATTTTGATTTTCAAATTTAAATTTTTTTAATGCCCGATTGAATTATTTTGAAAATTCAAAAGGCCAAATACAATGACCTTGACCTTCAATGACCCTGAATTTTTTTCAAGTAGGATGTTCTTGACCTAAGCTATCCACACATATGCCTATTATGATCGACAACAATTATATCAAATGACCTTGACCTTCAATGACCCTGAATTTTTACAAGTAGAATGTTCTTGACCTTTGCTATCCACACATAGGCCTATAATGGTCAACAACAATTTTTTTTATACCCGTTTTAGTTTTTTTAAAAATTCAAAAGGCTATATCAAGTGACCTTGACCTTCAATTACCTTAATAATTTTCAAGTCAAATAATGTACTTGACCTAAGCTGTCCATACATATGCTTATAATGGTTGTTAAACAGTTTGACTGTTTAAAAAGGCTATATCATGTGACCTTGTATCAAGTGACCCCATAGAGGTTGTTTGCCACTCTCAGTACTGTTCACAGTTCTAGTTATTATTATTATTATACAACATATTTATAGTGCACCCTTTCACTTACGTGTTCAGGGGCACTTTACAATAAAAATCTATAAAAATAATTACAGTACAGTAGAATACAATTATAGTTGATAATTTAAGAGTAGGCTTATAATAAAATGAATTAATAAAACTAGATAAAATGAATTGAATGATAAAAATATAAAACTTAATATTAAAAGCTTGATTAAAAAGATGAGTTTTGAGGTTTTTCTAAAAAGCAATAAAAGATGTACATGTACGAAGTATAAAAGGTAATTTATTCCATAAAACTGGTGCTTGAAAACTAAAAGATCTTTGTCCATAGGAAACAAGCTTTACAGAAACTGGTTTTAAAAGTAATTTATCAGCTGATCTCTTGCGAATTCTATTGGATCTCAGAATTTGCGATTTGATTATGCCAGAAAAGGTATGCTTCTGATATAATGTTTTTGTTTGATTGAAACTCCTTTGAATACAGTTGTATCCAAGAAATTCATGCTATATTCTGAGTTGTAAGTTTTATAGAAGGATGTTGATTATTTAGAATTTCGAAATACTCCCAAAAATTTGCCAATGATTCTGTCCAAATTATAAAAATATCTTCTGAAAAACTCCCATAGAACAGAGGTTGAAAATGAAAAAATAAGTGAGCTTTCGTGTTCCAATTCCCATTTAGAAGTTTCGAGGTAAATCTTTCTATTGCAAGTGAAGTTTTTTTGCGTGAGGCATAATCCTAATAAATCTTTTTTTTGTCTGAACATTCAGAAATGGGATTTCTGAAAAAGGCCTTTAAAACAGCGTCTTAACCGAATTTGTTATCAATATTCTTGTACATACTCGTTACATTGAAAGAAATAAAAACGAATTGTCTGAAAGAAATGAAAACGAATTTTCTGATATATCTAATTTTCTAATGTTTTCTATAAAATCGATAGTGTCGTTCAAGTACGACGGATGTTCTGCAAGCAATTGCTTGTAAAAAATGGTCAATATATAAGGAAACTTTTGTTCCTCAGGAGAAACCATGACGATAAATTTTCTGGAGAGAAAAGTTTTCTTTATGGCAAAAGTACTCATAATCAACGTATAGAAAGGTTTGTGGGCATAATAATTTCGTAAGCAGGTTGGTCAATTTTGGAGTGACCTGTTCCTGAGTTAACCGATGACGAAGTAGCATTGTATGTAGGAGACTTTTTAGACAAAAGCCTTTTGCAGTTCTGCTTCTTACAGCTTATTCAGGTAAGTTTAAATGTGTATCAACACATCAACCTCTTTGACATAATTACAACATATCCATTCAGCCTTATCAGATACAGTCAAGATACAAATAAACAAAATTGTATGATACGCTGGCCAAGTGACACCGAGTTTAAACCCCTATATCCCGGAATACCGCATACCACAGGTCCTAACATAACCTGACATCTGTTTTTGATTACCTCGTAATTGCTGAAACTCGCATAGATCGAATTAGCTACTAGACAGTGATTTATGTGCAAGTGATTATCACAAGTCACATAGACTCCATTTACTAATTATTAGCGCACTACCCCCAAGTTAAAAACAAATGAAGACAATAAATGTCTACCCCCACCACCACCATTGCGTTATAATATTTACTTTATTTACTTTTTAGATTACTAACTTCTGAACACATTTTCTTAGGGGCCGGTTCGATATAGTACTTCCATCTTCATCAGCTATGAAGTTATGAAGGTGGACGTACTCCATCGAAACGTCATTTGATAAATATTTTTTAGAAGTTAATAATCCATGTGTTATTATTGCATAAGCTGAATACATTAACTCTTACAATTATTAATAACATGTAATATGTTATAACATTTCAGAATGACATCGACGGTCACGTCTAGGAATACACATCACATCTCATTTTGCTGTAATGCATTTAGACAAGGAAACCGACCTATCATTATTTACTATTTGACAGAGTTGTATAACATGGAAAATCGCCTCTGTGTTGTTGACCCCGAAGACGTATCATTCTGTGAGGAGGAGATAAAACCCAAAGAGCACATCTCCTGTTAAGTGATTCTACCGTACCAGAACTTTGCTTTTTATACGCCCATATTAAATGGGGGTGTATTTTGTCGTCACCCACGTCCGTCCGTTCGTCCATGCGAGAGTTTGTTATAACTCAAGGATGAACCCTATGGAAAAGGTACTATTCATGATCAACGTGACCAAACTAGCTGAAATTGTTTGATTTCACCCTATTGAAAATAAAAAATATCAAAATATATCTAATATGAATTATTGGCCTTGTTGATTAAAACTTGTTTGTCTCGTAAACACTGTACATGGCACAATTCTTGAATGATTTTGATGTGTTATAACTCAAGGATGAACCCAATTGAAAATCAGCGAAATCGAAAAATATTTAATATGAGTTATTGCACTTGTTCCTTATAACGTGTTTGATTTTTGTCTCGTCAACACTCTACATGGCCCAATTCATGACCATTTTGATGAAACTTGGTGTGAGAGTGTGTTTTAACTCAAGGATGAATCCTATTGAAAATCAGCAAAATCGAAAAATATTTAGTGAAGCATTAAATGTACTTAAAAAAGACGATAGCATTGTAATTAAAAAGAGTGACAAAGGTTCATGTTGCGTTATATTAAATAGGGAAGATTATATTGCAGAAGCAGAGCATCAATTGAATAATCCTAAACACTATGCAATTTTACCGGAGCCGATTTTTAAAGAAACTGCTAATATGATAAACAATATTCTTGCCGACTTAGTTAAAACAAGTCATTTAAAACAGAAACAATATGACTATCTTTCTGCCAAACCTGATTGCCGCGAGAGACACTTATACACTTTGCCGAAAATTCATAAGAATCCTACCAAGGATTGGTTCATGCCTAATAGAATCCCTAAGGGCGCCCGATTATCTCTGACTGTGGTAGTGAGTCTTATGCAGTGTCAGAATACATCGATCATTTCTTACTACCACTAGCATGTCAACATCGAGCCTACCTTAAGGACACAACTGACTTTGTCAATAAAATAAAAAACCTTCAAGTCCCTTCAAATGCTATTCTAATTTCAATAGACGTAACTTCTATGTACACCAATATCGACAACACTACTGGCCTAATGGCAGTTCGCAAAGCTTTTGATAGAAACCCAGATCCAGACAGACCCGACGATGCAATTCTACAGCTTTTAGAGATTTGTCTTAGTCGCAATGATTTCACATTTAATGGTAAAACATATCTACAAACCTCAGGTACAGCTATGGGCAAACGATTCGCCCCTTCATACGCAAACCTTTTCATGGCAGAGTGGGAACGTGAGGTATTACCCCTTTGTCCATTTGACCCACTTTTCTATGGACGCTTCTTAGATGACATTTTCATGGTTTGGACTTACTCCATAGAACAATTTTGGCAATTTTTTGAAATCCTCAACAACCACCACCCGTCCATCAAACTAACAGCCAGTGTCAGTCACAAAAGCATAGATTTTCTCGATACTACTGTTTTTAAAGGTGATTCCATAGCGGAGACTAATAAATTAGATATTAAAGTATATTTCAAAGAAACCGACACTCATCAACTTTTGCATAAGAGCTCATTTCATCCAAAACATACATTTTCTGGAATTATTAAGTCACAAGTTTTACGATTTCACCGAATTTGCACAAGGCCTTCTAATTTCAACCAAGCCTGTACGATTGTTTTCTCAAAACTGAAAGAGCGTGGATACTCTAAACGATTTTTACGAAACATAAAAAATTCCACATTAGCACAGTTAGCAGCTAAAAATAGACTTTATGCCGAAGGGCCTCCAGGTTTAAGGAGTGCCCCATGTATGTCAACCAGATGCAAAACATGTCCCTTTATATCAGAAACGCATTATTTTCAAAGTAACTCTACGAATAAAAGATACCCGATCCAAGAGCACCTAACATGTGAAAACTCGAATGTAATATACTTAATTTCATGTAAAAAATGTCCCAAACAATATATCGGGGAAACAAAGAACAAATTACGCACTCGTTTTAATGCTCACAGATCAGATATTAAATTAAAAAAAGACAAGCCTGTTTCTAACCATTTCAATCTTGACGACCATTCACTTGACGATCTCACCCTAACCCCAATTGAGCGCATAGAAATCGACTTGCCCGAAGATGAAACTACCAAATTCCGTCAATCTAGAGAAGCCCATTGGATTGAGACATTGAATACAGCAAGACCCATAGGACTTAATATTCACCACAGTGTAGGCATAGCACCCTTTGTAGTTCCATTTAATACAACCAGTAATAAAGCAAGTAAGATAGTTCAAACCCATTATAAGAGTCTTCAAGAGAAATTTCCTCATGTCTATAAACAGAAAATGATAGTGGCATATTCAAAAAATCAGAACTTAAATGACAACCTTGTTCATAGCAAACTAAAAATAATCTGTACTTAACAGGTACTATACTACTCGCCCATCGGGCGAGTTATTTTATTTTTTCTAATTTCAGATCAGAAGAGAAGAAAATCATCCAACAGATCCAGATCCCAATTTCTCAATAAGATATTTGTTCCATCCTAGGCCTGTACATTTGGGAGATTCAATCCCTCCCTTCCCCGAAATCTAATATGAATTATTGGCCTTGTTGATTAAAACTTGTTGTAAACACTGTACATGGCACAATTCTTGAATGATTTTGATGTGTTATAACTCAAGGAAGAACCCAATTGAAAATCAGCGAAATCGAAAAATATTTAATATGAGTTATTGCACTTGTTCCTTATAACGTGTTTGATTTTTGTCTCGTCAACACTCTACATGGCCCAATTCATGACCATTTTGATGAAACTTGGTGTGAGAGTGTGTTTTAACTCAAGGATGAATCCTATTGAAAATCAGCAAAATCGAAAAATATTTAGTATGAGTTATTCCCCTTGTTCATGAAAACGCGTTCAATTTTAGCTTGTAAACACTCTAGAAAGAACAATTATTAATGGATTTTGATGAAAATTGGTTTGAGTATTTGTTTTCATCCAAGTATGAACCCTTGTTCTTGAAAACGCGTTCAATTTTAGCTTGTAAACACCTTAGGAAGACCTATTTCGAATGGATTTTGATGAAACTTGGTTTTAGTATGTTTTCTCTCAAGGATGAACCCTTATCAGATAAATCGAAAAGTATTTAGTGTCAGTTATTGCTCTTTCAACTTTTGGCTTGTGAACACTCTAAACATTCATTTTTAACATAACTCGCTAAAATTGTTTTATATCACCCAAGGAAGATCCCGATTAAAAATTAAAAATATCAAAATATTAATAAGGGTGAACCCTATAGCAAATCATAAAAATATCGAAAAATATTTAATGAGTTGTTATTAGATACAATTCTTGACAGTTTTTAAATGAAGCTTGAGATCTTTCAAAAAAATGTATATGGCGGAAGGTTAAATATTTCATTCCACTAATTGTTACCTTACTAAAAAGTTTTTATTCAAAATGCTGACAGTGGGCGTATATTACCTTGCCTGGCAAGCTATCTTTGATAATGCAGGAAAGGGACCTTGGTATGCCAAGAAAGTTTGGAACTGTATAAAATACTGAGACGAGAAATTATAGTTTAATTGTGAAAAGAAGTCTTCTGAAATTGAAAATATTTACATAATGATGTAGATTGTTTGAATAACTTATTTTGTCATTTTATGGCGAATACTTGGAGCCACCGATGAACTGAATTTGTGATTTCTTGAAATGACCATTGGCAAGTTCAATAACGGCCGTACTTGCACGTTCACCCCAGTTCATTCGGTTAATTATTTAACTGAAATGCATTGGTGTATAGTGTATAATTTACAATAGGGTACCTGTTGTATAGTTACTAGTTTGTTTGAGAAATTTCCCCCAACTTTTGGCGGTTTAGTGACCGCTGAGGGCAAGCTCCACATGCTCGAATCCACTGGGGCAGGGTGTAGGAAGCGTTTTCCTCCAAGAGGAAGTTAAGGATCAATGATCAATTTCCGTGCCTCTGAGACCATTGGTTTATTCCCACTTCGCCCCCAAACTTTTTCCATTTCGCTCCTTCCAATTTCGCCCCTTCCCATTCTGCCCCTTCCGAATTCGCCACTTTTCTGTTTTGCCCCTTTCCTATTTTACCCATTTATTATTTTGCCCCTTTCCAAATTCGCCCCTTTCCCATTTCGCCCCTTCCCATTTCACCCCTTCAGATTTCGCCCTTTCTCATTTCGCCCTTTCTCATTTCACCCCTGCTTAAAACCAATTGCATTATGACAAAAGGATGTCTTTTCTTCCAGTTCTTTTAAATTATTTTTAACTTTACCGTTAATCTCCATAACAATGCATATCAAAATCCACCAGACAGATATTTCGTAAGGCAGACATACTATCATTTCTCCAGCATAACAACTAAGTAACTAAGCTAGGTGGGGTTTGGTTTTCAGTATAACAGTGAGTCGTCATTAGGGTTGGCTTTATATACTACAACAACATTCTAAACAAAAGATGAAAATGAAAATATTTTATTTCCAGGAACTCTTCAAATACAAAAAAAAAAGGAATAAAAGGTTAACCATAATCCTGAAACTTTTACAGTTTAGGTGATGGAAAATACATGCAGTAATAATGAAATGAAAGTGGGTTATGGAATGTAAACTTATGGTATCTTTACAATTTACAAAATTGCAGAAATTACAAAATAGCAAAAACAAAACATAAAACCATCATATTATCGCATCGTTTTAGTTAACTCTGATTAAATAAAGTCCATGTGGATTACTTGTGCTCCACAAAGATAGAATATAGTTCACGTTGTGTTTTTCTTGTTAATGTTTTAATAACTTCATAATTGTTCACATCATTTTTACAATAATTAAAACCAGGTTAGATGTGCGTCCGATCTGTGCAAATGGCGGCGAATACATGAGGACTCAGTCCAGTAAAACATTTTATGCTAACGAATTTAGTCCGTTCTATTTTTAGAAATCCTCTTTCTCCCTTCCTTTAAGGGTTTTTGCATGCCCATTTTTGACTAATTTTTGGTCTAGATTTGCAATTTGATGACTGAAATTGCATTCTCTTTCAGAATATCTGAGATAATGAGAAATTTAATTGGCCGAAGGTTATTTCTAAAAATAGTGGTTTTGTGTGCAGTGACAGTCAAGCGGATGTTGATAAAATGTAGTGGTTTACTTTCATTTGGTTTAGTTCAAAATTTTCATTTTTCATCCTGTATGTGATTTCTGTACAGAAACCAAGTATTGGCCTGGCTTTCATGAGACATATATGAAAGTTTTCAACGGGATTTCTGGAAAAAGTTCTAGAAGGTTGAATTTTGTGATTTAACATGGAAATAGATGGCAAATGAATGAGTGGACTAAGTCCTGAATGAGGTTTTTTCTAGGGTTGCCCACCCTTGGCGGAAATGGTTTAAGACCACTACTCCTTCTACACGGATTCAGACAACAACACACATTTAAATTGTCCGAACTATTCCACAGTCCATTACCTAAGCGGATGATTGAAGAACACTTTTGAATTCTTTTCTGAATTGTGGAAAATTATCATATTTTTTCGACGGCTTCAATAAGTAGGAACAAGTGTGGGCGATTGGACGCCTAGCAAACTCGGACTGTATAACAAATGCCATATCAATGTGATTACACACTAATAGATCAGAGCCTGTTGTGAATCGTAAGAAATTCTTCAAATTCGATTCATCTAATTCTCTCACAAAACGCAAGAGATAATTGGATACTTCCATCCCTTCCATAGTCACGATTTCAGGAAACTTTAACAATTTAATCACCTTTTGCGTTGTTGGGTAAAAGTCTCTGTACATGGTGTATAGGCGTGTCTTGTCCATTTTCAGACAAGCGAGGATTGGACTAAAACACTTGACAACAAACGTGGGCTTTTGAACAAATTCTTTATGGGCAATTTCTGTTACAATTTGGTGAATATTTTGTTGGTTTTGGATCACCTTTCCATCATATCTGCTCATCAGATCAAGCAGTTCGGATCTGTCAACTGATTCAATGTCAGAAAGTGCTTCCTTCAATGTGTCACGGTCTGTAGGAGGAAGATACAGCATAAAGTTACCGTGTAAGTCTGTATTTACCTGTCCCAGGAAGCACTGGTCAAGAAAACCTTGGGACATTTGCACAGGGAAATAACTAACTGCTCATCCTCAAAAATTCCAGTGATGCTAAGCACAGCTTGCATTAAATCATTTTCAAAATCCTGATACTGGAGTTGATTCTGGTGAAAGTCAATATCATTTTCCAAGTCATGGTGCGTGGTGGTTGTGTCATGTGAAAAGTCTACAATACCTGTTGTGCCGAAAGCGGTGGTAATAGAGGTGTATTTTTCGTGATTTTTTCCCAGGTTTGCAGTGGCGAGGTCAGAATAACCCGTATCTGGTGGTAAATACATGTATGTGTTTTGATTCAGAATCAAATAATGCTGCCATGGACGTTGCATATGACGTTGCGATGGTGACTGAGGAACTTCGAGGAATATTGCTGGGACATCCTTCAACACCTGTCGCGGCTTCAGATTGAACAGTCCTTGTGCCCTTCCGCTGCCGGCGACAAACATTTTTTTCTCAAAAATTAACTTTATGTTCATCTTTACGAGAAGGGCCTCTTCGTGTAATAATTTAATCAATACATATAATTCGACGTTTCCCCTTGTGGCCTTTCGATTTAACTTATTGTGCCACCCCTCAACATCATTATTGGTCCGTACAGACTTCCCGTACACAGACCAGTCTGATACAGACCACACACTGTTTTCAAACCATGCTGTTCGAATGTAATCGAACAGAGTACTTATTTCTGGAGTTATATTGTATATCGCCAAAATCCACCTATGTGGATTTCACGTGTACCCCTACCTTTTTTCTCTTTTACTTGAACACTTTTTTCATCTGAACGGTGCATACATCCTTACCTGGTAATCTTCTCCGCGTGTAGGTTTCCAAAGTGTTTTTGGGGGTTCGCATGTCGTCTTCCGAGGATGCGTCTTCAGTTATCGCAGTAGAAGTTGAGAAAATGGCTCTCTTTTAGATCTTCGTCTCTTGTTTTCAATCTTGTCTGTCAAAATGGACAGCAGTTTGTTATTTTTTTCTTTCTGTTTTAGTTACACCAGAATTACTCTTAATGTACGTTCTTATTCTGACTCTATCGCGGTGCTTTTCAACATAATTAGACAAGTCGTCTTCGCTCAAAAGGCCAACAATGTTAGGCCCTACCTACAAAAAAATAAATAAATAAATGATTTTTTGGGTGGTTCAAATAGGCCTATATAATATTTACTTCATAATAGGCTTCCTACACAAAGTGACAAATAACCTATACATGTTTCAAAAGGGGGGCCCTATCAATTTGGATCAAATTTGCAACAATTTTTAAGAATTAGGCCTACTTGTAAAGAAAAGATTCGTTTCGTTTAATTATATAATTACAGCTTATATCAGAGTCTTCAGCTTCAATTGAAAATAAGTTCGGTATTTCTACTATTTCTCTATCGATTTCTACCGACATTCATGGCTCAATTGGTGAAATGGAAAAAAAATCGTAGATCGTAGGCCTGAGTCGTAAGTTGTCGAAAGATTAAAACAACCGTTGCACCAAACCTGCCCTCACATGTCTTTTACTAAATTTTAGTCGTCAATCGTAAATCCTTGTCTTAGTCGTAACTTAAGACGTCATTCACGTGGGATGGTCACCCGATCCTGTTACCCCGTTTACGGCGGGATGGAGGGTGTTGGGGGGCTTTCGCCAAATATCTCAAAATTGAATAATTTTATAATTACACTTTTACAAACTTGTAATTACACATTTACAAACTTGTAATTACACCTTTACAAACTTGTAATTACTACTCCTTTACAACTTGAAATTACAACTTTAAAACTTGTAATTACACCTTTAAAAACTTGTAATTACACCTTTACAACTTGAAATTACAACTTTACAACTTGTAATTACACCTTAATAATTTTGTAATTACACCTTTACAAACTTGTAATTACACATTTACTAACTTGTAATTACTACACCTTTACAACTTGAAATTACACCTTTACAAACTTGAAATTACAACTTTACAACTTGTAATTACAACTTTCGAAACTTGTAATTACAACTTTATAAATTGAAATTACAACTTTACAACTTGTAATTACAACTTTACAACATGTAATTACAACTTTCAAATAAAAAAAAAATTATCAATGAATTTGGCCCTATAGGCTTTTTAACAAATGTACTATTTGTATTTCCTTTATTAATGGCTTAATTAGTAAACACATCAACTTGAGCGTAGACATTATCTGGTGGCTTTTAACATGGAATCTTGTTACAATATTCATTTAATATTTTCAAATCAAATACTATTTATATATAGTTATTGGGTGAACAGCTGTCATATTTTCAAATTCTTTCGTCTAATTATAGATACTATTCAATATAATTGAAACATGTTGATAATACCATACTTTTTTTAGGGCGGATGAATCAATAGGGGATAGGAGACTTACTGAAAATGTAAAACTTTTCATTTTGGTGTACATCACATTTTATAGCCTAATTACTATTGGTGAAAGAGTGCAGCAAACGTAAGAATGTGTTGTCGCCGTCAGTGTACAGAGTGTATTTGTCTTGTGATTTTGGGAATATGAGAAATTTTCAGTTGATCTCGAGATACAATAATTGATTGTAATTAAGCACATGTTCGCATATTCAACCACTATTGCGTATGTTTCATTAATTCAGCACCCGCTGGAAGCGAACGTTAACTTGTTATATATTATCTATGTTGGTCCGCCTATTCGATCTGTTAAAATACAAAGTTCGTGTGTCCAACCATGCAAAGAATGTTATAATAACGACGCGGTTTGTACAGAAAAATTTATAGTTGAATTGTGCGCTGACAACAGTGAGTATTGTATTATGATATTAAGACAAAGGTTGTTGTTTAGGTTTAGATAACATTTATACAATATTATACTGAGGGAATATTTATTAACCTACTCTTGACAAATACTGGTAAATTTTCGTATTTTCGTATGGTTTTGTGAAGTTAGTACTTGTTTGTCATTTTATAATGTGTATTTCTATCAAATCATACAATAATTCCATCCTTAGGATTTTTTAAGAATTCACATGAGTTTGACACAATTTGATATTATTAGTTTCAATTATTCACATTTGTGTATCTTGAGTTTAATTCTTATGTTAAATCCTGAAACGCAATATTTTTAAGATTACCAATGTTTGCTTTATAGTGGGTTGCATAACAATTAAAATCCATATTGAAGGTAAAGCTTAATCTACGGGGATTATACCTCAAGTCTTCAAAATAACGGTATCAGTATACAAACCTTATTAGTCCTTATTAACTTAATCATGAAATACTTAGCCTACTTGTAATGGATTAATGAATGATATCCCGATGTGGGATATAAGGGCGTGTTTTTAGCCAGGTTTAACTTTGCATTTACGAACTATTTTTTCGAATAGGTTTGTGTTTTGTTAATCTTCTTCACCTTAAACAAAATGTTTTGCAAGAATAATTCGTTGTTTAACGGTTCAATAATCATAATCTAGTATATATGTAATTGACTTTATGATGATTATATTTTATTGTTAGTGGCGAAACATAAGACACTACCACAGAATTCTATCGTCTTAAAAAAATGAAAAAAATCGAGGAGACATGATTGAAAACCTGAACTTGATCACTTGAAGGTAAGAACTTATTGATCTATTATATTTCATTTGCTGTAATGTTCTTTGAATTTTGATGCTGTGTTGTGGTTCTATTAGATTCTTTCTTCGTTATACAAAATCTGGGTCAATTACTGATAATTATTAACAATTACAGTACACAACTACTGTAAGCCACCTGACAATTCTTTCTCAGAATTTAGAATATCCGCCAGCATAGTGTTGTTTATTTCATAGCAAACAATCTTGCTTTTACAGCGTCAGACAATAAATATCACATTTATACCGCATAATTATATTTATAGAAACACTGTATGAAAGTATACTACCGCATAATAAAACGTCCCATAACATAGTGACAAATCTATACGATAAAATCCATCTTAAATCCAATAAATCCCTAACACCCTAACACTAGCTATGTAAGTTTGAAACACACTGAGCAGCATAATTACTTAGCTTAATGAATGCAATGTGTTAGAGAATTTTATTCTTATTCATGGTAGTCTAATCCAACTGATGAATATGTACTCATAATGACCGTGTTGAGGAAATATATCCATTCTAAGATCTTTTTTTTAAAAAAAATTTTGATAGTTGATATCAATATATTAATCAATTTCTAAGTTAGATTTCAGGAAATTCTTATTTTAGGATTGGTGCCATTCATACCAAATACTTTATATCGGAGTATCTGTTTATGTGTGTGCGTGCTTGTGTCTCTTTAACTAAAATACTAATAATTAATGCTCGCACAAATCAATAAGCGTATCTATTGTTTTGTGACCTAGGCCAGTGCTTTCATTGAGACTCGTCTCAATACACCCTAACACCTAACAGATTATTTAGTTTGAAGCAAAGAAGAATATGAAGAAATACTGTCTTATGAATAAAATTTAGCAAAATATCGAATTTGAACAGTATTAGTCTTCGGTTTGTAATGCAGATTAAATTCAATTTCAGAAAAAAATGAACGTTGTACGAAATGCTACCAGTGTGTATAAGGTGAACGCAAATGGAACGTACTCCGAGTTAATGGCTTCCGATTCTAATAACCAAGCTAATACTACTTGTCCACCAGAGAAGTTGGTTAACTATGACTACGAAGGTGCCATGAAATTTACGGTCGCAGTCGTGCTTGTTTACGGTATAGGAATTATCGGTTTATTAGGAATTTACACCAAGAAAAAGAGAAACGCAGAGGACAAGATCAAAGAAGGTGATACTTTTTTAAGGACATTTGAAAGAAAACGACACTTGATTGAACGTAAGTCAAGAAAGTCAGAAATAGCAAGGCTAGTACACAGTGTCCAAGGTAACGAACACAAGTCACCAACTTCTATTATAGGAAAGTTGGCATTGAATCCTGTCATTAACATAGCTCTGCCAACACGAGCCTCAATTGACTTTGATACAATAAATATGAAGAGACAAAGTTTTGATAATGGAAACATCGAAAAAACAGAAAATACCGAATTCGGCAAAATATGTCTACCTGAAAAGAAGGTAACTTTCAAATCAGACTCTTGTGACACACCTCTATCAAATCCAGTTATAACTATTGTGAATACAGACATAATTCCCAGCGAATATACAACAGAGTGCGAGGATGTTAAACCTGGGAGTGGAAATCGGAGAAATGCTATCAGAAGTTATAAAAACACGCAGAGCAATGACCGGATTGCAAATATACACATAAATAATACTAGTACACTTATCGAATCACGTGATCGTATAAAAGTATCTGTACATCACATTCCTTGTGATAAATCTCTGGTTGAAGACAAAGTAGATTATGTGCCCAATATTAAAACATTGGCCACTGACAAGAAATTCATATCCATTCTTCAAAACGAAAGTTACGTATAGGATGAGTATATTACTATTAGATTTTAAGGTGATTTCTTTTTAGACATTCGATTCAACGTTAAATAGCAGACTTCAATAAGTATAGGTACAGTACAGGACAATAAGTCCAAGGTTAAATATCATATTCTATTTTCAAATATTTATTAAAACATGAATAAATAAAATCATGCACTGAGATCAAATTAAATAGTGTACATTACACCTGAACATTGTGTTTAAAGGGAGATAAGCGATATATTAGAAATGCATCAATACAATTACGTTCTATTTCCATATTAATTACGAAGTTCATCGTTCTGCAAGTTTTGCAAGACAATCTCGTTGATTACCTTGTAACATATTTTATTGTCTCTTCAATATTCAATATATATTGATGGCACTGAAGATTTTGTTATCTCTGTCAATGTAAAAACTAAATACAGCGTCTGTGAGAAGAAACGAGAAATATTGTTTAAAACCTTTCGATATGTCGCATGATAGCAGGGGCGCAGATCGCTTTTTCAATGTGGGGGGGGGGGACCAGCGGTTTACCCAGGATTTACTCAAAAGGGGTCGGCTTGAGAACGTTTCAGTGTTGAGCTTCTGACACCGTATCTTTATAGCTCTCCGAAATATTATTGAAAGAAAAGCACCTCCTTGCATGTTACAGAATTTTCCAGTCATCACTTGGTCAACATGCAAGGAGGTGCCTTTCTTTCAAAAATTGTGGGTACAAATTATATAAGGTCTGATGGACATATTTTGAAAATTAGCCTTATTCATTGGCTCCCCGGCGCATTTATGGGAATGGTCAAACAAGAGGAGCGTTTATACTGTTGTTTATCCATCAAACATCCTACAACATAATAATAAAGTCCTTATTTTCAAAATTGCCGAAAACCCATTACTTTTGATAAATCTTGCTGCGTTTGGGAATTTTTGGGGATTAAATTTTTACTGTGTTCCTATAATATGTCAGTAATAGTTAGTGCAGACAACTTCAGTCACTCCCCTTTCTATACATTTACAGAGTACAACGAAAAGTTCAAATAATATTGCCAAGAATAGAAGAATTGACACTATAAATTTCGTGCTCCTCGAGATCCGGTAATATAGGGTGCACACAATCTTATGTTTTCGCCCAATCGCCGCTTTTTTTTTTGCGTGACACGGTTTACTTTCGTTATAATAATTTTTTTTTTCCGAATTCTGGTCAGCGTCTGTAGGGATAACTGAAAGATGTATATAATTTCTTTTTTCATCCGCTAGTTTCACTCGAGGGAGATAATTCCTTAAATGCAAAATGGTAAATTTTTGCTAAACCGGAAGTGACCAATTGCATAATGTGCAAGAATTTTGCATCGGGGCTGAAAGGCTTATTTTTTGACCGATTGACCTAGAATTTTCTTTAATATGTTTATTGTAAGAAGATGTGTCTGATGGAGCTAATTTTGTCCCAAAAAATTAAAACCAAATTTTTCAAAAAAATTTCAAAATTTCTAACTCAGTCGCTAATTATCTGATCGGTATGAAATTCACACCATATAGAAAGCTTGTCCATTCAAAGAATACTGTTTCATCAAAATAATTTCACCACTTCCGGTTTTTGGGTGGGAATTTACGGTTTTGAAACTTACGCCTTGTGACCCCACTTCCGGTGTAAGTTAGAGATGTCGACAAAATTATCATTCATAATTTATGACATACATATAAAACACAATACAATATTCGCCGCTAATTTCAAAATCGCTCGACAAATACCCCTTATGTTCCCCCTTCTGTCGACTGCGATTTTTTTTTACACCCGTGCGATTAAATTCGCTTGTCTGCCCGTGTCCGATGTATTCTACAGGGCGGGGTAGGCCCGACAGAGCGCTGGGCGACCGATACCTTTGAACTATCAACTTTAATTTCGTGACGAAGCTTCTAAAACGTGTGAACCATTCAAATTGAAAGTAAACTACATAACTAATAAATATCAACATACTAGTCTGATAGCTCAGAAAACGAATATTTACAAGATTATCTATCTGCCTGTAAATTTCCGAAGAACATCAGACATCAAATTTAATAGAAGTAGTCATAAACAGGCATGGAGAAACCAAAGAAAGGGTGGGTGTTGTGGCATTGGATGAGAAGAGATTTCTAAATAAAATGCACATCAAAACATCAAAGAAAAATATTGCTAAGAAAATCAGATATTAGTATTAAAATCCAAATCTAGAGGCATACAAATTGTTGAACAAAAATATCTTGAATATTTATTTTTCATAATTTTTAAAATATATCAGTGAAGAAATAGGCCAATAATAATATTGTCTTATTACAAGTGACAGTCTAATCACAAACCACCATCATATTGATTCTTTCTGTTTTCAAAATACCATATTACCTTCAGTTGAATTGAGATAAGACTATGTTCATGTGACAGCTAACTGTAATGCAATTGTGATAAGCCTTCGAATCGATGTGGCTCAGTGAGTAAGACGGTTGCTCGCTGACTTGAAGGTCCAGCGTTCGGCAAAGGTCGAAATTAATCAGTAAATAAACCTACTGGCATACATAACATACAATAAATAAATATAAAAAACTAAGTAAATATCCATTAAGATGCATTGATTATTGAAAAACGCTTAATAAATTGTTTTTCAGATTTTAAGGGATTCTGTTACTTTATGACACCAGGTAAGTTCACTGATGAATATATACTCAAATTGGTCATTTTTGAGAACTAAAATTGTACTTCATGCTAAGACGCAGTAACCCTTAAGTTCACATGCTAACTGTAGTCGTATGTTAGAATGTGATTTAGTAGACGTAGCCTTACTGAGATGATGAAAGGATCAAACATACTAATCAGTTTATCTTCAACCTACAGACTTCATCTAGCTCACATCAAACCGATCTTACGTCAACTGAAAGAATTCATTGAAATATCAGCACAATCATCGGCCTAGTCTAAATCTTTTATGGTAATTTTCACTGACAGACGAATTGATTACCATTTCATGACGCACTTGTCGGGAGGGTTTTCAACTCACCCAATATTATTACCAAGATATATTTTTATACGCCCACATGGAAATGTGGACGTATATTGCCGTCGCCCCTGTCCGTCCGTCCGTCGGTCCGTCCACATTTGTTGTATCCACGATAGAGGCTACAGTTTTTATCTGATCTTAATGAAATTTGGTATACATGTATATATTGATGATATCTCGGTCAAGTTCGAAAATGGAAATTATCGCATGAACGGTTTTTGAGTTATTGCCCTTGACTTAGTAAAAACGCGTCAAATTTGGGTTGTATCCACAATAGAGGCTACAGTTTTTATCCGATCTTAATGAAACTTGGTATACATGTATATATTGATGACATTTCGGTCAAGT
Organism: Nipponacmea schrenckii; assembly: GCA_030562195.1. NCBI lineage: Eukaryota > Metazoa > Mollusca > Gastropoda > Lottiidae > Nipponacmea > Nipponacmea schrenckii. The sequence goes on along the minus strand of CM060200.1, from coordinate 33,068,030 downwards.
TCGAAAATGGAAATTATCGCATGAACGGTTTTTGAGTTATTGCCCTTGACTTAGTAAAAACGCGTCAAATTTGGGTTGTATCCACAATATAGGCTACAGTTTTTATCCGATCTTAATGAAACTTGGTATACATGTATGTATTGATGATATCTCGGTCAAGTTCGAAAATAGAAATAATCGCACGAGCGGTTTTTGAGTTATTGCCCTTAGACTATTAAAAACGCGTCAAATTTGGGTTGTATACACAATAGAGGCTACAGTTTTTATCCGATCTTAATGAAACTTGGTATACATGTATATATTGATGATATCTCAGTCAAGTTCGAAAATAGAAATAATGGCATGAGCGGTTTTTTAGTTATTGCCCTTGACTTAGTAAAAACGTGTCAAATTTCGGTTGTATCCACAATAGAGGCTACAGTTTTTATCCGATCTTAATGAAACTTGGTATACATGTATATATTGATGATATCTCGGTCAAGTTCGAAAATAGAAATAATCGCATGAGCGGTTTTTGAGTTATTGCCCTTGACTTAGTAAAAACGTGTCAAATTTGGTTTGTATCCACAATAGAGGCTACAGTTATTATCCGATCTTAATGAAATTTGGTATACATGTATATATTAAGGATATCTCGGTCAAGTTCGAAAATGGAAATTATCCCATGAACGGTTTTTGAGTTATTGCCCTTGACTTAGTAAAAACGCGTCAAATTCGGGTTGTATCCACAATAGAAGCTACAGTTTTTATCCGATCTTAATGAAACTTGGTATAGATGTATATATTGATGATACCTCGGTCAAGTTCGAAAATGGAATTATCGCATGAACTGTTTTTGAGTTATAGCCCTTGACTTAGAAAAATCTTGTCAAAATTTTGTTTCGATGCAGTAAATCCTCCAATTTTCAGAGGATGTTGATGAAACTTGGTGTGAGCATTGGAATTGATTAGGCCTCAGTCAAGTTTGAATTTGACAGTTTTTCAATGAAATGTTTTAAGTTATTGCCCTTGACTAGTAAAATTGCGTCAAAATTCTATTGTGGTTGCAATATGAAGCTTTAATTTTCAAAGGATTTTGATGGAACTTGGTGTAAGCATCAGAATTGATAAGACATTAGACTTTTTTAACAAATGGTTTTGGGGTTATTGCCCTTGACTTAGTAAAATTGCGTCAAAAATATTTGTGGGTGCAAAATAAGCTACAATTTTTTAATAGATTTGATGAAACTTGGTATGAGTATTGAAATAGATAAGATGGTGGTCAAGTTCTAATTTGACAATTTTCCATGAACAGTTTTTGAGTTTTTGCCCTTCAATATTTATATATATATTTATTGATATACTTCAATATTAATTAAGTGAATGTTTTTTGAGTTATTGCTCTATTTATTTTTCAAATGCAATGCTGCCAGTGGGCGTATGTTACCTTGCCTTGCAAGCTATCTTAATATATATATAAGGTATAATAGGACACAGAAGGAATATAAAATTTTAATTTCACCCAAACCTGACCAATAACAGTATATAACCATCAGTGGACTCATTTGGTGCCTTATGTAGGCCTATACATCAAAATCTGTCTAAATTCTGATAAATCCAAAAAATCAAGTGAAAAAAAAAGGTCAAATGTAATGAAAGTAATATCGTCCCTTTTCAACTTATTTCCAGAAAAAATGTTTTAAAGAAACAAATCCGTCGATTAAAACTTTCAAACGATGCCGTATTGTCGCACTACACCTGTTCAAAAATCGGTAATACCGACAAGGCCATACTGAATTACTTCCCCTTTTGTTACGTCATCAGACACAATCATAAGCCGCGTAATAATGGCTTACCGCCTAGATAACGTTATGTCTGATAGTGAAAGCGAAATTCCAGAGATAGATCTGTCCATACGAATTCAACCCTATATGTACGTTGGCCTGTTGGGGATAATCTGCAGAAGGAAAGCTATTCTTCGACCTCAGAGAGCGACAACTATGACAGTATTTAGGCTACCCTGAGGAGCCGGAGGAAATCTCACAAGACGAAATTATTTGGTAATTTGATCTAGACCCAGTAAGCCTTTTTTTATTATTATTTTTTTATAATTATCATCGTATTTTAATTTTAATTTTACAATATCTACAAAATCGGTTGATAATTCGAAATATGCTTAAAACATGTCACCAAGACTTTGCTATTCAAAAAAATAATAAATGACATCTGGTCAATTGTTTTCTGATAATATAATCATTTCAATCATAATAGTACTATTTTGAAGATCTACATGGACGAACCGACGGAATGTGATTTTTGTTTTCATTTTGTTCTGCAAATTTGAAGAGTTTGAAAAAGCCTTCTTTTTTTTCATCATTATTCAGGTGTCAATGTCGAAAGCTAAGGAAAATAAGTGCTGTATAAATATGAATGTTGTGGATGGTAAAATCGAAGAGGAAGGTTTGAAATGTATAATTGAGCATGAAGGGTTTGTGGCTAATTGTCTTAACAAATATGTATTGGAGACGTCATACTACGAATATATTTAAGAAAATGGGCCCTTGGAGCTACATGAAAGTATTGATAGGTAAGTTTACAAATATATCTTATATATGTTTATCTGGAGTTAAGAATGCAATTTTTTTATTTTTGATTAAATGATGAAGATATGCAGAAGCAGAGATAATATAGGAAATCTGACAGTATATTGTAACACAGAAGCTGTACTACTTGTTTTGTATTTTCTCTATTTCAGTATATATCGTCACATAGCATATCGCAGGTTTGTCAGGTGGATATACCATAGGCTTGGAAAAAAAGCACCGGAGAATATTGCCTTCATGTGTAGTAACCAAAATCAGAGAAACATTTCCTTCACAGCAGTATTGTGGTTTTCAATATCCCAGTTAATATCTGTTTGAAACAAATAACTACAAATATATACTTTTTATTAGATTTACATAAAATGTCCTTCAATTTTTTCATTGAAGCGTGAACGATGAGCATTTACAATGTCACATTTGTCAGCCCAAGATCCTTCATTAGCTATAGATGGAGGTCTTTCTTTTCCCTCAATTTCATTCCTTCGTCTAGCTTCTGCAAAAGAACTGTTAACTTCTCTCCTCAAAACAAGATCTTCAAACTATAAATACTTCCGTTAAGCGATTTTCAACAAACAAAATTGTGAGACTTAGAAATCTGTTTTAATCATAAACATGGTTTTAACGCGTCCTTGACATCATTGATTAACTCGTAATTAGGCCAATTAGAACCGGAATTCCCACGGTAGGGTACTAACATAGGTATGTACGTCAAGTCTCAAATGTCGTTCAAAATTAATGTCGTTGATCTTTTTTTGATCATCCAGTCTGTCAATTCGGTACATAAATCATGACATAACCGGACGCTGTTGTAAGTTGTTATTGCCCACATTCCTTAATATTTTTCACAACAACACTGGCATTTTGGTATTCCATTTATTATCTCTAGCAAAAGGCAATAAAACATTTAAAAATCATTTTGTAAAAACATTATCATTTAATTTAAATAAGTTTTAACTCACTTATAATAAAATACCAAATCAATTTTTAGACGTCTTCATTCTTACGTGAACAAACATGGAGTCTAAATTTAGCGTTTCAAAGCAGATCAGAGTCAAATGGATTCCACAAGCATTTCTACGTCCACACAGGTCTTTTGAACTTGAGAATACATGGATTATTCATTAGAAACTCCAATTAATCAATTAGTAAGCTTACTTTGGCTCTAATTAATGAGGCAATCCATCTTTAAGAATGAAAATTCCAACACTGACACAATTTTCAAGGAATGTTAATTACCGGTTAATGATTGACATAGTGCGCTTGCGCATGGGTAGGATTTTTTGTTGTTGTAGCGTTGATTACCCAGACGCGCTTTTTCTCAAATAAAAGAAAAAAAATAATTCACCGCTTTGCTCACTTTTTTCATTTATAAATATCCGAATATAGTTTTATTGTCGCTTTTTAAAAATTGATGCGGGATGCATACTTACCTTATCAATAGTCAATATTAAACACAGATATAGCCGCATGACGAGTGTATTGTAAGACCTATAATCCTTTCAAAAATTATTACAAGTGGCAGAAATGTTGTAATACGAATAAAATCGTTGAAAGGCAGGTAAGATCATTGCGAGATACATAACCTTACCCTGAGTTTCAGGCTGTTTAATATTTATTATTTATATCACCCTTTAATTAGTTGTCTCATATATCTCGCAACTGAAACAGATTCGCCTGTCATCAGCTTCAGTTTGTGATTAAGATGTTAATAGGTATCACCATTGATTTGCTATAACTGTTACATGTACTTTATAGATTGAAATTTTGAATTTTGCTTCTTATTCATCGTCCTACAACCCCCTTCCCCCTCTATTCATTCAGATCACATAAGAATGGATTTTCCAAAATGGCTATAATTCTTTGCACACAGAAAACAATAGAAAATATAGCTATCACTGTATTGTGGATCTGGTGCACATTTTCGGTTTGTTATAAAGGTTTCCCGTTAATTTTCAAGCTGATACCACATGTCTTGTTTAAGACATTGTCTTGTTTAAGACATATTTAGAAAATGGAATTGTAAAATTAATTATTTTCTTGTCGGAAGACCTCCACATCCCGCATTGGAAATATCATTCGGTATATACAGAAATATTCTTACAAGATTTTAGCACGATATTTACGTCACGTGTTGTTATATATACTTGTAATACTACTTCAATGTATTCTTAACAATAAACATTATTTCAATTTCTATTCTCAAGAAACACACGCATATATTGCAAATATTTCAAACATGTTAAGAGGAAATCATTACTACTTTAATAATTCTACGTTAAAATGTGACAAAACAAAGTGTCCTATAGAATCCTAATCTCGAATCTTCTTAATTATTAGTGTGATAAGAAGTCCATTCAGTCAGAATAGAGTCAATATATTTAAATTCACCACACTGGGTTGAATTTTTGTGCTTCAATCAAGGAATTACTTGATGTGCTAGTATGGTGATATTACTGAGAAATCCGTAGAAGACCTGATTTGAATTCGAGATTCGTTTCCAATTTGATTTCATCTTATTAGTTAATCCACAGAAACTTTTTTCTTGTTAACATTCTCGCTTGTTTAACAACTGGTTGCCAGTCTTCGCTTAAAGTAACAATTTATTTGAAAATGTATGCAATTTTTCAGATCGCAAGGGCGGGTTGTAGCTAAAATTCGTTGAAAAGAGTCAATATAGCAAAAGTATCAACCAATTAATCGATTTTCCCACTTTCAAATATATCCAGGAAGTGTTTTGTGTTATCCTGATGACTGGGGAATGAAATTTTAAGTACAGAAAATTGTGACTAGATGTAATTTATATAAAGAAACGTCATAGAGGGATTAGTATTTCGGACGGATAGACAATTTATATGTCATAAATGAATTGACTACATTGATTAAATTTCAAGAAAATGTTATCAAGAATAAGTTTATCCCGGAAATACTCCGTCTTAACTTATTTCCATACACAGAAAACTAGCTATTACTCTTAATGCCTCATGAATATGACATTAGACACGAAATAAATGAAAACATCATCGACAGTGATCGACAGTCCAAGAATCCTCCGTTCTTCATTAGAAATATGTCAACAAAAAATAGTCTATCGTTTGTAGAAAATTTTTGTATGAAAATATATTATTGAATAATGTTATGGATTACAGGCTTTATCTGGTTTCCAGTGTAATTCTACTTGGTCTCCCCTTGTGATCAGACATTATTAGACTACTTTAATATTCTTTGATGTCTAATGATAAATGATAAAAATCTAAAATTTATACTTATTTGATGGCATTACAAACCTCAACTGCCCGCGGCAACCCACTAGGCTGTCTCGCTCATAGCAGCAATACTAGTCATAAACTGTTTCACAAAGTCAGTACAAACTATAGACAGACAACCAGACTAAAGATGACATATCTGTCATCAGTATTATGGAGTTTTCAAAGAGAAGAACTATAATTTGTCTGATATCTATTTTAGTATATTCTATTAACCTTTCCGAATAGCATTGATATTCGATACAGTAGATTAATTTCCTTATCATTTTGCACAAAGTCAGATGCCTTTTGATCTCCTACTTTATACTTTTAATTTCCCTTATTCTGGACAAGTACTTTTGCAAAGAAATATAAATGGACAGAGTTAACTACCCGTCCTTCTGAAAACAAATATTATTTTAGTTAAAACTTTCTATAGGAGTAATCTCGATATCTAGACTTGATTTTGTATTTGTTATACCAGAATTTGGAATAAAAATTGAGTAAATCAGAGCAAGAAATAAGTATAAATAATTTTTATTATATAATGAAACATTCCTTTATATTACACTGTTACATGAGAATGCAATCTATTATCCTTTGACGAACCGAAAATAAAATATTAATTGACTGATGTGTATAGTTTCAAGGTTGGTTTACATGGGCAACATTTCACCTTAAAGGTTGAAAGCTAGTCCCTTGTCTAAACATATTCCACAAGTTTCAACCTTTACAAGGCCATCTCATTAAAGCATAAACTTTCAAAAGCAAAAGCATGTTGAAAGTACCCTTACCAACTGACCAAAATGGCTGCTGACAAAGGATTTTTTTTTTATATTCGTGATTCATTTTTTCGGTTTCTCTCGCCGTCACTGATCATCAGTAATTGGTTTATGTGGTTCCCACCCAATTTAGACACATATTTCCTACCAATATATATTGTCATCTGTTACCAAATAAATTCAACCATAGATGAACATTACACGTAGCCTAGGTTGAGGAGTGAAAGAAGTTGTGGATAAGAAAATTGGCTTCCAACAGTCAGCTCATTTTCGTTTATCGTTTATTAAACGGATGGATTTAATTTCAGAATTAAGTTATTCAAGCTAAAGTATAATTTTATGACCATCTTTTCATCAAATCCCCAAAATTTGCCTTTATTGAAAAAAAATAATGATTCCCCTCAAAATTATCAACATGTTTGTACCTATAATAATAATGATAATGATTTATTTGTTCAAGGGTTAGACTTTTCGTCGTTTATTCACGTTTTTGACATGATTATTCTCATTGCATTATCTTTGTTGTCATATTATAGACACAGTCTTGTTCACCTGATGACGACAGTGTAATTGCTGAAACGTTGTGTATTTAATGTATAAAATTGAGGAGTAGTATACCATAAAAACTGTGTTCATTATCATGTGCTTCCAACCTCTAAATGTCGCTTAAGGATTATGTTTTGGTCAAGATGGTTTAGATTTATTGTTCTTGTCAGCTTTCACTTTGCTATGCACATTCATCGCATAGTTAAGAATAACATTGTCTGATAAATTGATTGCTATTCACGTATATTCAATAGGTTGGTTGGTTGGTAAATGACAATATAATATATTATTCAGTATGGGAATCTTCCGAATTAATCAAAAGTCTAGCTCACTGGTCACCTACTGAATCGACCACACTTGTGATACGAGTTTCTCCCCTTTGATAAAAAAAATTTCTGACCGACAATTTTTGGGGTTTATTCATAAACAGTAGAGCTGGTCCAGTAGACTCTATCAGGTGCAGTGATGTGCTATGATTGGAATAAATTGTGTTGTTTATAATCATTTGGTAATGTCATTATTTCGACGATTGTATCCCTTCAAATACCATTAAGTATATAATGTTAAAACAAACGAAGACAAACAAACAAATCGCCACACTCTGTAGTAGACACACGACAAGTGCGATTTACATTGTGATATGAAATTACAGTGTTCGAGATCCAGTAGAATAAAAGTTAATAAATTCAATATAAAAACAAATCAATTATCACTGTCTGATTACGGTTGTTAATATTTTGTCAGAAGATCCGTTAGAACCTGACAGTAATGTTCTATTTCCTTCTGCCTCAGCCACACTGATAAGAATACTCTCTTGGAAATTAGTCCAATATTTCTCGAGTCTTGGCAGCTTTGAACTGTCTTACATTAGTCGCTGATACTTTTGTTGGAATGAAGTTTTTGATTTTGTCTGATAAATGTTAAACTTGTGATTTGAAATCCCGGCACACAAAATTTCAATGATTCAGAATGGTTGAAGTTGCTAAACAAGGAATACCCACAAAATTCATGTATTATACTTAATGCGATCTGTGAACGAGATAATGGAAATAATGCAAACTATTTTAAAACAAGAGATGTTAGTACCGATACTTGAAATGGTTTTATAGGATTCGAATTCAATCGGTTTGAATATTGAATAATTATTTAAAGCCTCTTATTGTACATGTATAATCGACCGTACCTTTTAAAAGAAGCAATTTAGAAGCAAAGACAAAAGAATCGATTGCAATTATTTGAATTATTTGACATATCTGTCAAATAGAGTTCGTGTCATAATATTCATTCTGTACGTGTGTCACATCTGAAAGTTACATGTTTTTGGAATGTTTTTAAAAAAGGTTCGATTTGAAATGCTTTTTAATAAAACGACATCGTGCTTCTAGTTAATAAGCGTGTGTGTGGAGACAAAAGGAAAACAAACCTCATCAAGCACTTCGTAAGTAATGTTTTTTCTTTGTTAAAGAAGGTATAACTGAATTCGCGTTGAAGTTAAATAATTATGTTCTGAACGTGATTTTAAAAGAAAATTTATTCACTTGATAATTACATTTAGTACGATCTGAAATTAGTTCTGCATGCATTGTGATTTGAGAAGCTATAACAGTCAGATTCATGTGTGATCCTAATCTTTGAAAATAAGCATATTTCCAAATAACACATATTTGTCGTGATTAAGATGATGTCAAGCGTCTTATTCAATAACAAGTAAGATAAAAAAGGAAGTTCTATAATGAAATCAATGCCTGACACAATCCAATAGTTTTTCTTACAACTTGGTTTAATTCAAAAGCATCCTTTACAATTTATTATTTTCTCAAGACAGAAGTGAATACAACGGAATATCAGTTTAGGATTATTATATTTCCTGAATGTGGCTTGTGGCTTGGATTTTTTCTTCTGAGAACATTGGCTCACCTTGTTCTTTCATTACAATCATTTAAATGAAATGTTATGACGACTTGGCCGTGGCAGATGCTATTTTCTCCATCTCTTCATGAACACTCTTATTTAGCTGAGATTAGAGAGATGTCGAGTCTTGACTGTAATTAACAAGATTAGTTTTCGAATCAAGTAACGCGTCACAAATAACAATGACACTAAGTGGATATTTGTACAAACGGACTTCTTGTTATGAACTCAGTGTTTCTGCATCGGAGACATTTGACATATACAGAATGGTCTGAATATTCTAATTCAACTATAGAGAATAATCAAATAACAAACCTGGACAAGCCTATGGTATTTTCAAAATAATGTAAATGTGATAATGCCAATGTCCAGAAAAATCAATACCAACATATCCAAGATCCTACATGTCAGGAACCTATTTGTATAGAATTGCCGATTTTAATACAATTGACAAAATGTTTCATCTTCTTCACGAACTGGTTTTTAAGAACATGCTTACCAATATTACAATCAAGAACTGGCCAGAGAATCAAACGAAATATCCTCTCTACAATACGTCATATCCGGATATAGAAGGTCGTGACAATTATGAGCAGGTTTGTCAATTTTTTATCTTTTCACTTTAAATGGATGTGGTCTGTTCTGAAGTTCTGAAGACGATGAAAATACAGATTGCCTCCCTTCTCGTCTTTTTGTCTCCATTCATTTACTCAATACAAATAACAAAAATAGTTCAGTTCCTGCTTTAAGGTAATGAAAAACAACGATGTAGGTGTACTATCTTGGAAAGGTCGAGAGTTTTTCCAAACTTGAGCTTATTAATGGTGAAGGTCATGCATGGATTTTGCGTTTACTTTCCCTCAACAGTGAGCTAAAACAGTTTCAAATTGCATATTGTTTGACTAAGAATGTCTTTGGGGCCATAATTATGTAAGGTTTGGTACTATTACTGCAACCTGCATACATAAATGACTGTCAAATCAAATGTTATCACTGTAGTCCGACAATAGTTTGGATCTCAGATCTGAAACAAAAACCAGAAAATCACATCAGCTACGGCATACATGTTAAAAATTCAAAATCGAAAAGGGAACAATTTTCCCGTTAAGTGCCTTCAAGAGCCAAACTTTAATAATGTCACTTGAAGTCCCATTTGCATGTTAAAATATTCCCAGGTTGTTGGAGACTCTTAGTGCAAGTATTTACAGGCATGTTAGCTTTTTTCCCTTAGGAGGTTTTGTTATACATTATAGATATTGGATGAATTTCAAGAAGAGAGTGTACATTCAGTTGGGGTTAAAGTTATTTGCCTCCTGGTACTATATATACCAATTTTTGTACTAGCTGTGCTGGGAAACTCCTCTGTATTCATGATAATACTCTGGCATCCACCTTTAAGAACAATAACTAATCTATTTCTGGTGAATTTAGCTATGGCTGACTTTTCAGGTAAGCTTAAATTTATAAATTTATACACTTCCATGCATATTTTACTTACACACATCATATAAATAAAAAAACAAGGGAAAAAAAAATAAAAAGCCACGAAAACCTTCTGGATCATTAACGGTAGGGGTGTTTGTTTTATTTAACATACTAAAATTATGGTCATGAAAAATGATTTGCTGGGACGATTTTACACTGACTATTCGGGAGCATCCGGCCTGGATGGCGATATTGAGAAACCTCATGATTATGTAGGGTCACATTGAAATAAAAGATGAATACAACCCATACTTTTATAGATTGTATATTTCTTGCATATACGCAATCAACAAATGAACAATTAGAAGGATATGATTAAGGATCTTCAGCATTCATATAAATATCCAGTAAGTTGTACACAGTAATTAATAAGCTAACATCTTGGTGATAATCTTGACTTGACTATCTCAGCTGGTTATTATATTAATACGGGATTAAAGTCTTAATACTAAATGAAGTTTTGTGTTTTTATCGTTAGCTGTAAAATCTTCTTATCTTTGATCTCATATCTGGTATGAGCCTCAGATGTCTTTTGTAGTTTTCGACGTTGTGTAGCCTAAAAATCTCTAGTATTTAATATAAATTACATATTGTAAAGCTAAAGTTGATTATTTAGTAATTCATCGGTATCAGTAGTATTTCCAGGACACAGATTGAAGTAGTTTTCTGATTTTTAGGTTAGGTTTTTTATTTCTTTTAAATTTCAGACACGAGGACAAGTAATATTTCCATGAAGCAGATTGAAGTAGGTGTCTGATGTTTTAGGTTTTTTTTATTTATATTAAATTTCAGACACGGGGATAAAATAATACTTACAGAACGCAGATTGAAGTAGTTATCAGTTGTCTGATGTTTAAGGTTAGGTTTTTCATTTTTATGAAATTTCAGACACAGGACAAGTAATACGTCAAGGAAACAGAATGAAGTAGTTTTCTGATGTTTTAGGTTCGGTTTATCATTTCTCTTTAATTTCAGACATTCGGACACGAAGTATTTCCAAGTCACAGATTGAAATAGCTGTCTGATGTTTTTTTGATTCGGTTTCTATTATAGCTCTACAATTGACATATTACACACTTTTTTGATAGTGGAAAGTTTTTGGGATACAATATTTTAAAGTAAGAATCAAACTATTAGCCTATAAACATTAGCCTTGTAAAGAAACACAATAGAATGTAAAATCTTAATTCTGTAACATTCCCCAAGGATTGTGGCCATTGTATCAACAGTTGGCTATAACTGACAACGACAGACAGCTTTTAATACATGTTATCGATTTGTACACTGTAAATTATATATATGTTAAAATCTCTGACAAAATAGACAACAGTCAAGAGAAGAAACGATGCTTAAATGACAATCGGAATTTGATACTTGTCACATTCGTTGTCCCGTTTGAAAGAATTGTAGTAAGAGGCTTCGAGTGGCTCTTGACGGTCATCGGTTAAAGCTGACTGTAAACATAGAAAGCAGACCACATTCCAGCACTTAAATCTCCAATCAATCAACTGATCCTAAAGCCAAGCACAGGGTTTAGATCAAACTGCTGGACAGATTCAAAGTGAGCATGGTTATTAACATGAATATAACTGAACACAAAGTACCTGACAAAACGAAAACAAACATTTCGCATTGTCTGTAGAGATACGTATACAAATGACGATATTGTAATAAATTCCATGTAAACATCGCAGGTTCGAACATGATCTGTTCCAATTCCTTGGTTTTGCATCACTTCCAAATAAGTCATAACTGCGTCTCCTCCTCCTTCTCCTCACTACTTAAACAATAGACTACCTGAGTTTATGACTGAAGTTATGTTTACGGAAATATTTTACAGTACTGCCCATTGTCATACAACTGCCAGCAAAATAAAATTCTGTCAATAAACTTAGATAGTTTGTCTTGATGTCACAATCTCGTCTATAGACGCCCTGCAGTTAACTTCATTAGCAGAAAGCTTATGGTTTGTAGACAATTGAAGTGTTTTAATGGTTTTAATCGGCAATCAAATCTTGAATTATATATCAACCAATGTGTTATTTGATATTAGTCCATGCTCTGCCTGTATATTGTTAGATATATTTATTCTTTAACTTTATTAGGACTGGAATCAAGTTTTTATCTCCCCGATCTCATCAGTGTTTAAGTATCGTTCAGTTTTAAGGCAGCACATAATTATATTCTAATGTCATCCAGGTCACAATATTTGTTAATATGTAGTTTCCGGCGTTAATTTGTCATTGTACAGGGAAAATTGACATTGGAGTAAATAGTTCTTCAGCGTGTCCAGTTCAACATTAAGCTGTAACTAGCCTTAAATTTATCGTGGATACTTCGTAAATGAATTGCCTGTGTCTGATGACATATCAACAAAATCATAACTTGAAATTCATTACAGAATCAGTTACGTTCACCTGGTGGTGATTCTGTTTTAAGAAAAGGGTTAGAAGTTATTTACCATCTAGCTTTAGCACCTGTGATATTCAATCTAATAATTGTACGGGAGTAAACTAATATATGTTTAGATTCATTGAATGAATTCCAGAAACAATTAAAAACTAGAACCTTGAACAGTACTGAGAGTAGCTAACAACCCCTATAGGGCCACTTGATACAAGGTCACGTGATATAGCCTTTTGAATTTTTAAACACTCAAAACAAACTTTTTAACAACCATTATAAGCATATGTATGGACAGCTTAGGTCAAGTACATTTTACTTGAAAATTATTAAGGTAATTGAAGGTCAAGGTCACTTGATATAGCCTTTTGATTTTATTTTAAAACTAAGACGGGTACAAAATATTGTTGTCGACCATTATAGGCCTATGTGTGGATAGCTAATGTCAAGAACATACTACTTGTAAAAATTCACGGTCATTGAAGGTCAAGGTCATTTGATATAGCCTTTTAATTTTTTTTAAAAAATCAATCGGGCTTAAAAAAAAAAATTAAATTAAAAATTAAAAAATTACACAGATTGAACAAAAAAATTGTAAAAAAATCAATAACGTAATAAATACTACTTTTTTCGTTTTTGATAAATATAAGAGCATATAGTTATTGAATGTGTATGGCGTCTTTAAACTTCAGCTGAACTATTATGAGTCCAGAGCAAAAAAAAAATATCGATCACTTCACGTGCAATAAAGAAACAGATTAATCCAGAATATTCAAATATGATAACACACTAGTTGCGTCTTTTCTAATACCTTATAACTTATACCTTTTACAGATTTTTTTGTTCGGATCTACAATGCGATCACGCAATACCGTGCGACCTAACAACCGACTTAACGGTATCCCTATTTCTGCATTGAATGATATGGAGAACTCTTCGTATATATCATATTAATTGGAAGAGTTGAAATGACACGCGCTTATGGGAGACTAATTAATGAAAATAGACTCAAACAAGAAGTCATACAGTTGAGATAATTCCAACGATTCCTAAATTATAGGACATCCTACATGATGAAGTCATAAAAGACAGCTGTTATTAATCCAAATGACTTTGTTATCAAACTGTGACGTCAAGAGTATACCTAGTTTAGTTTCTGTTCATGTAGATCTATATAGAAGGTTAACTAAACTAATCCGGTTATAGAAAGACAATCACCGGAACATTTTGTGTTGTTTATGGACTACGTGTTCAATACTGTATTAGCATCAGAGACGAAAGGAATCATCTCTTTCATACAGAAGAATCGTTAAATTTTAAAACGGGAGAGTCCGATTCTGCTATTGCTGGAGGTGAATAAGTCTTAAATCGTTTGTGGAGTAGTTGACTTGAATCTCACCTGGGGTCTAATGAATTATCACCGTCGTTACGCGATTGACTTATGTTCGACAGTATATCAAAGCTAATTGGATGGAAAACATATTTGAAGTTTATTTAATTATATAACCACAAAGCCTCAAATACATTTTAACGTTTTCTGTGAGTCCTGATATGAAAGCAATACATCAGAAATAAGCAGCAACAAGATATGAAACAAAAATCAAAGGATTGGTCAAAGTTTACTTGTGGGCATATCAAAATGTTAAATAATGGAAAGTAAATACAGATTACCATTTGGAAATAAAACTATGATTGATACAAGGTTACTGCATTATCTCAATAACACACAGATCCTCAGAGAGATGATCCTCGAAATTTATGGCAGCTCAGACGTACAGACGATTGTGTTGATAGTGCTATATGTAATAGTGTTTCTTATTGGAGTTACAGGCAATACTTGTATGGTTCTGGTTGTAGCAACTTCAACTCGACTCAGAAATGTAACAAATTTATATTTGTCGAATATGGCTGTAGCGGATTTCGCAGGTAAGTCATCTATTCGGGTAATAGTAGTCCTCAATGCACCTCCAACGGTGTTTACAGGCACTCTAAAGTAGATCTGTCAACACATCGTAAGAAGTATTAAGAAAATAATAATCTAAACAAAGTCAAATTAGGGCTACTGTGGACAAAACAACCCTTGCTATAAAGTTGATTTTATAAAAGGGTATTAACATATTATCCCGAGAAAAGTGTTGAAAGTAAAATAAAGAGAAATTTTCATCACAATTTGATTCTATTTAGCTATCAACTGTTGATTTTGATTGATCGATGTGCAGATTGCAGAAGGTCGCTACGATTAACAACATCATATGAAATTTATTCCTGTAATAATAATGATAATAATAATAAAATCTGTATTAGGGTGAAAAATTCAGTCTGGCCTTTTTACAATTTTGCCCTTTAAAGGAACACAGCATATAATACAAAGAGAACAAACAACAATATGACCACATACTATGAACAGTTATATACATTTATACAGTATGATACCTCTAGATTTGTATGAAAGAAATAAAAAGTTGTTCTTTGAAATTGGCCAAAACATTGATTTTTTTCAAGGAGTGAGTTAGAGAGTTCCATAAATAGGGGCCATTGTAATTCAAACTATTCTTAAATATAAATTTTAGAGGTTTAAGAATATGGAATCGCAGATTAATTGAGTCATAGGGAGTGTTTTTATAATGAAGAATATTTTGCAGACAATTCTGGACAATTACGATGCGCTCTTAGAGAAACAGGTATTTAATGAATGACACTGTTTAAATATTCAATGATATGGATAAGATTTCGTGGGAGGATAACAAAGGAGAAGATTTTAGTTCTATTTATACTTCATTAGCGTTAGAATTTGAGAATTTACTTTACATGGATATGCTCTATATTTTGCAAGGCTTATGTACCCATATTACGGAAAGAAATAAATGTTTAAGATTAGACCAGATAGGTGTCAGCAGGTATGAGTCTAGCTTCCGATGTTTTTCAAGTTTGAAAGATCTACATTTTTTGTGTACCTTTTTCTTATAGACAATACCTATGAGGGTATGACTGCTAGGATTAGGTTATATTTCAAGCAAATCTACTATATTATCTCTATAGTCTTAGAATACCTTAGTCCTAAGAAAAAAAAAATGATTTCTGTTTCAGAACAGATTTAAAGCTACTTGTTTTAAGCAGCTGCCGTAATAAGAATGTTGTGAATCCAAAAGACAATGACCGTAGCTCTGCCAGTAATAAAAAACCTTATACCTAAAAGCATCAAAGATTTGAGGTCGTTGCTAAAATTCTATTATCTATAAGTAACAAAGTTAACGTTAATGAACTGCTAAAAGCATTTAGTTATTAAGAACATCATAGAGCTGGTCTAATCAAAGGACATTAACACATCGGATATTTTGAATCAGGTTAACTAAATTATTAATCACTTACTTCTGGGGTTGATCAAAAAATCATTTAATGAAGAGAAAAGGAATCAAATTATGCCGATCTTCGTATTTCAAAGACTTACGATGTAGCAAAGATATGGAAATCCGTAAGGCTTTGACATAAGTCTTTTTAGATTAATTACTGTTCATATTTGTTTTAATGATTAGAAAGCCACAGTATATTCACTCTCTTTATCTGATAATTATTTTTTTAGGATTTTGTAATTTAAAAGTAAACGTCAATTGTTCACAGAAAGCAAACAATACTTTTTTGTATCATCAAGCTTCGGCGAGTCACTTATCTTGTCACGTGATAAATCTGTATTTATTTCCCCACCACGATAACAAGATCCACTTTCATTCCCTAAGTATTTACAGAAACAGTAAGTATTCCTCAATATACCCAACCATACTTGGTATGATTAATGCTAATATATTAGCCAATACTACTATACTAATTAGCAAATCAAATATCATTTTCAGAACGTTTCCAGTGAACTGCATATAAAGTAATTATTTCGATGATGACATCTTACTGTTGGAAAAACAACGAAAATTTCTTTTCCATCCGTGTGTATGATTACTCTAACCTTTTGACCCGTATGGAATATGAATTGGCATCCTAATTGTAGTTTTATGCTCGACGAAGTCTAAGACTGACAAGTAATTGCTGGTTTATTAGAATAATAGTTCGATGTGTCAATACGATTTTACACCTTCCATGATTTGTTTCAGTCCCTCTTGTATGATATATCGGAATACTGCGATCTCTTTTGACGAATACGTGACGGTAATGATGTTTACATGTGGAAGAGCTTAGGGTATAACGTCGGTAACAGTGAACATATACCACGAGATTCACTCCCGGCACTCACGCCACCATTTCTTTTAAATTTTGATTTCACTTCCTCACATGTCATGCAAACCTTTAAAATTTGCTATGTGTGAATACTGCAGAACCCTAATTCGATATTGCAACAAAAAAAGCGCATACCAATATGTCATCAAGTTTATGCACCAATATGTATTAACTGCATAAAACTATCATAAAACAACCAAAAAATGATCTGGTTTAGTAGAATGATTTTACTTATAAAATATTTCTTCATTTCCAATCACGCTGATCTGACAGCGTGAAAATCACTATGCTTTACTTGCCAATCAAAATAAAACTATTACTACAGAGATACCGGGCTAGATGGATTTTTTTTCATATCTCAAGTTTGTTTTTTATATAAATTATTACTTCATTTTTGTATTTTTCATAATTACTCTGATTGCGATTTAAAATATTATAGCTTTGTACATAGTTGTGTGAGAGATCTATTGAAAATAATCTTTTTTTGTAAACCTCGTTCTTCATCATTGTCTTATAAAGAGCCATTGTTTTTTGAAGGTCTAATATTATGTTTGATAGACGTCTCTTAAATGGATTATTTTAAACTCGGCCAATAAAAGCTTCGTTCATTAGTAAATATAACTGCTGCCATAAATAACATAAAAACATAAATAAATATCCAAAGAACTAAAGTAATTATTCATAAAGATGCATTTGATTACTGAAAAATGCCTTATAAATTGATTAAGCGTCTTTAAAAAATGACTTAGTTTTGTGAGTTTTCCAGATTTAAGGGATTCTGTTACTTTAAGACACCAGGTAAGTTCACTGATGAATTTATACTGCTATTGACCATTCTTGGGAACTAAAATTATATTTTCATGTTAAGACGCAGTATCCCTTTAAAGTTTAAACTCTGTGCGTAAATATTTTAAGTTCTCTTTGTTTTTGTTACGTTTAAAGTGGATTAAGCAACCTGAACGCTAACTTGTAGAGAAATGTGTGACCTACCTATTCTAAAGGTTTCAACTGTAATAAGGTTGAGCTATTTTATAAGGCCAAACTCCTACACTTACATTTAAAGCTGCTTACTTAACAATAAGTTAACATTCCGTTAATTAGCCCTCTTAAAACAAATTTCGTTTGATAAAGTAAACTTTGAAAAATCATATTTTGTTAATGAAAATTTTGCATACTGTCCCTTTAGGGTTCTTCTATGAAATCTACTTCTGATTTAAATACGCTTAATCTCCCATTTGCAAATAATGTTCTGTTCCACTTAAAGACAAAACGTTTTGCGTATCGAGGGTACATCATTCCAATTTTCCAAATATCCAGTGATAAACTTATTTTCTTATTTTGATAAAATGTTAATTTCTCATTGTAAATTCTGAGAAGATTATGTTCTTGTCTATAATACTTGGCTTGAAAATATCCATGATCTTTTAGGATATCATTGTTTTTATTGTTTAGTTTTACCATAGTAATTTGAACAGAAAGTTGACAAGAATTTTCTTAAAAGGTTACCCAGGAGAATAATATCTGTCTGATTTGATGGCCTGTGTGTGCGCCTGGCTTGTTACAAGCCAAAAGAATGATAAATTTTCATTACAAAATAATAGATTCTCTCATTCGCCAGAAAGAAGGAAAAGGGGGAGGGGGGGTATGTCAATGGTGTGGTATCAATATAGCAGAAGCATCATTACCTAACAAGATTTTGTAACGTATGTGCAGCACCTGAGTCTCAAAAACACTAGATTTTCTTTTATTTTTATTCCACAGCTAGTTGGAGACTTAAGTCCCGAGGGAAATAAAATCGATAGCTTAAAACCTGGTTGTTTTTATACTTATTATTATTATCTTTCCTGCTATGTTTTCACTATATTATTGATCAAAAATTGCTATCCTTGACATTACTGTAATATGACTAATTAGTGTTCATCAACATAATAAACATCACGCTCGTTGAGGTCATTACCTGGCTGATCTGATGTCCATTTAGAAAGATTAACATCAGAGGCATTGTTCTGACAGTCATCTGTCCGTGACCTCAGTACACAATCGTCATTCTACACAATATTATACAACATTTCTGTTTTTTGTACACAGATTGACATAGGTTACCTTCATAGATGTCTTGAATATGTGATGGTTTTGCTACATCATGAAACACACTTCATGTCAGTTGTAAACATTGAGCTCATTTCATCTGATTTCAAAGTACATGTATATGATTATAATGCACACAAACTGACTATAGATTTTGAATCTAAAATATACTTAATCAAAAATAAATATTAGTTATTTATGTGGTCGGAAATCAGGTTGCTATTCATTGGAGACAAATTGTAAGTGATCAGTCATGAACGATCAATCAGCAGGATCATCTTCAGGTGCATATTGAGGATATATACCCTAATTTGTGGTTAATACAGTCAATTTTTACACGTAGACGTACATTGCTATCACCCTAATTGTCCGTGTTTCAACACGATATATTTACATAACCCTTATTTCGTTATAACCCAATAAACGCTTAAATATTTAAGACGCGCCCCTCTACTTGACAGATACCAGACACACAAAACACAATGGTTCTGTTTTGGAAAATGGAAAATTTTGGATTATTTCATACAAAAAGAAAAACCATTCCGATGTAAATATAAGGACGACTATGGATCTTGTTATAAACACTGGTTTATCACGTGAAAGACGTACATTTGTCTTGTTACGTGATACACCAGCGCTTATTTCCCCATAACTATAACAGGATCAACATTCATAAGGAAGGTATAATGTTCATTAGCTTTTGTGTAAACTTTCTAATAAAATTCAGAATGATGGGATCTTGAACGAGTTGGATATCGAAAAGGTTTCCCTGAACGTTTTTGCAATCTTTGCCGATGATAAGTTCGAGCACGCTATAAATAGGTTGTTAGCACAATACTCGTTTACGCTGCAGTTTGCATTCGGTTTTGGATAATACTCGATAATGTTTCAATGCAGTTTCACGAAGTCTCACTGGAATTCTAGCAAGATAATGATGTAATGAACGGTACTTGTTTCCCTTAACTATTTGTTTTAATTAGCTAGTTACTACCGTCGAAGTTAGAATTTTCATCTGAATTTGGTGACATATTATGGTGACCTTTCATGGATTAATAACACTGTGACTTAACCCTTTTCAGTCCAGGAGGTTATAAGTTATAAAATAACTTTTCGCACCCCTAAGAACATGTATTTGAGTGGCAAGCAGGATATATCTCTGAATTTGATAAGTTGCCAAGGTAACGGGAATATGGGACCTCAGGGTCCTTTTGGGCATTTTATTCAAATTACAGACTTACAGACTTTGTAGTCAGCTAAAAACATAAAATAAAATGTCATAAAATAAGCATAAATATTTAATTAAACACCGAAAGAAACACCATGGTATTCCGTTTATTAAACGACGACATAAATATGTGGACGTATATTGTCGTCGACTCGCCCGTCGTCCGTCGGTCTGTCGGTCCATCTGTCCTTCAACATTTCTTGTAGACACTATAGAAGCTACAATTTTATATAGATTTTTATGCAACTTGGTATGAGCATTGGAATTGATAAATCGATTTTGACGATGTTTCGATGAACGGTTTTTTAGTCATGGTCCGGCCTCTAAATTTGTTGTAGACACAATAGAAGCTACAATTTTCAATGGATTTTAATGAAACATGGTAAGAGAATTGTAATTGGTAAGGCGAGGGTACAATTTGAATATGACGATTTTTCGATGAACAGTTTTTGAGTTGTTACCCTTGAATTAGTTACATCACGTCAAAATTTATTGTTGATGCAATAGAAGCTACAATTTTTAATGGATTTTGATGAAATTTGGTATGAGCATTGTAATTAATAAGACGGCGGTCAAGTTAGAAATTGACTATTTGTCGATGAACACTTTTTGAGTTATTGCCCTTGATTTAGTAAAATCGCGTCAATATTTTATTGCAGTTGCAATCGTAGCAACAATTTTCAATGGATTTTGATGAAACTTGGTATGATTATTGGAATCGATATGATATCAGCCAAGTTCGAATCTAACGAATTTTTGATGCAATGTTCGTGAGTTATTGTCCTTGGCCTAGTTAGATCGCGTCAAATTTATTGTGGGTGCTATAGAAGCAACAATTTTCAATGGATTTTTATGAAACTTGGTGTTATTGAAATTGATAAGACGCCTGTCAAGTTTGAACATAACGATTTTTCGATGAACGGTCTGGAAGTTATTACCCTTGACTTAGTAAAATCGCATCAAAATTTTATTGTGGGTGCAATAGAAGCTACAATTTCCAATGGATTTTGAGAAATTTATAAGACGGCAGTCAAGTTTGAAATTGACGACATTTTGATGAACGTATTTTTAGTATTTTGCCCTTGACTTAGTAAAATCGCTTCCAAATAGTATTGTGGGTGCAATAGAAGCTACAATTTTCAATGGATTTTGATGAAACTAGTTGTGAGCTTTGGAATTGACAAGACAGCAGTCAAGTTCAAATTTGACGACTTAGATGGAAGGTTTGTTTGTATAATATACAATAATATAAATGTATTATATAGATGCTATTAATCAAAGGAAAAATGATTTTACAATGCTGATGTGTGAACATATGTTACCTTGCCTGGCAAGCTATCTTTTAACTATTTAGACGTAAATTATGTTACATGTGCTTCAAAATGGAGTGAGGCCTGGCTTTTTGGAACTATTTTGATCATTTTAGACATCAACATGCATGTCAAGATGAATAATCTTATGCCCTTGTTTTGAATGTCTGACAAGTTTTCTTTTCCATGGCTGAAAGGGACACACGCCGTCACACAAAGTTCTGAATACATATATCGTCAAATGGTGATTGTTTTTAATACGGTATAGATAATAAATTACTTTGCACCATATCAACCGACTTCAATTGTAAATCCCACAGAATGAATTGTTCAGAATGATGTGGACCGCAGTTGGATTTTTAAAACGGAGTGAAAATGACGATATCTTAAATACTTTAAAGTAGAAAAAAATCATGTTACGAAACATATTATGTTGAATAGTTATTAAGTAAAATGAATCTGTGAAAATTACGGTAGTTAATATGAATGACTGACCTACCCCTCTGTACACCTTCTGAAAGCTGAAAAGAACAGATATTTCATTCAATAATGATAATATGTAATTAATCATTTGAGAAATTGACTTTATGGCATCAACAAAAATATTAAAAGGTGTATTGTATTGTTTTTGATCGCCACCAAATATTCAGAAATATATTTACGGGATCATATACACATCTGTAAAATTTTTATGTTTGTTTCAATTTTTATTGAAGTTACAAAAAAATATTATTTTGTATTTTGTAGTTTGTATTGTTTGCATACCCATGGCAGTTGGTCAAGCAGTTTACAGTGTGTGGATATATGGAGAATTTATGTGTAAAATAACAGGATTTTTACAAGGTAGTGCAATGATTTCTACTTTTTACTAGTACCACGTTGTATCCAAGAGATGATAATTGTAACTAAGCTACATGTATCGCTACTACAGATTTATCAGCTGATAAGGAAAATAACAGTTGAGGATACTACTCTGTGATTGGAATTTGTCATAGATTTTAGTTTATTTCGTGTGAAATCCTTCAACCAGAGCTATCAATGTCACACCATTAGTGATTTGATATACTAGTAGCAATGCGTCATTTTAGTTACTCATTTCCTGTCAACCTAATTATAATAAACTAATGCACCTTACTCAGTAAACGCAATGCTAAAACAGGAAACCATATTATTTGCACCGGATGTCGACCTTTCTAAGAAAACAACTGAGATCGGGTCACCCAATTAAATTCCAAAAAAGAACAAATCAATGTCCTAATTGAAAATAGGTCACATCAATAACAAACATCGAATAATCAATACCTTGAATGTAATCATCGACCGAATAGAAACTACTAATTATATAGGCATTATTAATAACATAACTTTAGCATTTTGAGGTAAAATTTTCAATCATTCAATTTTTTTTTATGATCGAAACAAATGAAATCTATGTTTAATATCAACGTGTACAATTTAGTAGATATAACAGCGTGCCGCACCAATCTGGTCTCATCTGGTCGCTATCTGAACATCAGATGGGAGTTTGTCAGACTGACCTACATGAAAAATATCCAATAAAGTGAGACATAAACTAAGATAAAATGGATTGACTCGTAATAGGTGTTAATGATATGATATTGATTCATATTATAGTAAGATACATTATATTATAATTATTAATCCACATATATGCGTCATCATTGTCATTATCAAGACTTACTAATACATCGATACCGCAATATTATTATAACAATAGGAAGCTGTACACCTGTACTGATTGATAAAATCTACAAGACGACACATAATAGACTTGAAACAGTTTTAATATCAAAAACTTAGTAACAATAATAATATTTACTGAAACATTAATTTGAAATGTTAACCAGAACAAACAGAAAATCGAAAGTAGAAAGTGTATTCTCTTTGTTCATATACCACCAAAAATAAACACGTACATCTCTAGTTTAGTAGAACGGAAACTAAATGTAAACATAAAATACTGCATTTTAGTCTTATATTTTTTGTATTGAAGACAACACCATACATGGACAATTTGCAATGATAAGCTCATAAGTCTATCGGTTTTATTTTGACGGATCTGTAATGTAAGCAGTATTTGATATAATATACATTTTAAAGCATCTACAACGTCAACTTGACACCTCTTTTGAAATGTCTGTGAGGGAAAGTTTCCCCAATAGAACTGACATCTTTAGGTTGTAAAAGTGTTAAAGCCATAAAACTCAAATGTTTAGCAATCTTCCAATAATATTTCAGGTGTTACTGTGGTGGCCAGTATTTTCACCATTGCAGTATTAAGCCTGGACAGACTGCTGGCTATAAGACATCCAATGATATTCAAGAGAGTCGCAAACTACAAGATGGCTGCCAGAGTGATTTCAGTTATATGGATTTTATCTTGTAGTGTGATGGCACCATTATTAATGTACAGAAAAACACAGATGTTACCACTCAGTCCAAACGAAAGTTTACATTTCTGTCATGAGGATTGGCCTAGTTTGAAACATCGTCAGATATACGATAGTTGCTTGTTTGCTATAGTGTATGTCATTCCTGGTTGTATTATAGCGACCAGCTACGGTTTGATTGGTAGGCAGCTATGGACAGAAGACGAAAATTTAAAACGCTCAGAATCGGAGATAAGTCGTGGAATGTCACAAAAAATAATGGTTGGACGAAAACGTATTGCTAAAATGTTAATAGCATTAGCTATATTATTTGCAGCTTGTTGGCTACCTTATTATATTGTGACGTTATATTTGGATTTTGAAACGGATCAATCAGACGATTTCTTGTTAGTGCTACCATTCACTATATTTCTAGGCCATGCTAATAGTGCCTTAAATCCAATATTATATTTTTATACAAGTCAAAGTTTTAGAAAATATCTCTTCAAGTGGGTCAACTGCAAAAAATCACGAAACCGGACAGACACACCGGTAAGTAGCCAAATATCCTATCTATCAGTGTTCAATAGAAAACAATATAAAAACGAGGTTAGAGCACCATTTTGCAACCCAGATAATTTCAAATTGCGTCTGAAAGAACGATTGCGGCCGAGACATACATGTAGTCTGTTTTACTGATTTATAACTATTTTTTTTTTACTTACAGGTCAATTTGTTAATGAATTTTAAACCCGTTGATCAAACAGGAGTCACGATTCCTAGTCGACATCCGATAATAAAAAGATTAAGAGACACTTCAACCTCATCCCGTTCTAGCAGCTTAAAATTCTCACGGTCCAGCAACACTAGTATTAAGTCTTTAAATACCCCAAACTCATCGTTCAAGCGGAAAGAAAATGCTAAAAAGGAATCATTAACTACGATCTCCCAAAAGGAGGTTCCGGTGATTGAACTCACGACGAAGGAACAATGGGAACATGATCAAAATATTAGCCAAGTTCAAGGTAAACACAGAAAAGCTATAATGGAGTGTACTTTAAGTATTCCCACTACAATACAAGAGGAAAGTTCACGTTCCCGACCATCCAGTCCCTATCACATTCAAACAATCACGTACGTCCAGGACGATTCAGTAAAATCCCTGTCGGATAAGCTGGAGACAACGGCCACGATAGAAGCCACTTCTAGCGATGGGGAAAAATTGGGTGTGTTTGTCTGAACAGTCTTCTTAAGTGAATACGGTCTTCATTGTATATGGAATAAACATTGCCTGCCTTCTTAAAAAGATGGTCTCAAAGCAATTAACCGTTTCTCTAGATAGGAAGTAATAAGGAACTTGTAGTCACTTTATGTCATTCCCGGTGACAATTTACAGGGAAAGAATCCCCCAGTAGCTGTGTACTGCGAACCCTAAGCAATAAACTATATAATGCGTACTTGATGGACTAATTTATTTGCACAGTTAAGGTGTTGCCACTACAAATTTTAATCGTGATAAAATGTTACTAATTGAACATACTTTTAAGGTACACACTACCAAGGCTCTCGTGAAAAGTAACATTAACACTGTGAGGAGCCGAATAGATCAGAAAAAGCCACAAAAATAAAACGACAAAATAATGTCATGGAACAAAATCGACCATTCTCTTATTTTCCATCCAGAACTCAACCATGTTGATAGAATTACCCCGTTTTTTGTTTTGTGATTCTATTTTCATAGTGTTTTTTTTTCCTTTAAAGCCAGAAATAAATATTTATTTTCAATTGTTTATGTATCTTTTGTTATTTTTCAAAAATTATAGAATAAATCTCAAGAGTAACAACCAAATAATCTTCGACCTTTCCAGATTAGATTCCATTGTGCGTCTTATTTAATTACTTCGTATCCTGCAATTTTGAGTAGCCAGAAGGTGAACACAGTAGAGACTAGAGGTTTTATCTGATTTTGATGTAATTTGATGTACTCTTCAACGGTATTTAAACCTCGCATTCTCCAACCAAGTCAAGTCGTACACACCCAGGCATCTCCTCCACGAATCAGATCTCAGTCTCTTAACTTATAGAGAGTTGTAAATAAAATGATTTTCTAGATGAAGATGTGAAACTGTATACTTCAAGTTAATAATGAAAAATAATAACAAGATAGAAAAACTAATAACTTACACGAACAGGCCTTGGATATAATAATGTTTTAATATCGAGTTATTACTTTTAATTTAAAGAAAAATACAGTAAATAAAATCAGTAAACTCGTATTTTATCCCCGTGACTCTCTTGTCATTTCTGCCAAAATGTTCCCTTGTCTGGCAAGCTATCTTAGTATAAACTAACAGAAGGCAATCAGAAAAAATGGTGGATGACAAGGGGCACAATTTAATGCTCGTTAGCTTTGAAAACTTTTAAGTGCCTATCTGAGTGATTCGAAGGATAAAACATACAGAGAATTACGAATGTAAGACTAGGATGTAGTATTGAGGACAATAAGAGTGATATCCAGAATTTCAACAGTGAATTACCAATATTGATGTAAGTAGCGGACTTATGTAATCATATGTAGTTCAATCTCAGCTAACAATAAATAGAACAAGCGGTTGCCGACCTCTCTATACACAATCAGGTATATGAATCTCCAATAATATTTGGGCTTTGTTCAAGATCTCATTAAAATACATGATCACACCATTTCATTCAGATCAGACGAAAACTGTTGTTTCTATTACGTTTACAAGCTAATTTTGATGCGTTTTGACGTTTTGTCAAGTGCATTAACTCAAAATCAGTTACCTGAAAAATCGTTAATATCGAACTTTTTCGAGATTTCATCAATTCTGATAACACCAAAACTTATTCAAATCAGGTGAAAACTGTAATCTCTATAGCGTTCACAAGCCAATTTTGAAATAACTCAAAAACCGTTCATCGAAAATTCTACATGTAGGCTTCAACAATCGTGACCAGTTAGCCAAAACCTCATTTAACCAAGCCCAGAAATTAATTGCCACAACCAACCGAACCTTTCCTAGCTCCAAGATCATCTTCAAATGTGTACCTATCTCTAATTAAATCTCTAAGAAAGCCAAGCAGAATCTCAAGACATTCAACGATATGATGATGAACTCCGACACTGAGAACGCAACAATCCTGTCACCCTTCGAAGAAGAATTCGAACCAGTTGATAATCTTCATTGGTCTCCGGAAACAGCCAACAATATATACTTGTTTTGGATACGCCAGCTTCAAGCACCGGGTAAGTCTGTCTTTAAACTAACTACTTGGGATAAAAATATTGAGAGGCCTCCGCTAGGCTAAACCGACGCGAACTTAAGCCGAAAAATTCTCATATCCCTCCAGCATTCAATCTTAGACCGTGGACTTAAATTTATTCCGACTCCTAAATTACCTAACCTTGATTATCTTCAACCGTCTATTGAACGATTTCGACGAAATCTCAGTTGTACATACTTTTTTCGAAACAACCCTCCACGTGGTGCTAGAACAATGTTTATTCCTAAATCCACTTGGAAACCACCTAAAACCGCCATCCATCCAGAAATATTAAACGTATTTACAAGTATGAATAACCAAATATCAAATCTTTCCATAACACACAAGAAGCCTAATCTCACGCGAGTAGAACGTGAAGCGTTACATTTACTTAAAAAAGACAATAGCATTGTAATTAAAAAGAGTGACAAAGGTTAATGTTGCGTTATATTAAATAGGGAAAATTATATTGCAGAAGCAAAGCATCAATTGAATAATCCTAAACACTATGCAATTTTACCGGACCCAATTTTTAAAGAAACTGCTAATATGATAAACAATATTCTTACCGACTTAGTTAAAACAAGTCATTTAAAACAGAAACAACATGACTATCTTTCTGCCAAACCTGATTGCCGCGAGAGACACTTATACAATTTGCCCAAAATTCAAAAGAATCCTACCTAGGATTGGTTGATGCCTAATAGAATCCCTTAAGGCCACCCGATTATCTCTGACTGTGGAAGTGATTCTTATGCAGTGTCAGAATACATTGATCATTTCTTACTACATCGAGCCTACCTTCAGGACACAACTGACTTTGTCAATAAAATAAAAAATCTCAAAGTCCCTTCGAATGCTATTTTAATTTCTATTGACACCAATATCGACAACACTACTGGCCTAATGGCAGTTCGCAAAGCTTTCGATAGAAACCCGGATCCAGACAGACCCGACGATGCAATTCTACAGCTTTTAGAGATTTTATTTGTCGCAATGATTTCACATTTAATGGTAAAACATATCTACAAACCTCGGGTACAGCCATGAGCAACAACAACCACCACCCGTCCATCAAACTAACGGCCAACGTCAGCCACAAAAGCATAGATTTTCTCGATACCACTGTCTTTAAAGGAGATTCCATAGCAGACACTAATAAATTAGATATTAAAGTATACATGTATTTCAAAGAAACCTACACTCATCAACTTTTGTCAACTTTTTTCATCCAAAACATACATTTTCTGGAATAATTAAGTCACAAGATTTACGATTTCACCGAATTTGCACAAGGTCTTCTGATTTCAACCAAGCCTGTACGATTGTTTTCTCAAAACTGAAAGAGCGTGGATACTCTAAACGATTTTTACGAAACATAAAAAATTCCACTTTAGCACAGATAGCAGCTAAAAATAGACTTTATGCCAAAGTACCTCCAGGCTCTAGGAGTGACCCATGTATGTCAACCAGATGCAAAACATGTCCCTTTATATCAGAAACTCATAATTTTCTAAGTAAGTCTACGAATAAGAGATACCCGATCCAAGAGCACCTAACATGTGAAAACTCGAATGTAATATAAGCTTACTTAATTTCATGTAAAAAATGTCCCAAACAATATAATTATCGGGGAAACAAAGAACAAATTGCGCACTCGTTTTTATTCTCACAGATCAGATATTAAGCCTGTTTCAAATCATTTCAATCTTGACGACCATTCACTTGACGATCACACCCTAACCACAATTGAGCGCATAGAAATCGACTTGTCCGAAAATGAAACTACCAAATTCCATAAATCTAGTGAAGCCCATTGGATTGAGATATTAAATACAGCAAGACTTTATATTCACCACAGTGTAGGCATAGTACCCTTTGTAGTTCTCTTTAATACAACCAGTAATAAAGCAAGCAAGATAGTTCAAGCGCATCATAAGAGTCTTCAAGAGAAATTTCCTCATGGCTATAACCAGAAAATGATTGTGGCATATTCAAAAATCAGAACTTAAATGACAACCTTGTTCATAGCAAACTAAAAACAATCTTTACTTAACAGGTACTATACTTCTCGCCCATTGAGCGATTTATTTTTTCTAATTTCAGATAAGAAGAGAAGAAAATCATCCAACAGATCCAGATCCCCATTCCTCAATAAAATATTTGCTCCACCCTAGGCCTGTACATCTGGGAGATTCAATCCCTCCTATCCCCGAAATCAAAAACTGTTCATCAAAAAATCGTCAATATCAAACTTCTCCAAGAACTCATCAATATAATTGATCACAATAAAAACAGTGTACATGATTTAAAGAATCTTTAATCGTCAACAATTATAGACCTCTCGGTCCCAGTTTCAGGATTCCCCCAATACTAACTGCATAATGAACGATAGACATAAGACTTGAAACAAAGTACAGCAAATGCTCTAAAGTGAGAGAGTTTCTCAAATCTCAATGATTTAAGTTTACATTGAGTAATAAAAAGTCTACCCCGAGAAGTAATAATTGTTCAGGAGATTTGCTTATTCACGCTCGAGACCTGAAAGAAAACTTAATAAAATGTAAGCGTGATGTAATTACGCTTAAAGTAGATATGACGGTGAACTCATTGTATTACATTCGGCTATTAACGACCTGAATTGAGATAACTCTAGACAATTTACGGTCTCATTGAAATTAATTCAATAAAAAGCAATTAAACCACTTGCAATGAATTTTACTTACAGTAGAACTCACGGATGAAAAAAGTCAAACCGAACAGGATTCAACCGGAATTTAAATGACCTGAATCCAGTTATGTGATAAAGAAATTGCCACTGAGAGAAACACCTCACCGATACTCTCGATAAATCGGCTGAAGTGTCAACTAATGATATTAAACTGATTGACAAACAATATATCTAATCTCGATAGGCAATCCACAATAACAAAATAGACATCAGATGCACTGTCTCAAACCCTCACGTCACGACCATAATTGGATTGAATGTAATCTCTAGATCTCCCTAATATTATCATCTTTCGCAAATTTATAGTGATTCTGAAATAAGGTCTAAACAATTTTCAGAGGCAGTAAAACCTAATGAAAGATTAACGATTGAAACAGTTTTTAACCAATGTGTAACTCGTAAGAAAGGTATCTTCAGAAGCAGAACTGAAGTGGATGTTTTGTGCTATTAGGCGGAATCTCCAAAGATTCTATTGAGACAGGTGTTAAAGATTACCAAGACAGTATCAATATTAAATATACCTATTTGAAGATTTAGAAAATTTCATTAGTGATTACATTATGTAGTCTTAAGGTATAATTATTAAGTCGTGGTTATCATGGAAGCAGTTCTAAATACCATATTCATTCATGAACATAATGATGTGAACTGTCATCGTTAAAATCTAAATTTCAGGGAGGCGTAGCATCAAACAACAAAGTTCCCAAACCAAGTGACTTTACAGAATGCCTTTTTCATACACCCAAACATTAATATGGGCGTATCACCCAAGGATAAACCCTCTTGAAAATCAGAAAAATCTTTAATCTACCGATTACTCTAGTCAATCTCCTGGATCTATTCGCTGCTATTAAAAATGCGGGTGTATTACGATAATTTTTATGGTTTCATTTTCCTAGCAGAATTCCTCATTACGGCATCTGTGTTTACCTAGAATCAATAGACAAGAGTTTTTGACTTTGAGTAACAACGAGATCTTAATGTTCTTATTAATTATTCATGGATTAACCATAAGCTTAGCCCAACTCAAACGTATACTAAGACGGCGAGGTTTAAAGCGAAATAGCAGCATTAAAACCCCTCTGGAAGTAATTGTGGATGCCATTTTGAGGATCATTGAAAATAGTGGTTAATGTTTAGGATACAGGACAATTTTGAAAAGACTTCTGTCTTTAGGATTTCATATAAAGCGGGAAATGATGCAAGTGATCGATTTAGATAGTGTAGTTAGACGCACAAAAAGGAGACTACTTCGCCGAAAATACTATTCTGCTGGTCCAAACTTCATTTGGCATTTGACAGCCTCGGTACCTTATTAAGTAGATGAGGCAATAGATCTATATGGACGGTTAAACAATGAAATTGAAAAATATGAAACAACACCCTTGAAGAAAAGTAATTTATTAAACACTTCTAAATATAGGAAAATGTTATGTTGCCTCACACACTGTATCTTAAGAAAAAGTAAAATAAAGTTTAATGCAAAAATTTTGTTTCCAAATTCAATTTATTGTTTAAGGGATAGTGATAAATCAACACTATTTCCTGTACAGTAACTGAACACTATATTTTTCAAACAAGCTGTACCTCAGTTGATCATTATGGTAGCACATTTAAAATTCGGTAATGTTTGCTGATGACTTTAACCGTCAACTAAATCATTCACCAAACAAAATGAGGCATTCTTTTAGAGTGAAAAGACTTAACTCAAAATGGACACGATTGTTCATATCTTGGTTCAGAATACCTTTATACCTCTTAATTATGAAGTTTTGCAGTTTCTTCATGATTTGACAATCGTTACCCTTCAGCAGCATGATAAACTAGCACATAGCTTCAAACACAAAGTCTCTGAGTCTTTGAGCAAGAAGCACATCAGCTGTGGACACCATTGCACCTGATATCGACCGCATCATTTCCAATGCCCTGTCCCGACCTTGTTACTCTCATGGGAAACGCAATACTCAAGCTGTAATCACTACATTTGACCAAACCCTACCAAATGAAATGGATATTGATCAACACACACCCAAATTAACTAGAGTCACCACTTCACCAAGCGATTGAAATATTAAGTGGAGTAATTTCCTATTTCGGGTGTCAAGGGCTACAGAATAGTGTAAACATATGAGTTGTTGTATTTTTCTTCAATTAATTCACCTCTGGTTTAGTCAATAGGTGTCAATATTTCTGCCAAATGACAAGCTGTCTTAGTTTAACTTAACAGTAAGCAGTGATAAAATCTACTACCCAAGGAATAGTGCAGTAGCCCGTCTGCCTCTTTTGTTCCAAACAATAGCTCAAGGGAAAGACGAGCAACCGAATATAAGAAGCATGCGAATTTCTTTGTCCTGGTCGCAACCATGTAATAAACAAAAGCAGCAGTGGGATTCATATATAACAATGAGAAGGTTGCAGTTTTCTCCAATTTCTGAATCGAATACGCATAAGAGGAATACTAAAAGACAATACCCCGTTTGCTTAAAAAAGAACGAAAAGTGGAAAAAGAGGAACATAACATACAAACTATGTGCAGAAATTGTTAATGGTCTGTAATTGATCAGAAATATTTCAGATTAGCTTCCCTTTTATTTCTAAAATTAAGGGATGCTTAGTCGAATAATTTCTATAAATCTTACATTACAATACAATAGATCGGACTTGATAGTTTCATAATTCTTTTTTCATATACATGTAGTTCTCTAAAGTATATACATTCAAAATAGAGGGATTCTGCTTGTGTTTTTCATAAGATCATAATTATGGTATTGTACAGGTAATAGTGTTAGTATATTAGTTTGTATTTCTCTATTATATAAGTTGATATCTCGATTGGAAATATGAATCATAACTACTATGAAACTTACACGAAATTATTTGATTTTATTATACAGGTATACCAGTGTTATTATTATTAGCTTCTAAACTTCTATTTGAATTATGAACTATCCATAGATGCTAGATATATAAATTTTATATGCCTAACATCAGTACTAGATTCAGGCTTCAGCGAACCTTGTCCTGATCTCGTTGAGTTTGTTAACTTTTCTTCTAAAGCTCCAAGCTCCTTTAGGATCCTATGTCAATACTCCAGTGTAGAAAGTGCAGCACTATCATCTTACTTCTCTAACATCACCTACTATCTAAGGTTCATCATCTGATCAAACCAATTAGCTCATTACATAGCAAACGAGATATTTCAGGGTATGTTTTCACATATAAAAAAGTTCGCATTCGACCAAACGACTGTCCATGGATAAATGGATATCTAAATTTAAGAGAACGAGAAACGGACATCACAAGAGACCCAAAAGAACAAATTCGCTGGAGCAATAGCATTCTTTTCGTCTTTCACTTAATGTTGTCATAGTAGAAGTTAGACGCATCAAAAAAGAATTCTATGATGAACTTGGATGATGAATTTCGGATGACACGTTTAAACATAAAAAGTTCTTATTTGGCAAAAATGGCAGAGCAAACTTCATCTCGCCCTTCCAAACTAATGATCACATCTTCTACGGTGATACAGAGAAAGCAACGCAACGTCCCTTTGATTTACCTTTGTACCTTTGATTCCTCGAAGACATGTGGACCTGACTATATCAGCCCCTGCGTCCTTAAAGAGTGTAGAGTTTCTCTTTCGTACCCGCTCAGTGCTTTATTTAACCCATGCAAAACACACTTGATCTTTCCATATGAATGGAAAACTGCCAGAATACGTCCTCTCCAAAAATCAGGTGATAAACACGATTGTTAAAATTACAGGCCGATTCCACTCCTCTCTCTATTCTTAAGTTTTGAAAAATGAAAATTTCATTTATAAACTTATAAACAACTTCTTTATTGAAAACAGAATTGGATTCAGACAAGGAGATTCTGCAGTATACCAACTAAAATACTTTTATGATTATATTTGTAAGTCTCTAGATAGGGGGAAAGAAATTAACTCTATCTTTTGTAACATTAGTAAAGCATTTGATAGGGTATGACACGAGAGTCTTATCTACAAACTCCACTAAACTGGAATCCGAGGGAATCTATTTAGACTTATTTGAGATGACTTAACAGATTTCAATATACAAAACTACAAAACTCGTCTTCAACCCCCTTACCGGTTTCATCAGGTGTTGCACAGAGGTCGGCCCGTTACTCTTTCTTGTATATAAATGATATAGTCAACGAAAAAGATTCCAGTATCCAATTGTTTGCATATGACACTTCCTTGTACCTTGTATTATTGAAAATCCTGTGACTTAATATTAATGAAAATGACTTAAAAACTATTAACCGATGGGCCTTAGACTGTAAAATATCTTTCAATGCCTCAAAAACTATATCCTCCTTTACCCAACAATTTTAAAATACAACTTTTTCTGATACCAATTCTCATAAGCATCTTGGTCTTACGTTTGATTCCAATGGACATTGGTCTACACATATAAAATCCTTGGCAAACAAAATCCGAAATCAAGTTGACTTCCTTAAAACTTTGAAATATAGATTATCTCGTTTTTCATTAGAAACTATTTATAAATCATTTATTTAAAAAAAACCTTTTGACTATGCCGTTGTAGTGTGGGACAATTGTTCAGAAGAAAACTCCAAACTTATGGCAAATCTTTATATGGACACATCTTTATATGGCAATTATAGGATTAGTTCGTGGAACATCTCATGAATTTATGTACAACGAATTTGGGTTTTCCTCTCTCACAGTAAGGCAAACAAAGCATCGTCTGTGCCTTTTCTTCAAAATGATCAACAACATGGTACCATTGTATCTGTATTCACTGCTTCCACGTAAAATCAATCATATCACAACTCACAATTTAAGAAATAACAATGATTATCATCCTACCAAATGCAATGCCAGCCAATATAAAAACTCTTTCCTTCCGTCAATACCCGACAACCATAAAATACCTATGACTATTATTTCTTCTTCCAAACGTCTATTGAAAAGAAAAGATCCTAAAATCCCGTACTAATTTTTAGTATAGAACATTTGCAGATCATTCTCTCTGGTCTCCAAAATTTAAAGAGTAAACTAAATTAGCATAGATTTATGACAAATATTTTAGAAAATGTGGCTAAGGTAGTAACCCCACAGAAAGTTTCTTACCATTATTTGATCGCCTACCCAAAGTATAGAAAAGTACGGCAAGGAACCATAAAAACTCTTCCAAACTTTGATATCAAAAGTCTGTTATATGGTGTCCCAGACTTAGATAATAATGCTAATGATGAATTTTTTTAAGAAATTCATTATTCTATCAAAGCAATTTAAAATGCAATTTCAACTAATGTTCTACAAATAAAACAGACTGTTTTGCCATTTATCTTAATAATCATTTCTGAAACTTATCTACTTCCTTTCCTTTTATCAGACCGGGTCTTCCAAAAGAATGATTGGGATGGCGGGAAGATGTTAGGGTGGGACCGGGATTGGAGTTTATTATATTTATTAATTCATTTTCAAGTAAAAACATTTTCATATTTATTATACTTTTTGAAATATGCTTTCCAATTCTAGAATTATATAAATAAGCTATGAGATAATACATTGATCTGTTAAATAACACTGTTAATTGTCATAGATTGTAGTTTTATTTAAATCCGACAGTTTACTCCATTATTCTCAATTCAATGGTTGATTTAGTGCACATTGTTTAAAAAACAAGGGATATTGACTCTCGAAAAGTGAACGATTTGAACAGAGGAATGGTTAACAACCGTCCCAAGAGATATATTAGCACTCTAACATTTCCAAGGTAATAACGTAATTATAATTATACTTTTTTGTTGTATTAATGGACGTAATATGCATGTAAACTGATGACTAAATAATTATTATTCACAAAACTGTTTTAATCGACATTCGTTTGTTGTGTATTTATGTTACACGGGGTTGATTCAGCTAAACCTATTCACTTATACCCAAAAATAGTTTAATCAAGTAGCTACTCATGTCCAACGATCCGAATGTGAAAAATGTGATTTTACTGGCAAGTATGAGGTTTTTGTGATTTAACACGCTGTCAGACACGGGCCAAAACTTAGGTGCAGTCATATTACTTTTTGTCTTATTTATCACCTTAAGAAAATTTTCATGTAACTTGATCATGTATAATTATTAGTTTAGTTATTTATGAACACTTCTGAAAAACTACCTTATGAAAAATAGCTCAAAACATACTTTCTTTTTTTTATAGTTCCTGTAGTCAATTTGATTGTTTGAATGATAGAGTGAAGAATCAATCTGAAGGAAATAATCCGTCAATGAAACTAATAGGATTGTGGCTGAAATAATTCCCTTATCATGTTTTCTAAATCTTAGACAAGTCTGCTGGCGAGTTCTTTAGGCTCTTTTATTGTTTCTTGTAATCCTAGAACTAATCAGATCAGATTGAATTGTAAACCTCTTATTGCCTAGGCTGGCAGTTTACCTTTTAAATACGAACCTCCTCGAGTTAAGTGACAGTATCTTGTTTGACTGGAATAGTTTTATTTTGTAATTTTTTTTATGAAATTGAGAAAAACTCGTTTATCTGCATAGTTTCCACGTCGGATCGATAGTGATGGATGATAAGCAGTATCCAGCCACTAGTCTGTGATTCAGTTACAAGCTGACGAATCGAATCTTGTTTTTAGCGTGCCTTTGGTTGTATTTGCAACTGTAGATATTCCTGTACTGGAAAACTCTTAATTGGCTTTAATTAGATTTTTACAATACATTTATAACATCTAAACGTGTTCAAACCATT
Organism: Nipponacmea schrenckii; assembly: GCA_030562195.1. NCBI lineage: Eukaryota > Metazoa > Mollusca > Gastropoda > Lottiidae > Nipponacmea > Nipponacmea schrenckii. Next base: position 33,031,062 of record CM060200.1, on the reverse strand, counting down.
CAATTCAATCATTTGATTGTTTTTTTATTTTTCTAATGTAGATACCCACAAACTTCACGTTTTTAATTTTGATAATAAGGCGTTGTGTTTTATGATGACTGAAGCCTTATAGACACCTTTGGGGCTGTGTCGATGACCTGGCTTGTTAGGTTTAACTAAGCCCAGGATTCGTTTCCGTATTCGTCGTTATATCCATCTCGACACTTAACCTTGTTAGATATTACAAGGCTATCCTTAACCTCTTTCTCGGTCCTCCAACTAGATGTTTATTTTGGCACGGTTTAAAAGAGAGGAGCTGCTTTGGGATTGCAATGTGATGGAACTGGTGCAGCTGGCTTTCATATCGATTGTAGATGATCTTGGTTTCTCAGCCTCAGGGAAGGGTGGTTGCTGCTGTTTTCAATTTAAAATGAGGTATCTATGCAATCAAAACTGTTTCCACTTCCTGGGCGTAATTACCGATATTATGGTAAAATTGATGTACACGATAATATTAATAACGCCATTAGATAATTTCCCGGGGATTTTTTCATAGCAATCTAAATTGTGTTTAAATCATTAATAAACATGTTAATCGATTGTCATTCACACTATCTGTTGAGGTAATCGCATTGCAATTCCTCTCTCTGCATGCTCATGGGCATTTGACCTACCTAACTTTCTTTCTTATATATCTTCTAAATATGAATTTATCTCGCCCTTGTCTAATTATCAGCTTAAGTTGTTTAAAATGAAATTCAATACGATTAAATTGAGCTTGACAGATTTTGATAACTAATGCTCATTGATTTATAGTGTAATGGGAGGTAAACTTTGCGGTTATCCGGTTTCTACAAGTAACAAGTAACGAGTTAACATCAACCTGGATTAACGACTGGATTAACGACTTATTTACCCTATTGCAGTGGTGCTATGTAATACTTTTACTCTAGCGTTCCCAAGATCTGACGTTACACTTGTTGACATGTAGTTTTTATACGCCCACAATATAATGTGGTCATATATTGTCGTCACCCCTGTCCGTCCGTCCGTCGGTCTGTCGGTCCGTCGGTCAGTCCGTCCACAATTGCTTGTGAACGCAATAGAGGCTACAGTTTTTGTCGGATTTGAATGAAACTTGCTGTGATCATTTATATTGATGAGATCTCGGACAAGTTCGAAATTGGCAATTTTTCGATGAACGGTTTTTGAGTTATTGCACTTGACTGAGCCAAAACGCGTCAAAATTGACTTGTGAACGCGATAGAGACTACAGTTTTCATCAGATTTGAATTAAACTTGCTGTGATCATTTATATTGATGAGATCTTGGACAAGTTCGAAATTGGCGATTTTTCGAGTTATTGCGCTTGACTTAGTCAAAACGCCTCAAAATTGGCTTGTGAACGCGATAGAGATCACAATTTCCATTTGATTTGAATGAAACTTGGTGTTATCATTTATATTGATAAAATCTTTGACAAGTTTGATCGTGACGATTTTTGGGTGAACGTTTTTTGAGTTATTGGCCTTGAGTCAAATTGCGTCGAAATAGACTTGTGAACACGATGGAGACAACAGATTTCATCTGATTGGAATGCAATTTGGTGTGATCATTGAAGTTGATGTCATCTTGGTCAAGTTCGAAATTGACATTTCGATATACTGTTTTTGAGTTATTGCACTTGACTTAGTCAAAACGCGGCTTGTGATTGCGATAGACAATACAGTTTTCATCTGATTTGGTGTGAAAATTTATATTGATGAGAACTTAGATTAGACCTAAATAATCTTAGAGTTTTTGCCTATGTTAAAACAGAAAATATATGGCGTATATGGGCGTATCTTGCTAGGCAACCACTTGTTTGTTTTTGTCGTTTCTGCATCCCACAGGGAACATCCATCCGTCCAGCCCACTCTTACAGTACACGAACATGCACTTGAGGGTAACAGAGTCATTTGGTTAACTGCTTCTATTTCTGACTGACATCATAAATCATTGCAATGTGAAAGATAAGACATATACATAGTTAAAGATATGAATTAACTGAATCTCAGTCATGCGTTTTACTTGGAAATACGGAGCATGCCTAGATAATAAAACCCTTTAAAGTGATACCGCGTCTTAAATTCTACACAAAATTTAAGTTCTCAAGAATGGCCAGTATGAGTATATATTCATCAGCGAAATTACCTGATGTCATAAAGTAACAGAATCCCTTAACATCTGCAAAACTCACATTTTTAAGTTATTATTGTAAAATCCATAAACAATTTATTAAGCGTATTTCAATAATCAATTGTATTGTTATGGATAATTACTATTTTGGGGGATTTTTCGGATTATATAAGGATTCTGTTATACTATTTATGTTGCTGATGAATATAAATATACTCTCATTTACCAAGTTTAAAACTTTTAAGATTTATGTTCATTCTAAGACACAGTATTCTTTCAAGACCAATTCATACCTGACTTTTCTATTTTTATACGCCCACATGAAATGGGGGGGGGGGCGTATATTGTCGTCACCCATGTCCGTCCATCTGTCTGTCCGTTAGTCCGTCCACAATTGCTTGTAAACACTCTACAAGGCGTAATTCTTGACGGATTTTGATGAAACTTAATATGAGAGTTAATGATCATGCAAGGATGATCCCTATTGAAAATCAGCGAAATCGGAAAAAATTTAGTATGAGTTATTGCCCTTGTCCTTGAATAGCTCGTAAACACTCTACAATGTGCAATTCTTGACCGATTTTGATGAAACTTGGTGTGAGAGTCTGTTATAACTCAAGGATGAACCCTATTGAAAATCAGCGAAATCGAAAAATATTTAGTATTGGTTATTGCCCTTGTTATTGAAAACGCGTTCAATTTTAGCTTTTAAACACTCTAGAAAAAAAAATTCTTATGGATTTTGATGAAACTTGGCTTGGATATTTGTTTTTACCCAAGGATGAACCCTATTGAAAATCAAATAAATCGAAATATATTTAGTGTCAGTTATTGGCCTTGTTTTTAAAAACGCGTTCAACTTTTGGCTTATAAACACCCTAGAAGGCACAATTCATGACCATTATTGACAAAACTCACTGAAATTGTTTAATATCACCCAGGGATGAGCCCTATTGAAAATTCAAAATATGAAAAATATCTAATATGAATTATTGCCTTGTTCTTTAAAACGTGTTCGATTTTTTTCTCGTAAACACTCTACATGGCACAATTCTTGGCCGATTTTGATGGACTTGGTGTGAGAGTGTGTTATAACTCAAGGACGAACCCTATTGAAAATCAGCGAAATCGAAAAATATTTATTAAGACTTGTTCTTGTTACTCTTGTTCTTGAAAACGCATTCAATTTTAGCTTGTTAACACTCTAGAAAGAACAATTCTTAATGGATTTTGATGAAACTTGGCTTGAGTATTTGTTTACTCCCAAGAATGAACCCTATTGAAAATCAGATAAATTGAAATATATTTAGTGTCAGTTATTGCCCTTGTTTTTAAAAACGCTTTCGACTTTTGGCTTGTAAACACTTATTGTAAACATTCATTTTTGATAAAACTCGCTGGAATTGTTTAATATCACTCAAGGATGAGCCCTTTTAAAAATTATTAATTAATTAATTAAAAATATTATTAAGGGTGAACCCTATTGCAAATCATACAAAAATACCGAAAAATATTTAATGAGTTGTTATTAGGTACAATTCTTGACAGATTTTAATGAAACTAGACACCCTAGAAAAAAAGTATATGGCAGAAGGTTGAATATTTCATTCTGCTTTTTGTTACTGTACTGAAAAGTTTTTATTCAAAATCAATGCTGCCAGTGGGCGTATATAACCTTGCCTGGCAAGCTATCTTCTTATTCTCCTAGGCTTAGTCAAGGCATATAAAGAATTAATCCATAATTTGTTTGGTGTCGAATATGGTTTCATTGTTTGCAATAAGTGATGTTTTATATTAAAATGTCATTTTCAAGATTTCTCGTTGTCTAATTTACTTGTCAATTCTGTCTGGCTCATGAGTTGAGCTTTAGACCCAATGCTATAGATCTTGATACATAATACGCTTAGTAAATAACAAACTAATTATTCATCTAGTGAAATGTCTTCTCTGACAATGAATATCCTTGCGAATTCTCCAGAAATTATCTTATGTGGTAATTCGAACAGGGAAATGAGCACATACGATTTGTTTATCGACAATCTTCATAAAATTTATGCTTGGTTTAAAGTCACTTCTATCAGGATTGATTATCCTATTTGAACTTGAGGTCAGCCGTGATAATCGTTTTGGAGTAGAAAATGGTTCCAAATCCATTGTCAATCGGCTTGAAAAGTAACAAAGCGCGACGGATCGCAATATAACCGTGCTTTCACGGTGTGCTGATCTCCATTGATCTAAGACAAGGTATTTCACACGGATTCATAAGTATTCATCCTAATCAAGGTATTGAATACGACTTGAAAAGACTTAAAAAAAAAAAGAATTTATATATCGGGCACATCGATAGTATTCAGTCGTAACCCAAATCACATCCCACGCAATCATAATCGTGAAAGATATCGTGACCACAACTGAATCCTATTGTAATGGAGCGCACCGATTGGGACGTATCTAGATCAAAAGCCACCATAAATCTACTATTTTCTAGACTTCAAGTCTTCGATAGTAGTGTAAATCGAGATTGGTGCATTTCAAAATTCTTTGAAATAATTATGTAATCTCTTGTGCCAAATTTTAAAGTATTTTTCTCTTTGTACTTTAATTCTTAGGACCGTATATGCGACGTACATAACCTAAACTTTGAGTAAAGTGAGACTTTATTCGAACTGTTTGTTTGCAACGCTTGATATTTACAAGACTATCGTTCTAGAATTGATGATTCTTTTACGCTTTGAGGTTAATTTTAGGGTCAAACGCAATATAGACCATGGTGTGTAATACAAGGTGTGGTGCTTTTTGATCTGTAATCTGGTCATGTGTTATTAATGGAAGGTAGCCTTGAAACTTTCAATAAAAAAAGGACGTTAGGTAAACTGTTTTCATATTTCCAAAGGATAATTTTTCCTATTCCGTTACGAAATTGTGTGATATGATTCGTGTATAACACATATCATTTTCACTTGATAGAATAACAGTCTACTTAAAGGCATTTATTCATTATTCTCAGTATTTCATTTCCATAAAAGTCTGATCCTAAATTGGTCTCTTGTCTTTGTTTTTATCTGACGGAATTAACCCTGAATCCACGTTGTCATTTCTGTCTGCTATGTTTTACTCTTTATTATGGTATTAATAGAAAAACGACGAAAGCATTCTAACGTCGTAATGTCGTTGCGTAGAAAAGGTTAATTGGGTAGTAGAATTAGCCTACTAGAATTTGGAATGTCTCTTGAGAATAGTTTTTGCAGATTCAGCATATCTGATATATGAACATTCCATTAGTCTATACTTTCATTCGATTCTCACCTGTTGTACATGGGTCGGAGTTGAAAATCCAAGATTACTTTTCGAGTTGAAGAACTTAATTGTCCTATATGAATGGGTTTGAAATGGGTTTAAAAAAATGGTTTTTAGAAATTTCCAGAAATAGTTTGGAAAGTTAATGATGCATAAAATGTCAATTTATACTAGACAACAATAGATAATAAAGTAAAACCATAAGAAGGAATGTGAATCGGGGACAATTACCTATTTTGGTGAAGCTTGTTATTCTTATTAGTCCAGGAAACTAAGGAAGACAGGAGGTGTGGAAACAAATTTCAATTTCTAAGTCAACCATATAACAACCTTAGGAAGAGTTTTTGATTAAATCATTGTAATCATTTGCCTTTGGCCATTCCAGACATGAAGTTCATCCCTGAACGAATAGATTTTGGCCTGAGAAATCGAGTTCTGAAGTATTATCTTTATATGAAATTATAATATTAAATTATGCATCAAAGATGCACGAGCAAATCATTTCTTACTTTCACCAAAGTTTCAATTCGCACTCTTGTCATTTCTGGATATGTCTCTTGTTTCATATAATGTACCATTTACAGATAATGATACATGACGCTGCGCTCTGTGCTGTGTAACGTTAGTCATATTCATTACGTCGCTTTTACTGACAACAAGGTTAGATGACGAAGAGTCATTGGTTCCTGATAAAAACGATTGTTGAAATTTATCATCGGCACAGAGTTTTAATGAGTTTCCGTCTCCAGTTTTTACATATGGTTGCCTTTGTCGCCTAACACTATTTGAACTATGAAATGATGATTTAAACGTTTTGGTTGTTGGACTCTTCTGAGATAAAGCTCCCTGAAATAGAAAAAGGGGTCTAAGTTACTTTAAAATCTTCTAAAGTTTGGAATATTATATCTCTCTTAAGTCTATACACCATTACATAAAATTTTCTGATTCGCAAAGGAACAAATTCGACTTACACATGACAGAATGTTTTTTTCTTCTTTTTACTAGCCTAAAGGCTGTTACGATTCGAAAATGAGTATTCATACTGATTATCACTCGAACATTTTTTATAAACATTATCCTTATAAGTGTACTAATGTGTGCTAATGAGAGAAACATCAGATAATGAAGTTAATTAGGCAAAGTTAAGATAACACAAAATTGTATTTTCATCCCAAGCTAAAAAATTACATTGTGAAGAAAATAAATAGTGTTAAGACTTTGTTAATGTATATCAAAATATAGGTTTACTTCTAAGATTATCTGGATTTATGTGAACAGCGCCAGATCCAAAGTCCTAATCATATCGGTCGAAATTTTATTTTGAGTAGGAAACAATTGTATGACAGACTTTATCTTTGAAACGAACTTATTTATCTGATTCATTAATATACCATGAATTTTTTAAAGAATTGTAAAGACGTTAATAATTACAAAATCTGAAGGATTTTACAGGACTGACGTCACTTAACTCTTTAATGACAAAACAGGAACCTCAGATGTCTGGAAGAAAATTGTGCAAATTGATCCCATTGGTCCCATCAGTGTCCCCGATACACATACAAAATGTAGGAAGCCTTTTTACAATTCCTTTAACAAAAATTTATTGATTCTTATCAAATTTACGGGTCCAAATCCACTAAACATTCTGAAAATAGTCAACATCGTTAAGGTTCCCTTAAAACAGATAAAGATATCATTTATCTCGTTCACAAACCAAAATATTTTAAATTCATTCGGATGATCGTGCAGGTTGTTGAATTAATATGGCTAATAATGTGTTATAGTTGTTAACACAAGCAGATGTTGATGAAAATATCCTCCTTATCTTCCCATGTATTTTAACGACTGAACAACACTTAATTATGAAAACGCTTCGCCTTATAATACCTATGAAAAATATTTATTCTTTTTTAACCCGCATCATCTTTAAAATGGTTTACTCACTGACACACGTTTACCAACAGGTGTTATAAATACGTATTATAACATGAGGGTCTACAAGAATTATGCATTCCACACTTTATACAAACACAAATGGCAAATTTGATGAAGATGAATACTGTAATGGTTACGATAATGATTGATATCTTAAAAACAAAATTACCTTGCTCAGTAATTTTGAATTTTCGCCAACTTGTAGTTTAAATCCAGAAAACATGAAGCGTTTAAGATAATGTCTAAATGTTTTGTGTAAGAAACAATATAAAACAGGGTTTGTAGCACTATGAAAATGGCCGACTAGTAACATAAAATGCATAACGTTTGCTGCGTGCACATCCGGTTTGAAACTAATATATGTATTTAGAATATAGTAGGGAAGCCAGCACAATGCGAACAAAATGGCTACCGCTATACACATCTTAGCCAATCGTCTTCTACCGGAAGTAATATTATTGGAACCCTCTCGAAACGAGGTTTTATTACCGGAAGTATTTAGATGTTTATCAGGAATCCAAAGTCGCTGACTCATTGTGACATAACACACGGAAATAACTAATCCTGGACATACGTAGACAATAACAAGAATAAATAGATCGAATCCTTGTCTATGGTTAGCGGTCGGCCATATTTCTATGCAGTATGTAAACTTTTCACCGGGTAAAATTTCATCCGTCACTGTTTTGCGGACTAACAATATTGGTATCATAATAATTAATGATATAATCCACACACAAAATATCAATATCCGCACTGTTTTAGTAGTTCGAAGTTGTCTGAATGTCACTGGATGGCGAATTGCTAAGCAGCGATCTAAACTCATTCCTGTTATAGTGAATGTGCTGGCAGACACAGCGATCCCTGAAATAAGTACAAAACATATCAGTTTCAACTTACTTTAAATACCTTAGAATGCTCAAAAATAGCTAATCGTTTCTTCCATTTATAAGAGCTATGTTACATTATTTCAGCTTCTCTGAGATATTGTCGAATTTTTTGCGTTAAGTATACATTGTCAAAGTAATAATTCATCTGTATGATCACGCCTATTTAAACAGACCACATTAATATAATGTAGAATTGACTATTGGGTATAAACAACGGGAACTAACCTTGTAAATATGGGGTGGCCCGACATAAAATGTCACCATAAATCCACAGTTGGTAAACTCTTTGAGCAGCAGTCATTGGTATACACACAACAGATACTGAAATATATCGTATAAATTATTATATTGTACATTAGTTAGTTGAAAGTTCTTCGAATACATAGCCACAAGCAGACTACAAAGACAGAGGCAAGTTTTTGTGATCTTATTTGTAATTCAAAATTACCACTTCTGTCCATCAGAATAGATTGGACTAGTGCTTTTGGAAGTTGGGAATTGAAACAAGGCGTGCGTTTGTGGTATAAATCGAAAACCTAAAGCTCTAATTTCTAAACTCCTCACTAATGGTGTAAGGAGATTTTAAATATAAAAATGAAACATAAACAGAATTTGTATGGGTTTATCTGGTTTAAAACATCATGGATTTAAGCTACTGTTTTGTTCGAGGACAAAATATATTGTCAAGAAGAATTATCTTATTTAGGCATGATAATGTAGGTGGCTCAACTTGAGTCACAGATTTCAGTTTATAATACTCTATACATAAATCACATTTTATATAAACTAATATAAAGTACGCCAGAGTTGCAGTATGATAGACTATCAGTATCTTGTCAAAACAAAATCCAGTAAAATATGACGTTGTGCGAAATCACAATAGCATTTATAAGAGCTAGTCAAACTGTTCCGAAACTAATACCAGATGCACATACAATAAAGGAAATGTTCAATTCCGGGTTTCATGTTATAAATTATATGCTAACCGGTTTTTCAGGCTCCGACAGCTAATTCGTGGGTCACTACAAAATTTTTAACATGTCTTAAAATATTAGAATGACGTTGCGAAAATTAATTTTCATTAATTGACATTTTTAAGGTTAGCTTTAAATGGAAAAATCTGTTACTAACAGAAAATTGTTCAATGAACTTAAATTAGCTGATTTTTTAAAGTTTAGGTCCGGACAAATGATGCATACAAAATTACCATTTAAAATTAAAATTCCTTTAGTCTAGACTGAGATCGTGATTCAAACACGATAATTGGCCATCTTTTGTTGCAAAACTTAATAGACCTTGTGTATTTGAATTGTTCAAACCTGCCTATTAGATAAAGAAACACAAGAAAAGATGCTTAATCTAGACTGACAGTCATTTAAAGACATTAAATAAATCGATGTAAAATTACTAAGAAGAACAGACACCTAATATTGAATAGTGGAATATCAAATAATACAAAAACTACTCAAACATTCTTCGCCATGCAAGATTCACATTGAGTCATATCCATGAACTTCAATAAAAAAAATAGAATACACGTGTATATGTGTATATATAGATATACAAGAAAGGCACAAAAGCACATTATTCGTTAAATAATAATTTACTTGGAATTTCTATTATAAGTCTTCCCAATATTTCGAATTGTCTCAAGAAATGACAAGACGTCATTTTAATACAAATCGCGGATATTTCTAGACACACATGAATTTGAAGGCTAAATTTCGACGGTGATGTGTCTTTAGCATTCATTGTCTTTCATTATGCAAATCCAATCCTGAATGGGATTAGTAACTGCATATTGTATAAATCGAATATAATTCACATAAAGTGCTACAACCAATTACATCGTTTGGTTTCAGACAACGCAAGCTAATAAAACTGAATAAGATTCATTGCTGATCAAAAACGAGGAAGTATATAAATGTCGTTTGTTATAAAGTTTACAATAATACTACCTCTTAGAATGGATATAAATTTAAAGTCTTCATCAATTGGACTTCAAGGTAGCACGACTAAAGAATCTGTATATAAGACAATGTTTCCATTAAACAAAGAAGCTAATGAATACGCTTCTAATCCAAATTGTTTTTTTTTTTAATTTATTGGACTTTAACGTATAGTTTTTATACCAGGTAACTATGAGAACAAAGACTAATTTTTTTCCATGCTTAAATTTAGTTACTATGAAAGGGACCTTTAAGAAAAGATATATTTTATTACTTGTTTTGATCTAACTGATCGCTAATTCTTGAATATTTATACATGACATAAATTACACATAAAACATAAATTAAATAGCTGAAACATCCTTTTTATTATGATCAGGGTGATAGATTTACACGATTCGTCTCTCTTTATAAGCATAAAGAATCCACGTTGTTTTTTTTTACATCTATAATTAAAGTAAAGTTAAGGTAGGAAAGTTATCACAAACAGGGTCGAGATATTCCGGAAAAGAACTTTCTAAACTATGTTTTCTATAAAAAAAATATTTTATTCGCAAATATGATTTCAAACGATATACATGTACTTATGAAAAGGATTTGGGAACAGCTGTTATTCTTGAGCACTAACTTCAGCGAAAGAACGTACTTTCCGGGTTAGGGGCAGCTGAATTCAGCGGCGGAAGCCATACACAAAAAAAAAGGAAAAGAAATGGTCATTTTGTGATTGGTGCCACTCCTCACCCTCTCTCTACTATGACCTTTACGCCTATTCATACGAACGCAACTGATTGGAAGAGCATTTTTTCATTATCGTAAGAGACAAACAGGGGCGATGGCTACATATTTTCTTATATATAGCTGTGTTACGACACGTTATGTAATAACGACGCGTTTTGTAATAAGTTATTACACATCGTGTTTTATTACAAATCGCGTTAGTCTTGCGACACGTTTTGTAATAAAATTGCAAAATGTAATAAACTTTTAGCAATCATTCTTTTTCATTGCATTTACACTTGTAGAAATGAATTTGAACTTTTAAATGATGTTTTATGACCAAAGAGGGTTTAAAATGACAGAACCACAAAAATAGCAAATTACTTTTCAACTTGCGATTTCTAAAAACTAATAAAGATAGAATTTTGAAATTTTGATACATTATAGGGACATATAAGGCAGTTTTAAGGAATTTTTCAAAATTTTTCTACGACTTCCGGTTCGCCCGCATTTAACCTAATTTTGTAACTTCCGTTCTATAATAGCTATGGAAAAAATTTAATTATTTTTGGAACGGGCACATTAAAAATATTCTATCTGACCTAAAAAAAAATACCAGAAGCCATATTTGGCCGCCATTTTTCTGAAAACCTTTAACTGGAAATTCAGACTTAACGGCTGAACCGATTGAGCTGAAATTTGGCATGTGGACACACTGAATGAATATCTGATAAACGATGGGAGCCGATTTTTGAATTTCGACTTCATTTTTCGAAAATTCGAATTTTTCGTTTTTGAAAGTATGTCAACTTCATAAGCCACTGAAAGTATGACCTAAGTATTGTATAGGGCTGCAACGATACTCAAAGCCACGATACGATACAGTATCACCACCAAAGAATGCGATTCGATAGTATCACGATCCATCGACAAAAATTGATTTTGAAAATTTGTTTAATAAAATTTGAGTTTAAAACACAAGGAAAATGCTTTAACAAAAACTTTTGTTCATGGAATAGTTTTATATGAGGTCATTTTCAATATTCTTCTTCAGAAACACTAGCATGTCCACATTGTCTGACCCAATACAGTTTCTTTGGGCAGAAACAATATCTCCTGCTGTTGAGAAAACCCTTTCACTTGGTACTGAGGTTGCTGGAACAGCAATATATTGCTTAACAATGTTACTAAGATGGGTAAATTGAGCTGAATTGATCTTCCACCATTCCAAAGGATTTGCATTTAAGGAAATATTATCCCCTGACCGATATGAGCGGATTTCTTCAGCAACAGGGTTTGTACTATCTCTGTTTTTGTTGGTAACAGAAGTGTTATCTTCAGTAAAGAAATCTTCAAGAAGTTCTTCAATAGCCGATCTAGATTTTTTCTGAAGTGGTTCATCATTATCTTGCTCATTAACTAATTCAATAACCTCACCATACAAGACCGGAAAACCGAATACTTCCCAAGCCTTCGACTTAAACCTTGATGGAGCTTTCGAAATTTCGATGTCTCGTATTTCACTTTTATCGGTCATTAGATATTTTGTCAGGTTTTCCAAAATTTAATTCCGTTTCAATGGATTGAAAACTGTCAAAATTTCTGCGTCTAATGTGGGACAAAACTACTCACACGACTTCTACGTAAGAATAGTATTGTCGGGAAAGTATCTACCAATTTGATGAAAATTCCTTGCGAACTCAAAATTTCGTTTTATTTTGATAAAATTAAGAGATTCTAATCAATGCCAACTGCCTTTTCTGGTATTTGACGAAAAGAAGTGGAATAGGACTAACATTAAATTTTGAAGCAATTGGATTTCAGTGTGATTTTTTTTTACAAAAAAACTAAATTGTAAACTTGTCACCGATTGGTTTATTTTTGCCTTTATGACCAATGAAAAAACTAAGAGGAAAATAAGAAAATGGGTAAAGTTCGAGCTATCCAAACGCTTAATAATTAAGCCCAGTCATTAGCAATAATACTTTAGTAAATTGCACTTACGCTGGAATGTAGAAAGAAAATTTAGATGTCGTCTGAAGTATCACGATATGCAATGTTAAAAAAACCGGTTATCGAAATATGAAAATTAACCGTGATGCACCGATGTATCGGTAAATCGTTGCAGCCCTAGTATTGTATGACCTTGAAACTGCGGTCACATATAGTTCAAAGGATGAACTTTCTTAAAATAATTTTGAAATTGCTCTAAATAATATACTTTTGGAGATATGACCTTTAGAACTTAGGGAAATTCGCTATTTTCACGTTTTGACTTAAGTTTAATGGTTACGTAATGATTACGTAATTATTCCAGGTTAGTAAGAATTATGTAAAACAATATTCAATCTTTCTGCTTTCATATGATAATTTTATTGTCGAGCTGAATAACACAGTTTTACAAATTAATTAACATATCTTTTAAAATCTTGAATAATTCTAATCGAAATACGTTTTAATTGTTCTAAGAATTCTAGTTTGAAATTGTTTTCAATAGTAACAATAGACTCCAGTAACAACAATCTGCTAGGTGACCATCATGGAAAAAAAATAAAAGTTTAAACAAAAGAACATTTTCTTTTCCAGGCTCTGTTACACTTTTATCAAAAATGATGTATTTTCAGCATCCTTATTATCCTTTTCAAAAAACTATTAATAAGATTATGAATGAAAAGTAATTTGCTATATTTGTGGTTCTGTCATTTTAAACCCTCTTTGGTCATAAAACATCATTTAAAAGTTCAAATTCATTTCAAGTGTAAATGCAATGAAAATGATTGCTAAAAGTTTATTACATTTTGCAATTTTATTACAAAACGTGTCGCAAGACTAACGCGATTTGTAATAAAACACGATTTGTAATAACTTATTACAAAACGCGTCGTTATTACATAACGTGTCGTAACATAGCTGTATTTAAATACATCTGAAAAACGCAAATCAGCCAGGACATTGACACAAGTCTCTTTGATTACTAACTATCAATGGGTCTTTTACATGCATGCAAATCTAAATCAGAAATGGAATTAAGTCCCTGCATATTATATAAATCGAATATAATTCACATAAAGCCAGCTTATAATAACGATAATAAAACTAGAGTATCTAACTGTCGCTTGTTTAAAGAAAAATATATATGTATTGCTTTTTATACGCCCATATGGAAATGTGGACGTATATTGCCGTCGCCCCTGTCCGTCCGTCGGTCCGTCCGTCGGTCCGTCCACATTTGTTGTATCCACGATAGAGGCTACAGTTTTTATCCGATCTTAATGAAACTTGGTATACATGTATATATTGATGATATCTCGGTCAAGTTCGAAAATGGATATTATCGAATGAACTGTTTTGAGTTATTGCCCTTGACTTCGTGAAATTGCGTCAAGATTCTATTGTGGTTTCAATAAGAAGCTTTAATTTTCAAAAGATTTTGATGGAACTTGGTGTAAGCATCAGAATAGATAAGACATTAGTCAAGTTTGAATTTCCGACTTTTTTTAACGAATGGTTTTTGATTTATTGCTCTTGACTTAGTAATATTGTGTCAAAAGTATTTGTGGGTGCAAAATAAGCTACAATTTTTTAATAGATTTGATGAAACTTGGTATGAGTATTGAAATAGATAAGATGGTGGTCAAGTTTTAATTTGACGATTTTCCATGAACAGTTTTTGAGTTTTTGCCCTTGACTTCAATATGCATTTAGTGAATGTTTTTGAGTCATTGCTCAATTTATTTTCAAGTTCAATGCTGCCAATGGGCGTATGTTACCTTGCCTGGCAAGCTATCTTTTCATTATTGAACTAACTGATGGCTTACTATAGAATAATAAAACTTTATATAAGTAAAACAAATTGAATACATTGTAGTTGAAACATCTTGTTTTATGATCAGAGTGATTGATCTTTACCAGCGGCATAGTAAAGCTGGGTGTTCTGAATGGAATCTATTTACGTTCTAGATTAAATGCAGAACTAGCTGGCTAGTTGCTATGATAACATTTCAACATCTTTCTTCATTAGCAGAACTGATGTAACGGATGAGGTCGAGTTAGCACCATGAAATGCTCTGAAAATAAAACGTTCGAAACTTCTTTTCGAAATCGGGCAATTGTTAAATAAAGATATCTTGTCGGGCAAAGTAATTTACGCCCATTGGCGGGATTGATTTTGAATAAAAACTTGGCAGTAAAGAAACAATCACCGGAATAAAATATTCAACTTTCAGCCCTACACATCTTTTCTGGAGTGATAAGGCAAGGCAATAACTCATTAAATATTTGCTGTTTTCAAAAGGTTTATCCTTTCGGCAAATCTGTTAAGAATTGTGCCTTGTAGAGTTTTTACTAGCCAAAAATCGAAGCGTTTTAATGAACATGGGCAAAAATGCATACTAATTTTTCGATATTTTTGATTTTCAATACGGTTCATCCTTTGGTAATAATTAACTATTTCAGCCAGTTTCTTCAAAATCTGTAAAGACTTATGCCTTTTAGAGTGTATATGAACCAAATATTTAACGCCTTTTAAATGATGATTATCCATAAGTTCATTCTTGGGTGATAATAAACAATTTTTGCAGGTTTCGTCAAAATTTGTAAAGAATTGTGCCTTGTAGTATTTACGGGCCAAAAATTGAAATATATTTCGATATTTTTAATTTTCTACGGGGCTCTTCCTTGATTGATTTCAAACATTTTCAATGGGTTTCGTCAAGTAAAAGGGCAATAACCGATACTAAATATTATTTTATTTGTTTTATTTTTAATACGGTACATCCTCGGGTGATAACAAATACTCAAGTCAAGCTTCATCATTAAGAATTGGGCTTTCTTAAGTGTTTACCGGCTAAAATTGCTAAATATTTTTCGATTTCGATGATTTTCAATAGGGTTAATCCTTGAGTTAAAACACACTCTCACACAAAGTTACTTCAAAATCTGTCGAGTACTGTGCTCGAGTGTTTACGCGCAATTGTAGATGGACCGACGGACCCACGGACGGACATGGGTGACGATAACATACGCTCCACATTACATGTGGGCGTATAAAACAAGATTATTTTCAGTCTATCTTATTTTTTACAGCTCAATAAGCCGATATACATTGTTATAAAATGTCAGTGAACATGTACAGGCCTGTTATCATCAAATCACTAATTTTATATCTGAATATAAACTTTATTAGATTGGTTTTGATTAAACAGTCTTTGTCTCGCTGTTAAAGTCATTTTCTCCAAAGAATGAAGCAGTAAGCAAAAAAAAAAAAAAAATAAAAAAGTATTATAGATGATCCGAGTCATGTCCATCCATATATAAGCCCTTCAGACTCGATACATAACTAGTGTGTTTTATGCTAATACTATGCCATTTCCAAATTGAGCTACAGAGAATCCCGAAAAAATCGATTATAATCGATTGCCTAGTAGCAAACAAAAAAGGACCACCAACACATACGTCATTGTAATGCATATTCTTAAGTGATTGTAGTATTTCCTTCAACAAATCGGCAATCCCAGGAAGTAAAAAAATAGGAAACATTACTAGTACTACGTCCTAAGACTACTCTTGTTTGACTTTTATGCTCACATGGTCCCTTGGTTTGCTTCTCCTCCTGACGAGTAGAGGCTTTTTTCATGCCAGCCTCCCCCCCCCCCCCAAAAAAACAAAGATGCAGCACTGATGGGGGAAACTGACTTGAAATTTCAGAAGCAATTACCTTGCCCTTTTCCAGGATTTCCACCCATGGAAGAAGTGGATTAAATCAATAAATCATTCCAGGATTTAACCTTAGACATAAAGGTTAGTGAGCAAAGCGCCTCCTTGAGCCACAATGTCCTTAGTACATCGCCGCACATTTTAAAGCCGCCATGATATTATAACGTTAACGGTTTGCTTTGGTTTTTTTTTGGTCAAATCTGTTCTTAATATATCAATGTCGAGCTTGTATAGCGCAACCACCTAAACATTAATTGGATTTCGGGGAAGAAAATATATATGTGATGTATAACGGAACATCAACGGTTGTAAATATTAAATCTAAATAATTGACTTAATATGGATATTGGTTCTTTTATCAATAATGAAATAATTACATAACTTGATAAAAATTTCAAGCGCATCATAGATAAATATACGCCCTATAGCTACAAATCAACATTTGTAATGTACTTTACACTCACAATATTAAAGAGGAAATGGAAATGATTCCTTTTTCTCAGATTTCAATTCAATTTTTTTTACTCCAAAGAGTACACTAGAGCTATTTATCCAATGAGGTATTGAGAAATCGTGTCAACATGAATCATAACTAATAGTCCCAATATCGAGAAAATATCGCCACAATAATATCACGGCTGTATAGGCTACATCTTTGCGTCGGATTTGTTTTCTAATACCGGCTATTGCCGAACTCTACAAAGTGAACGAACGGACCTATATGAGTGCCGATACTAAATACTTGTGCAAAATTTGGAATTGAAAGACGGTGGGCAAGTTCTGATTTGAGGTTTTTTCGAAGACTGGTTCGCGAGTTATTGTCCTTGACTTAGTAAATCGCTTCAAAATTGTATTGTCGGTGCAGTAGAAGCTGCAATTTTTGTGATTTTTGACGGTGTGAGCATTGGAATTGATAAGGCGGTAGTCAAGTTTGAATTTTACGATATTTTGGATGAACGGTTTTTGCCCTTAAGACTCGTAAATCGCGTCAAAAGTTTATTGTGCGTGCAATAGAATCTGCAATTTTTAATAGATGATGATGAAACTTGGTGTGAGCATTGGAATTGATAAGACGGTAGTCAAGTTTGAATTTGACAATTTTGATCTATTGCCCTTGAATTTTTCATATCACGTCAAGATTTTATGGTGAATATAATAGAAGCTATAATTTTAATTGGATTTTAATGAAACTTTGTGTGAGCATTGGATTGTATTAGACATCGGTCAAGATTGAATTTGCTGATTATTGCCCTTGATTAGTCAAATCGCGTTAAAATTGTATTGTCGGTGCAGAAGAAGCTGCAATTTCCACTGGATATTGAAGAAAATTAACTTCGCGCTTAATAAAGATCAATGAAAACCTTCTTTCATTTTTTCATTTAACTTTATTAGCACACTTACTTAAAAATGAAGAATCTTAATCAAAAGTAACATATATATTCATTCAAAACAATTCGTTTAACGGGAAGTCGAAGGGTTTTTGGCCGCAGCCTTCTTCCATACTGAACGGATTATATATTATTTTAATATTTCTGACATGGAAACCTAAAGATAGATAACCTAAAAACACGAAATTAAGAAAATGCAGTAGTGGCCTTATTGAGTCGGAAAGGCTGCCATATTCAATAATTAAATTTAGCCACAACATTTACCTTTATAGTTATAAATGAGAAAAGATAAAAATAACCGATACCATTCTAATGATTTCGAAGTTAATTAGAAAATATGTCTGAACGGCTAATTAATTTGTCAGTTTTTAAAAGTGTTCTTCTGTTACGGTAAACCTATTTCCTATCAGAATTGGAAGTGTTTTTAGAAATTGCGATGGATTTTATGCATGACTAGACCACGAGACATCATGAAAATAGTCGTTATCATTTATATTTTATGTCTTGTACATAGAGAATCTATAGATACAATCTTATGAAACAGAAAACAAACAAACACAAATTTAAAACAGAGAAATAGTTTATTACTGCAACAAGCATGGCCCTAAAAATGTAATTTCCAAGATTAAACAGCTTTGCACAGGTTGTCCATTGGTGTAAATATTTCTTTTTTAATATTTTCTTATACGTAAATGGTTTTTCATTGATTAGTTTATTTCCGATTTGAAATGAAATATTTAATCTAGTGTACTAAACTGTGATCTGGCGTGTTACATTATAAATATCACAAATTTATCCAAGAAATGAAATAACATTAGAAATGGGACTTAAAATATAAGGAAAATCTAACGGTAGGTTTTCACTTTCTTTTCGAATTTAGAAGTCATTGTCGTTGAAATGATTGGATGAAAACCTCGCCAGTCAGAAACTGGTCTAGTTACAGACGTAGGAAGTAATAAATACATTAGGTTTTGATGAGGAAAACCTTAACACATGTTTTGATGTATAAGACTCTGCAGCTATAATAAGCTTTCATCCGATTTTTAAAGTAATTCCCAAAGGACAACCGCTACCTTAGCATCCTTTTTCACCCTTCATGTAAATCATTGTTTTTTTATGCACATTTTAACACCAGTTACTTGAGTAAATCAGAATTTCATTTCAGAGAACAATTTAATCCGAAAGATGCTAATATATTGAAACTCGTCACTGAGGTAGACCATTTCTGAGAAGTCAATATCTCAAAATATATATCTCAAACATATTATATATTTTATTTCCAAAATGTTATTAAAAAATGTTTTAAAGTGAGCTCTCTACCTTGGTACAGGAAATAATAAGAGTATATAGATCACTTTGATGACTAGAAAATAAAATTATCTGAATAAAGGGTCATGAAAATAAATGACTTTACTCAAAAAGGAACTAAACAAATAATGGATTCTGCGAGAATGAACAAGCATGTCAGTGGGAAGAATTCTGCGGACAAGTTTGTTCTGTATTCCGTGCTGTGGGTTAAGAATAGAAAGCTTTTCATGATGGTAATTTCCGGCATTAGGTTCTGTTATATTTAAAAACAAGCTAATATAAGCATAATAAAAGGTTTATTCTCTAACATAGGTGTTTTAGCCTACTTAGCAGAACGCTTTTAGATACAGTATATGAATTTTCAAAATGGTTGATGAAACTAGAGTGACCTAGAGAGACCTCAGGGAAGAGAATGATATTATATAGGTTTGGGGGTCATGGATATTATGAATAATGTAATAGCATAGGTTATGTAGATAAATCACTGTTTGAGTCAGCATACATTTCATTAGTTATCTTGTTAGCAAATATAGGATGGTGTTTTACTTATTTCTTAAGATTTAGTAAATTCTCTAATACTGTAAAACAGTAAACTGAGGTCAGACATTACAGCCATATTTTATTCTTGTTCGTTTAATAGTTGAGGAATTAATTTTTATTTACGGCAGAGAAATTCACTTTATCTTGTCACGATAAGTAGTTCTCCGATTTACAATAACTGTCTGTTATCCTCGACTGTTTTATCATTTTTCTCAAACTGTGTCTTGGGAAATATTCCATCTCCATTTCTAGACGATTATGGTAATTTTGATAATAAAATTGGTTGAAGCTATAGTGTCATAATGTATGAATAATAAAATTTATTATTATTATGTATAATTGTATGTCCGTAGAATCCACGTGTTTTTATTGGATTGTAAACCGCTGCCTTCCTGCATGTAAAAGCGGTAGCCTATACATGTTTGGCATAGAAATAAAACAAACACACAATGCGAGGCCATTAAAAGAATAAAAGGAAGGAAAGCTTGCTAACGTCAGAACTCCCCGAAAGATTTTAAAAGATATAATTATAACAGACAGATTGATTTGCAATAAAGTTATATCGATATTTTCCTTAACTATTTTCATTAACAGATTCCCGTCACGGCATTTTCTTATATTTTACCATGTTATTACGATTATAAATAGTTTATTTTATCTTTTATGATGTGAAAACTTTATATATTTATGTTCCATCCAAAAACATTCTGTAACAGTTTTGATATCTAAGAATCTTAGAAAATAGGTGCAAAATGTCTTTATTGTTTAATTAAAGGGACAATTTCCAAATATTTCTTTTTAATAACAACAAAACAATGTAAATTGCACATGAAAAATGCTTTTTACTTCCATGCAATCCATGATCAAGCTGAATTTGTTTAAAAAGGGTGAATGAAAACTAATTGTTCATTAAGCAGATGGGTGGCAATATAATGGCTCGATGTTTAAAGTTGAAACACAGAGTTATATTTTAACCCTATGGTTGAAACCTCAGAATAAGAACCGACGTTTCTTTACAATTTTTACGTATATTTTCCTACAATTAGTACATTTGTTTTACAAAATTATCCATTTTAAACATAGCGAAAGTAAATATTTATGTAAACTGTAGGTGTTCTAAATAAGGATAATTAAGTTAAAACCTTTTGCATTTCTCTTGGTTTTGCTGTTAATTTTCATATATTTAATCGAAATAAAGTTACTTTAAAAAATAAGCCTGTCCCTTTAAGGAATATGTCCACAACGATATAATGGAGCTATTACCTCCGTTCTCTATTAGCACTATATACAACCATCAATGGTGAAAATTCGAAGTTTTGATTTAGTTTTATAAATAAGTATTACTCATTGAACACGTGACAAATATTTCCGATGCGAAAATAGCACGATCCGAAATCAAGTTGGTCCATTACACAAATACATTTTCCTAAAAAAAAACTATACCACTCTCCCCCTAGTGTTTAGGGTCCTAAAAAGAAAATGCTCACATGGTCAAATACTGAGATAAGATTTCATTTTAATATAGTTTGATTTATAAGTGCCAAAAAGGAAAGAGGCCGAAGGGAAAACACGAGTTCCACCTGCGCAAACTAACAAAAACAGAAATTTAACTGTTCTAATTTGGGAATTAAAGTACGTTATTATACCTTTAGCTAAAAGAATCATTTTAACAGCTTTGCAAGGAAAATAACTCATGAATATATTTCATGGATAGCTGACAATCTAATGGTGACAATATTCAAATAAAATCAAGGTCATTAGTAACAAGTTCAACTTAATTATCTGTTAGCTGAACTGTCATGTATATTTTAACACGAGAAGTAATTCTAATGTGTTTACTTGATGCTGTGGGAATATTATACATAGTTTATGATATGATATGTCTATAATTAAAGACAATCACCGTAAAGATCTATTATAGACTACGATTTGTCACGATATTTAACAGCATCTGTATATATGAATCCCGTGAAGGTTAATCAGGGTCATGGTAACCTCAAATCCTCTAATACATAGTTGTTATTAAGACAGATTGAAGTTTGTCGTAGTCAAGTTGTAGTGACCAATAATAAATTTAATTTGGAGAGGTCTGTGAGATTATTTATTCAAAAAATATTATATCCGTTAACAAAAGTTAAAGTCTATTTTCCATTAACACATTGTGGTCACATGTGGTTAGCCTAATTGTCATTCTTGATGCTTGTAGACATAAGTTATTCACTTATCAAACAATCGGCATCTTTACTTTTACATGGTTTAAGTAAAACCTCTGATAAGAAAAGCTAACCCTTTTCGAAAACAAAATCTTTGATTATTTGAAGGGTTAAAATTTCTCCATTTGTTGATAAATTATATTGAAGAGAGATGAGAATATTGGCTCCAATACAAAATGCATCGCTAGGCCAGCTGGATTGAACATGAAAATAATAGTTGGTTTCTATATATTTTCATGTTAATACGTTTACAGGAAACACTTTCTATTCCTATTTCACAACGATTTTTGGAAATATGCTAAATAAAGAAGACTTACCCAGTAAATCGGCTATTGCTAAATTGAGCAAAAAATTGTTGGTAACACTTTGCAGTTGCCTATTAGGTACTATGACAACCAGCACTAGAATATTACCAATTACAGATACTAAGAATATTGGAACATACAGGGTTAACAATATGATGGTGGTCGTATCTGTTAAGGTTAATAAACTATCTCTATACTGCTGCAGAATCAATTTGAAACTGTCCTCATCATCAACAACAGGTCCAAGATGGCTGCCATTTATCCACGTTTGGTTCCACTGTGACATCAGCCCCGATAAATTCAGCCTCTGAGCCATACCCTTCGTTGAGGTTGATGTTATAATTTTATAAAATCGTACAATAAAAGTACAACTAACGATGCTCTGTTATGCAAACAAAATTGAGCTCAAGTGAAAATTTTCTTGTATGGGTCAGATTTCAGTCTTCAAACCGGTGACGCATATTGCTTGAAATTAATTGTATAAAAGATATTTCAAATATGTTTTGTTCCAAAATAATTAATAGACAATGTCTTAAATCCTCAAACTATTTATTATTCATATCACATAGCAACACGAGCTGTTGTAAAACAGACCTCTTTTAAAAAGAACATCCATTACTTGTGTGATGACAAGTCATTCTTTACAGCACGGTGGCAACTTTGAGGCATGAAATTGTCACACGGAATCCTATAACTAATAGTTTTGTCTGGATATTATTATTTAATCGACCCAAACAAACACTAAATTCTGTCTTTATATATATATATATCCTTATATGACATTTAAACAATACAAGATAAATCTCATTTGAGACGTTAGTGCAAAATCTAAGTTGTATACACTTGTTAAAAAAAATAACGCAATAAAATTACAACTTTTACTCCTGAATTAAAACTTCGCACACTTGATATAAGGAATGTGTAGCAAGAAGTGACACACCATATTCCACATAAACATGCTGTACCTCATGAACATACGAGAAGCGCTTTATATGTTACAACATAATGTTAATGTAGAACTACCAATCGTGTTCTATAACCGTGTGTGTTTTCATTTAAGAAAATAATCAGTATTCATTATCTCCTTTGATGAATTACACAATAAAATATAACGAATCACAATATCATCCTATCTCTCAATTAATATTGGACATTTCAATGTCCAGTATTTCCATATACATTTGTATTTTAGTGTATCGATAGACAACAGAAATAAGTCCACTCAATATGTGCTACTATGTGCACATTGCTGTAAACATGTAAGCTAATTTAAACTAAGTTTTTACGGGCTGTTTTTTTAAGAATAAGAACTCATTCAATTAGTTTATGTCTGTCAAGGTTGTGTTCTGAAACTTTATATACATTTGAATAATGTTCTCATACTTCATCCTATGACATTTCACAGTTTACACTTTTCATTTGTAAGATTTTCTACATTATACAGATGCATTAATACATACCAATTGGTTTTCCAATGAAAGAAGCAAAACCTATCATCAATCGATGTTGCACTGATAACCACGAATCTTAAATAGCTTAGAAGCTATTTGTTATACGGGTATTCTCCTATACTCCAGCCAATGCACAGACACTTGCTCGAGGAATTACAAATTATGGTAAACGCTTATAAAGGCGCCAAGCAATATGCTTGTTATCCGAAACATCCTCGAAATTAAACATTCTTCAATGCACATCGGTAACAACGAATTTATGCCGTGAGAAGGTGTACATAATCCATGATACAATTATCAAACAATCGCCAAACACGTTTTTCACTATGACCTATAGTTTAGAGTCAGATGTTGTACAAGATATACTTATCTTCTTTAACTTGCACAATAATTGTTCAAAGAAATAAATATTGTGGTATTTGACAGCTGTACAATGTTTATCATATAAAACACGATAAATTCTAAAACAGAATCCAATATTCCTTTCACTATGTCACTATAATTTCTCCGTTGTAAGAAAACACATAAATTTTCGTTCAAATTTATTTATTCGATATCTTCATCAGAAATCACACAATTCCGCTAGAATTCATCTAAAGACTCTCTAAAATATACATTTACGATTCTAAGGGTTATAATATGTGTGTTCATTTATGGTATCAAATTTACGATGGCATAGTTTCATATAAGATAGATTTCACATTTTGTTAATTTGGCCAATTACAAAAGATATTTATGTTCATGTATCTGTTGCAACAATTCTTTCCATATGCCCGAATCTCATGAGGAAACTATTTCAGTATTCTCCTTATCATTAAATCATATTAACCCCAAATTGCTGCATAGATATATGGGTAAAAACTAAAACTAAAAAAGATTTAAAACAAAGATTAAAAAAGAACTAACAGAAAATGGCATGATTTCAAATATAGGTTTTCGTCAGTTTTTCGCCGCTAAATTTGATTAAATAGAGCTTGAATGAGAGAAATGATTTTCTATCCTGGTTTCACTTCATTAGGTAAGGTTTGACAAAGCATAAATGATCACTTATTAACATCGGATGCAAATTCGAGGTTTTATGGTATTGCTAATTGGCCATTACAATACACTACTTGATTCTAACGGTTACATCTTCATGGTGTGTCTGCCAAAACACCCACATATAAGATATCTTCATAACGAATTTATACAATAATATAGGTATAATCTATATACATATAGAATACGACATTAATTCGGTACATTAAAGCTGTTAATGAATAATAAATAATAAATAACTTATTATTATATTTTGTAAATTATATTTTTAGTCGAATACTGAGCGGAAAACATTCCTTTCTAAAGTATAAGCTTACATCTTTTATATTATTCGCAATTCGAGAAATGAAAACCAACCATACCTGGATTTATCTAATGATATCCATTCACAAGAAGTGTATCACCGTTGCTTTACTCTCCTAAATATAAATTAGTAAATAAGTTAAAATAAACCTCGCCAATGAGTTCGACACTGATGTGTGTATATGACAAATCAATGGCCAGTATAAACCTAGTTCAGAATAGTATATTGTTTAATCAACTGACAACCCGATCAATTCAATAGCTAAATATCTCACTTTGAAGAGTGTATTCAAGATTCAGTATCGTTGGGAATATTAGACATTATTGTTCTGAACTGTAAGCATAACGAAATTATATATTTGCACACAACAACCTTCTGTGTAAGGTCAAAACAACATAGTTGACCAGAGAGCATGCAGTGAGACGATTATAAAAAATGTATGTTTTTAAATGTGTATTTGGTCGTCAGTCATATTACATTAATCAAGTATTTTTGAGATATTCATTTACAGCTTCGTCATCTCAAGTAAAACACAAAGTCCACGTATTCAACAAAATCTTTAAAACTGTCACAAATTTCAAATTACAGTTTTGATTGATTTTACG
The DNA here is from genome assembly GCA_030562195.1 of Nipponacmea schrenckii. NCBI lineage: Eukaryota > Metazoa > Mollusca > Gastropoda > Lottiidae > Nipponacmea > Nipponacmea schrenckii. The sequence goes on along the minus strand of CM060200.1, from coordinate 33,005,250 downwards.
TGTCCCTGATATGAATATAAAACTATTTTGTAAAATTACACACCAACAGCCTTCACCGCATGCACAAATATTTTGCTTTTATCTTGACCTGAAGGATAATACCACGCGCCGAATAATACATACTGAAGGTCATATGAAAGGGGAATATATTATAATGTACGTTAAAAGTCTTATTTCATAAATGAAATGAATGGAGTTTTATGTAACACCTTCTGCACCGCCATGCAGGGTGTAATGAAGGATATTTCGCCAAACCTGCGTAATTAACCTTCCTTTTTTTGGAACCAAATCTCGTGGGATCTTTATCGTGCACAGCCTGTAGCATACGGAGCCTCGGTTAATTGTCCCATCTGAACGCTAGACGCAAGACGCTGTTTCCATGTCACCCCCTCGACAGGGGGAAACCGGGTTGAAAAATCCGAAAGTTTATATCATACTTTGCCGGGATTGAACCCTGGACCCCTAGGTTATGGTTGGATCATAATGGCGACAAACATCTATTTTCTGGTCTCTAGTTTCGTTTTACATTGAGTCTCTCCTTATCTAATAAAGCTTACACAGGCCCAATAAAACTCTTTTTGAGTATTAAATAAGTCAACTTTCAGTAGAGAATTACTACTAGTATAATTGGCACGAATTCTTACATGCGAATCACTAATTGACATTCGATATGAACCAAAGTCATCATTTTTACGTGTACTATCGGATTATTTGGCACCGAAATCACAGAATCAGATAAATACAGATAAATAACTGACCCAGAAAGTTAAATTGATCATACAAACATTATCACTATAAGTAATGGCTAATTTAGGCTGGTTATGGTCGAAGAAGTTTATTAAGTCAATATTTATATTGATAAACAATGTCAAGTTATTCTATTCGTTATTCCACGTTGACGAATTCACAAAAATTCCCCCTTCTCTCTCTTTTTTTTCTAGTTTTTATACGCCCACATTATAATGTGGTCGTATATTGTCGTCAACCCTGTCCGTCCGTCCATCCGTCCGTCCGTCCGTCCGTCCGCCCGTCCGTCCATCCGTCCGTTTGTTCGTCCACAATTGCTTGTGAACGCAATAGAGGCTACAGTTTTTGTCGGATTTGAATGAAACTTTCAGTTATCATTAATATTGATGAGATCTCGGACAAGTTCGAAATTGGCGATTTTTCGATGAACGGTTTTTGAGTTATTGCACTTGACTGAGCCAAAACGCGTCAAAATTGACTTGTGAACGCGATAGAGACTACAGTTTTCATCAGATTTGAATGAAACTTGCTGTGATCATTTATATTGATGAGATCTTTGACAAGTTTGATCGTGACGATTTTTAGGTGAACGTTTTTTGAGTTATTGGCCTTGACTGAGTCAAAACGCGTCAAAATTGGCTTGTGAACGCGATAGAGACTACAGTTATTATCGGATTTGAATGAAACTTGCTGTGATAATTTATATTGATGAGATCTCGGACAAGTTCGAAATTGGCCATTTTTCGACGAACGGTTTTTGAGTTATTGCACTTGACTTAGTCAAAACGCATCAAAATTTGCTTGTGAACGCGATGAAGACTTCAGTTTTCAATGGATTTGAATGAAACATGCTGTAATTATTTATATTGTAGAGATCTCGGACAAGTTTGAAATTGGCGATTTTCGATAAACAGGTTTTGAGTTATTGCCCTTGACTTAGTCAAAACGCTATGGAGACTACATTTTTCATTGGATTTGAATGAAACTTGCTGTGATCATTTATATTAATGAGATCTTGGACAAATTCAAAATAAGCTATTTTTCGATTAATGGTTTTTGAGTTATTGTACTTGACTTAGTTAAAACCCGTCAAAATTGGCTTGTGAACGCGATAGAGATCACAATTTCCATTGGATTTGAATGAAATTTTGTGTCATCATTTATATTGATTAGATCTTAAAAAAGTTTAATAGTGGCGATTTTTTGGTAAATTGTTTTTTGAGTTATTGCCCTTGACTTAGTCAAAACGCGTCAAAACAACAGTTTTCATCTGATTTGAATGAAATTTGGTGTGATTATTGAAGTTGATGAGATCTTGGTCAAGTACGAAATTGACGATTTTTTGATAAACTGTTTTTGAGTTATTAGTCTGTACTTAGTCAAAACGCTGCGAAATTGGCTTGACATAGACAATAAAGTTTTCATGAAAATAAGCTAGTAAATACAATAGAGACTAGGTTTCATCAGATTTGAATCACATTTGGTGTGAACATTTATATTGATGAAAACTTGAATTAGACCCAAATAATGTTGGATTTTCTGCCTGTGTAAAACAGAAAATATATTTTAAAGTGAGCGTATCTTGCTAGGCAACCACTTGTTTAGTTTATGAAACGACTCAGGATTATATTCCTTTGGAAACTATATACGAAGTATTATTACAAAAAAGAATACTTTAATAAAAAAAAAGGTTCGTCCCTGCTCGCAAACTTTGCAGTTCAGTGGGCTCCATTTTTACTTTTCTAGCAGATACTTGTTTATGAGAAATGAATTTTGAATTGACTACCAATGACAATATCACATGAAATACACATGGGCAACTCCGGAAGTGCAGAGTTAAAAGTCCATAATTCGAAATACAATGTCCTCGAAAAAGTCGCGTCATGTTTTATTTCATCCACTTAGTATTTATGAAGGTAATTCGAATTTATAATAATATAAGGATTTATGTGTTTTGTCGTAAGAAAAAAGACAACCGTAAACAAATTAGTATTTGATTATGGAAGCCCGAACAGCCCAATATTAAGACGTCTTAATCCTTAATGCCTATTCCTTACTGCTTAATTACTATTCCTTCAATTGTACGTCATTTTGAACATTTGTTCGCCAAAATCAACATTTGTTCGCCAAAATCAACATTTGTTCGCTAAAAATCATTATTTGTAAAGTTATATATTGTATAAGCATAATTCTACTTTATTAAACTATTAAATAAATATAAATACAAGTTTCATTTAATATTTCTTCAGCAACAAATCACAAGTAACTAATATTCATATACAAATCTTGCCCAACAAATCTTGCGTAACATTTCTCCAAATACATTTCTTGAATAAAAACAGCGCCACCTGTCTTCATATTTGTGTGCATTGAAATTATGACGACAAGCGGCGCTGGTGTCGTTTTGATACGCCCGGGTTAAAATGAGTAATTAACAATGTAGTGAGGTTGGTCTGATTATACTAACGTTACTACTATTAAATTATCTAATTTTTGAGACGGACATCTAATCATTATGTGATTGGCTTAGTTTATTTTCTATTCTCTCATTGGCTTGAAAAAGAGCGTCCTTAGTTCATATATTAGGTTGTTGCCAAGTCGCCGTTAACTTTGAAAAAACTTGGAAGTCGACCCATCGTTGGTGATAATTTTTATTTTCTGGTCGAAATTTTTGAATACCGAGTTTGATATTTTGAGCGGTAATTGGATATGTCATATTTTATCGATATTTGACCCAGAACAGGAATTACAGTAAACCAAGTAAACACATCTTTCCACACTATGTCCGCCGATGAAGGAGTTGGTGCTACCGGCAGAGGGAATAAAGAAAGAGTAAATTATAGGGCTCTGCACGAAGGGAAGACTGATAATCAGGTATCGTCACCATATGCTAAACATTCCCTGCCGACACCGATAGACCCGTCGAAACCAGATCCATCCTCGATACCCCTACCAGAAAATGACTTTTCTTTGGGCAGTGATGACGTTTTAGACGATGAGGAACTCATACAACTCAGACAGGAACTGGAAGCCGTAAGAAAATCTAAAAGATCTTCAGTATTTCAGCGTAAAAAGGTGAAATAAGACGACAGATAGAAACAGAGAAAACGCAAAGCTCCAGTTCAAGACAGCAGAAGTCTGGTAAGATCAGTTTAAATGACTTAAAAAGTGATGGTACCATCAGCAGGAAAGCGGATAGTAAAGATCAGAAGATATTAAAGCTTGATAGTACATCTGAATCCGAAAAAGATAGCAGCCTTTCCGATTCCGAAAGTGTTAAAACCAAGATCCCAACCCCCAGGCGAAAAAAAATACTATAGAGAGTCGGGCATATTCGACCACCCATCTGATCAGGTCGTACACAAGCAGGCTTGGCCTCAATCCCGTTTACAGTTTGAATATGCCGGTTCAAAAATTGAATTCGGGGACCTTGAATTTAACCTTTCCGTAGCGTGAGAACTCGAAATAATCTCTAGTTCTAATTTTTCCAATCTGAAAAAAATAGCAGATTACGATTATTGAAAAAGATTGCCTATTACACTGAAGTTTATGACTGGAACGGCATCAAAAATTTGTATTCCCATGTAATCAGACAGATAGAAAACGGGGCTAAGTCCTGGTCTGATGACTTTAGTGAATTTAAAATACCTCTCTTGATCAGGTATGTTCGCCAAGATTTGAATACTGCAAATCTGTCGAAAAACCAAAGGATGAAACAGTATTTTATTGTTCACATTATCAAAGGAACAAATGTCAATTTAACAAGTCTCATATGGGCAAGGTGGGTGCTAAAGGTGGAAATAAGTTTCTTCAGCACATTTGTGCTTCTTGTTGGAGGAAAGACGGTACAAAATTGCCCCATCCAGAATCTTCCTCGGCTTGCCCATATCAGCAATGACGATCAAATTTACCGGATATTTCCGCAAGTACGTTAAGTCCTTTGGCAGATTTTAATAATATTATAGTCACGTTATTAGGCTATAATCAGACCAACCTCACTACATTGTTAATTACTCATTTTAACCCGGGCGTATCAAAACGACACCAGCGCCGCTTGTCGTCATAATTTCAATGCACACAATTATGAAGACAGGTGGCGCTGTTTATATTAAAAAAATGTATTTGGAGAAATGCTACGCAAGATTTGTTGGGCAAGATTTGTATATGAATATTAGTTACTTGTGATTTTTTGCTGAAGAAATATTAAATGAAACTTGTATTTATATTTATTTAATAGTTTAATAAAGTAGAATTGTGCTTATACAATATATTACAAATAATGATTTTTAGCGAACAAATGTTGATTTTGGCGAACAAATGTTGTAAGGACGTACAAATGAAGGAATAGTATTTAAGCAGTAAGGAATAGGGATTAAGGATTAAGACGTCTTAATATTGGGCTGTTCGGGCTTCCATATTTGATAAAGGTCTAAGCGTGTGTCTATTGGTTTTCGCTTAGGGGAAGATGGTAAGTCAAGGAATTAGACAATTATACGCTTTAATTCATCAATAACGTGTTGACTGAAGGCATCAATGGTGTTTTTTTCGCTCAGTACTAATTGCAATAGTGTCGCTTCATAGTTGTCCATTTACTTTACAGTTTTGTGCTTATTAGGCCTATTTGGTTCTACCCATCCGTATGAAAAATTTGATTTTATCACACATTTATGAAAATAATACATGGTCTGTGTTCAGTGAAGGGGAAATTAACACGTTCTTCACAAAAGTCGAGTTTTCATTCAGAAATTTTTTTTTCTAATTTTCCCTCTTCATAACATGTGTTCGATGGTCTTACAATGGAAGGAAATAAGTTGAAAATAAACATGAGTACTATACTTTGTTTACACCGTTTCAAGGACGCAATTTAGGATAGGCCTGAATACTGTTTAAATTATTGGGTATCCCTATATCTTTGTATTACCCAGGATTAAAGTGGAATGACCCAAGATACAAATTAATACAACTTTTAATACTTTTAATACTAATAACAATCATTATAGCACATAACATATTCATCATAGCACATTATCAAATTTATTCATTATATCACATTATCAAATTTATTCATTATTTCAGATCTTCATCATAGCACAAAAATTATTCACCATAGCACATGATATTGATTATAGCACATAATATTGTTCATAGCACATAATGTTGATCATTGTTACTCTTCCATTGCAAGTTTTCAAGACTAACTTCCAATGGATACAGTGCTCCTTTGTAGAGTTCTTATTGTGAAGATGATCTTGAAACAGTACCTGCTGTGTACCTCTCCTAGACAAAACATCCTAGACAAAACATATTCCACTGCGATCAATTCTGCCATGGTATTACGAATGATACGAATGAATGAAAGGTATTTATTTTTAAAACTACTAAATACTTACAAGACTAATCCATTTTAACTAAAGGGTATTATGGCTATTTTTGTTTTATCTAATCCCTCATTAACTTTATGATTTTTATGAGTATGACTAATGGAGGTATGACTAATGGGAGGACACATAACATAACATTTAACTCTAACAGTGGCAGAAAATTCATCATTGTAAAATTATTTTGAAAATATAAGATATCATGAAATTTATATAAGACAATAGTCTCTGATCGTCTTCAATTACAATCAAAATATCGGTGTGTCTTTTAATCCATGAAACGGATTCCATGGTATAAGATACAGACATTAGATGAAAATAAAAGGAAGATTTGTAATTGAAATAATACATCTGAAGACATTTAGAAGTATCACTGCACATTAAGAGACAACATATCTGACGAACTTATCATCAATATTGATCGGTTGGAATTAGGTGCAACATCAACCATTTATGATATTATCCACATCTAGTCGTTGCTTTTACATTCCAATATTTTTTAGATGGGATTTTCCGGTAATTATGCTGAAATTGAAGGGCCATTCCTCGTTCATCTAATCTTGCTTGCTTTGTCAAATCATGAAGATAGAAGTTGTGAAAATTTATATAAATACTATAATATTGACACTTCATGATAATCCTGAACTCTGACACTCAAGTATCAGGAATCAAATTCGGTACTAATTAATCACCCAGAACATTTTCCCGCAATATTTTGTTTAGAAAAATCTAGTGGTCAAGTAATAAACTCAAAGTTCAACAAAATAAATGCCGTAAGTATCGAATGTACCACCATTGCTAAAGATACAGCTGAGCATCAATATGAAAACTAGTGTTATTATTGAAACCGCTCTACTTTTCCACGACCATGTAAGACACGCAATCAAGTTTTTTTTCTGATTTTCTAAATGGAATTAAAATTGATTTTGATTCTGAATAGTGATATTGATTGCTGAATTGACCTCTTTCGATGGTTGCTTCTTTTCAAAAAATGTATTTTTTTCTTACAGTATGTTGATGGAACGAAATTATTTAGCTCGTTTTTTACTTTCACACGAGTTAAATGTAAACAAAGAAATGGTAGCTGAGTTGTCTTTTCAACATAGTGTGGAGTGAATGAGCAATAAATCGGCATTGATTCTTCTTCGATTCTGTCTATTTACTGATATATACCCCGTTTCCTGCAAACTGTCCTCTCTGAATCGCATTTTGCCACATAATTGCGTCCATCTGTCAAAACTTCCTTTAGCAAGGTGTGTCAGATACCCTACTTCTTAAACATATAGAATTAGGTGTAGGGGGGTTTTAATTGGTCTTAACAAATAAGCTAAAGACCACGAAATCTAGGGAGGTCCAGAGTTTCATGATGTATGGTGTAAAAAGGATCCTCTTAAGCATTTAAACACTGTGAAAACTTAGTGGCAATCGATAGCTTCGACTTCAATTTTAGTAGTTTGTGATTTTGGCAAGTGCCATTTCTGTTCTCTTTGAACACATGGCTGAGAAGGCAAAAAAGACTTGAGCTGTGAACAAAAGTAATAATAACTGAATAGCCAAGGTACGACAGACATTCGAAAATGCGTGTTATAAAAATTTGGCCGCAATGGGTAGCTTCGACTTGTAATAATTTGTGCTTTTGGCAAGTACCATTTATGCGATTTCATTTGTAGTGAACTTTTTTAGACGCACGGGAATGTATTGAGCAAATTATAATGTGCACTCTTCAGATATTTTCTTTTAACCAAAATCTGCAAACCTCCTATTTCTTGGCATGTGATTATTGGAGAATCGTCGATATTATCGTACCACAATCTGGACACTGAAATTGTGAAGAATCAAAAGAAAACAGAACAATCCGGGTAAAATATAATTTATTCCATATTTTAATCATTTAGACAGAAAAAATAGATTAGTAGCCATTTTAGGTGCACATCAATAAACATTGCTACCAAAGGCACATGATGTATAATTTGAACCAGTTTTTAAAGGACATTGAAATTATTGAAACCGTGATTGCCTCTGCGTTCATAGCAGCAACCTGAAAATTGGGTGTGGTCTATAACTATAATGAACTACTTCTTTTCGGAAGCGGCTATAAGAAAACTGTTGTTATGGAGTCATAAACCAGATATGACCACAATCAAACAGCTTTGTTAATCAGGAGTCATGCTGCAAATAGACGAAGTAAGATATAAGATTTTGTGTATATACAACACTATTTTGTTGACTCTTAGTTCAAAAAGCACACTTTGAGTGGAAGAATTATAGATTTTGATGGTTTTGTCTTGACTACTGTGTGAAAACCGACAGTCTAAAACGGTCGAAAATTTGACATATGGTATAAAAAAAAAAAACTATGGTGAATTAAGATGCATTTCCTTTATATTTTATATACATGTATTTGATTATTGGGCGGCTAATACGTATATCAATTGAAAGTAGAGATCTCACTAGTCAACTGGTAATTAGTTAATTTAGTAGGAAAGGCAAACGAAAGACCGGTGAATGTCCGATCAATAAAGGTTAATAAATCTTTTGTTGATTATTTAACCTATTCCATCAGGGACATTATGGTTGGTTATAAATCTTAATTATATATATTTACAGGTGATTATAGATATTACATTATTATTACAGGAAGTAATATATATGTATTTTAATTTCCAAAAAAGATAATTTAATTAAAATCAGTTTCAACCTCATATCTACTTCCTAGCATCACGTCATTTAGTGACATAAACAAACATGGAGTGTAAAATTAGCTACGCAACGTAGATATGAATTTATTGTATTCTCTAAACCTGCAACATCCACTCACATTTCTTAGATTAAGAATGCATGGATAACTCATTTAAAAACAAAAAGCATTGTATAGATGTTGCAGAATGGCACATTTTGGTTAAAGTTCTACCATCAATTATATTCTGCATATTTTTTTCACTAAACAAAACATATCTCTTCATGGACGTGGAAGTGGATGGGTGAAGAAAACGAAAACAATTTGTCCAATATGGACCACCATTAGGAGCCTTTATGTTCATATATATTATAACTAATTTAAGGATAAAACATTGCAAAATTATAATTTTTGGTAAGCGCTTCATGCTTAAACATAACATGGATATTAAACGTTAACAACATGAGGGATCCGATCAAATCGCATTGTTCCAGGAGGCAAAATATTTGTTTCTCTTATAGACCGCGGTACGAACCTTGCCAACCCTTGAAGGAGACACTTCATCATCCTAACAGCTTCAAATCTAATTTTTGTCCATTTCTTCCTAAAAAAAAAAATGTTTGAGAGACGTGACAATGTGACATAGTGTGGATATGTATTACATGTATGAAACTGTACAGACGTTGCAACAGTTAGCACAATACAAAATTCGTCAGCAATTTATGTTACATTAAGGTACACCAAACCTGTATAGCAGGTTCACAAGCTTATAAATCTGAAATACATAAGAGGAATACTGGTTCCCACAGGAACATTATTAACCATGGTAATAATAATAACATTTTTTATTTGTGGAACTTAAATGAAAGAAGGATACAATGTACAAGGTTTAGTAAGTTTTATGAATCTACCACGGACTAAGATATCATTTATATTTTTATTTCGGGTATAGGCTTATCACTAAATCATTTGTAAAATATGTTGGAAATTTTTCTTGCAATTCTTTGTAAAGACGAATGCATAGTTTGTAATTTATTTATCCAATAATTTTCTCGAATGAGGCGAATTTTCTTAGGTTCGTATATCTGTTCAATCAGAATGATTTTAAGGTTTGTTATGTGATGGTCTTTTTGATTAAAGTGTTTTGAAACAGTTTAAAAATATAGTCAGACTTATAAAACGAAGCCTTAATAAATTTTTTGTATCTCAAACTTATTGTTGGTCACATTTTGTGCAAGAAATAAGATAAATGAGATTTGTGTTTTTACAATTGAGTTTGTCATTTACCCGAAATGTGGAATCTGAGCGTCTATATATAAAGGAATTAGTTGACAACTTGAAGGGACAAGTTTGACAGCGGTTGTTGTTGCAAGGATGAACTGAAGAATTTGGTAATGGTAAAAGATTCAAATTGGTTTTTATTAGAGATTTCAGCAACTGTGTAGCTTTTGATATTTCTCAAGAACCTTCTTGAGTAGCCAAGTTCACTTAATTTTTGGAAAACATTAGAATAAGCCTCCTCTTGCGCGTACGAATTTTCTCTTTGTGACTTAATGATGCCAGAAAAGGTATGTTTCGAATTAAAAGATGATTTGAATAAAAGTTGGTAGGTATCTGTTGGCTTGAAATAAACTTTAATATTTAATTGATGCGTTTCATGAAAATTGGTATCTTTAAAACTGGGGTGTCGAAATCAATCTGCTTGTCGCTAATGTTAGAAGTTTATTTTACAGAAGGTTGGTGGTTATTGTGAATGTTAAAATATTCCCAAAATTCATCTATTCTATGTGTACAAATTAAGAATATATTTTGTCAAGAAATCTTACATAAAAAATTGGTAGTTTTGGTCAAAGATGTGAAACTTCTCTTTTTTTGCACATTCTGCCATGAAAATGTTTCAATAAGAATTATTTTCCCATGGCAGTTCCTGAAGCCTGAAGATAAATTTTTTCATTAAAAGTAAAGTCATTACTTTTCAAACAAATTTCTAAAAGCTCAAGAATTTCGTTATCTGGTCTCTCAGGATCGGGCTTCCGCTCGAATGCCTGCTTTACAGCGCGTAATCCGGATTCATTGTCAATTTTAGTATATACATGCTTTGAACGTCCAGGGACACTAAAAGGGCATTCCCTGGGATCTTGAGTTTTTTACCTGAACAAAGTCGTTAGTGTCTTTGATATAGGCGGGATGTGTTGAAACTAGAGGCGGTAGAAAGTGATCAATATATTCTGATACCCTGTATCATTCGCTTCCATACGGGGTTAGGGTGAGATCGGCAAGTGAATGGTCGCCAAGATTGAAATGATTAGAAACAGGCTTATATAAAGGGGCATGTTTACATCTGCTTGACAAACATGGAGCACTCCTGAATCCCGGATTTACTTCGGAATAAAATCTATTTTTAGCTGCTATCTGTGCTAATGTGGATTTTCTTATATTCCGTAAAAATCTTTTTAGACACCCACGCTCTTTCAGTTTTGAGAAAACAATCGTACAGGCTTTGTCGAAATCAGAAGATCCTGTACAAATTCGGTGAAATCGTAAAACTTGTGACGTAATTATTTCAGAAGAGGTATGTTTTGGATGAAATGAGCTCTTATGAAAAAGATGAGTGTTAGTTTCTTTAAAATACAACTTATTACATGTATCTAGTTTGTTTGTTCTGCTATGAAATTTTGAAGACAGTGGTATCGAGAAGCATCAGTAGCCTACTGTTAAGGGAATGGTCCTTGTCCTTAAGATGTTTTCAGCCGCATCTCCAATCGTCATTGATGCAACTAAAAGTAGACTGAACGTCCAGTAGTAAAGATAGGACAATTGACCGAAAACCTGCAGACTGTTCTCTTGGCAGTAGAAAACTACAGACTTGCTTTTGACAACATTCTTTCGTTGCAAACTTAATGATGTTACTCGTGTCATTAGCCCTATCATGTGCAGAAAAGTAGGACGTAAACCATGGATCGGCAGCAACCGTGAGACGTAATTGTATCCTATTAATTGTATCATGACGAAAATAGATTCTATCATTGACATAGTAGCCGTGAAATTTTCCCATCACGATCAATAAATTATTAGATGGTTCTAAAAAGGGGACATTGATTATTTCTAATCCAAATCTGTGTCAAAAAGATGATCCAACATTTTATCTGAAGTTGAAACTAATCTAACCTCAGTTAAATGCAATTTTAATTAATATTTATCACACGATCAAAATAGTTATAAATTTTAGAGTTGATAGCAAGAATTTATAAATCTTTGGTTTTAATTAAATTGAATTGAACAGATATAGTGAACGTAGAAATAGACATATGTATAGATATGTGTACTTCAATCCAATCATCATTGAAATGCCCGAAATCTAGACAGTAATAAATCTCCAATCATTTTCTTACATGAGGTATAAGTAATTGAATAATTTCTCCGAGGTGAATTCTGGAGATCTCTTGAGAAATATTGGATTTTATCTATTTGGCATCCTACGTCCATTTAAATATAAAATATCTTTTATCTGTTCTCTTATGGGTAATTTAGACAAGACAGAATGTCCCAAGGTACTGTTTACAATTTACTTATTTCAGAATTTGAAAAGACTTATTAAAGCTTATGTAAAAGAAATTGTATTGCAGATATTCATTTTCATAGATGTGGGTCATTTAGAGTTGGAGGAAATAGATCTAAACATTTGAACATTTTGAATCACTGAATAAAAAACCTGTGGTGTCTGACATTAACCATCAAGAAACTCTTCGGCTTATTCGAGAAGATGCTGTTGGTAATGGATAATCTATAAATATTTTCTATAAATAGACGAGTTATTAACCATGCGTTTTAATCTCAGGGGTCATAAACCCTATTTCTTTACTTTGATTCACGACAGTCATATAGAATTAGCTTTGCCTCTTGTTATTTGAAGTTTTTTGAGACTGAGCTATAGTATTGATATCTTCTACATTATGGAGATTCTTGGCGCCAATCGTCATCTATACAGATAATTAAAACTAGATGAAAATTTATTAACATTTCACAAATCGTTTTCGTTTTTAATGATTTTCCAGCTGCTTATTTATCTCTAAATGATTACAGGCTTAATTCTAAACTTCTCAATGCATTATTTATGTAACCATTATTTTATTTCCAACTACTTAGCTCTTACTACTCTTTTATACAGGTGTCATAGTTACTGATAGCAACTGATCGCCGCTCTAAATACCGTTGAGTTCCTGCGAGATTTTTTGGTATATATTCAATACTATTCGACCTTAATCAATATTTCATTTGGGAGTTCAATGTATTGCATTCAATGCCATTTGCAGCGCTCTTACCGTTACTAAATTAAATTAAGTAAAATTTCAGCTTTCATTCACAGGTTCTTCAGTTTACAACCAAGTCACCGTAACTTTTCTTATCCGCATGAATGTAACCAAAATCACATGCATTTACATTTAAAATATAGTATAAATTCGACACTGGAGAAGAAGAATTCATTCGAAGTTTGAAAAAAAGGATCTTGAATCAAAACTATTACGGTAAGGAATGCCTACTTTAAGCCCCAATGTGTAAGATTTTATCATTGTAGAATTCAAGAAAAATTACGCCAGATCTATTCGAAAGAAATAAAAGGCTCAGAAGAAAATCAAGAGTCGTTATTGTTGGATACCAGAAAATTTAGTAAACGTTATTCTTTTCAATCGAAAAAATGTTGGAAAGTAAAAGCTTAAAAAATCAGTTGCCCTTGAATAGAGTGAGAGGAAGAAAACTGGAGAGGTGGTGTAACTAAAAGGTCGGATAATGCCAGTTACCAGTATATTCAAAATATCACAGTGATCTGCAGGGTGGTGAAGTACGGGTTATTCTTTATCGGGTATATTTTAATTGTCACATACGCACATTGGTCCTAATGCTGAAAAAAGGTATCAAAATGATTTTTACAATTGTAATTTGTCGTTGTATGGATAAGATCAAATTTTTAAAGCTACGCTTTTAAATTATCTACAAAATTGAAATTTCACGCCAGGCCAACCTTCATAATCAAAATACAGATCTTTTTCATCGAGTCCAAGGCCATCTTGCTATGATATCACGAATTGTCAAGTTGTGGTCGCCAATTACTTGAATCGTGATGGAATGCCCTCCTCTGCGGTTGAAAAATTCAGCCTGTTCCCCCTTTGGACATTGTATTGGGATGTGGGTACAATCTATGGTTACTATTGATTCTGAAATGTTAGCCAAATTGTAAAATCCATGTTGAATTCCGGTTTTTTCATTTTCTGCAGGAATATATTGACGGTAGGCTGGTTGATGCCCGTTTTGTACATTTATCTTAAATGACCCTGAAACAAACTGGAGTTATCAAAAGTTGTACCATTAACACGGATATATTTAAAAATAGTTCGGCCGCAGCGTTGGTGAATATTTAAGTGGATTTTAACAACCATTCAACTACATCCGCATTTGAAAATCTTACCTTTCCAAAAATTTTGTATCTAAATCAGGCCTTCTGATAATTTCCTGAAGCACCACTTTGGTCAAAATAGTGAGCAAGGAGCGCTACTTATCGATAATTTTGTAGAATGTTAGCGGAGGGGGTAACAGTGGCATTACTATGAATTATTAGGGGGGCGGTGTGCGAGTAGAGGTCACATAATTGGAGGCTTATTCTTTTATATTGGTCGGATCAGGTTGCGATACATCTGAGGGTAGGCCTACACCAACAATAGTTAAAACTCTCCGACCTATTGTCTTACCACCTTTGGATGTAAATTCATCCACTTCAAGTGAACGTTTTCTAAGAATGTGTCCATTTGTCAACATATGGGAAGGTTATTTATTTTTTTGAGAAATGTAGTCGACGATGGTTTAGACTTAATATCTACCTCTGAGTACAGAGCTGTGTAGTGATAGCTTGCATTGGGACATTCTGGCATGTGAAAGAAGAAACTGTGAACATTATGCTTCAATTACAATGAGCAATGCTCTCTCCCATATTTAATTTAAGACCATTCCGGTTAATTACTATAACATCTTACATAATGCTGAATAGAACATGGCAAATGCATAACGTTTTTTGGAAAAATGTTCAAGTGAAAATTTAAAGGATCTCGTATATTGGGCGTATATCAAAGATTCATATTCAGTAAGATAGTTTTTTTTCCTCCTCGTGCCACCAGTTGAGAAGGCCTGATCTAAATATTCTAGTGGATTAGAGCAATGGTTAACAATTTCGTAACAAGTGCATGTTGGCGAAGGTCTATTAAACGGTACAATTGATCTAAATAATCCTTCATTCCTTGTATACAACCAGTAAAGCCTATACTGAGGAAACTTTACAATGACTTTCACTTTGTAAATTTCAAAGGTAATCATGACTTTTGTAAAAAATCATGCAGTGTATGCATTAAGTTCGACTAAAGTCAACTTAAGTAAAAGTTTAGGTTAAGTAAGAGCGGTGCATACAGCCCTTAAAATTTCATTTACTGAATGATTACCAAAGATCATTTAAATTGACACCTTAACAGCGAGGGTGTCTGAAGCATTCGATTACATCAATTATCAGTGAAACTTTTTTTGAAACACTCCGATTATCAATAGATCTCATTAGCCCTTTCCGTGAATTTGCTAACCTGCAGTTCATTCTGATAAAATCATGAACTCGACTATATATGCTGTTACTGAAAGCAATTTTATTAAACCTATAACCACCAACAGGGAAGTTGTCCGGTTACCAAGCCCAGAAGTTGGATTCACAGATTAAAAGCGGGTACATGTAGTGAGAATTGCAGAGAGCATCAAACAATTCGGTAAATACTGTCGAAGACGTATTGAATTCTAGACATCATAATTAATTCTTGACGTCATCATCACCCCCTGTTCTTCTTAATAATAGAATAAATCAGAGACTTAGATGTTTTCATTTCCTGTTCTTTCTTTATCCTCATCTTTTAGACTAAACGGAGGTGGACACTGTCAACAAATAATTTAAGTGGCGGAAAAAAGGATAGAAATGCACCAGATCTCAAAAGTAACAAATTTCGAGACTTAAAAGACTTTTAAATATAAGTTGAGTGGAAAGAGTATTTCCCAGACTTCTATCAATTTTCTTCCAAAAATATTCTACTCGAACAAAGGACAGGATATTGTAAAATTTCATGAATGATAAGAATTGACTTTAATAGATACTGACTTGTGTTTTGAATGTTTAGGCTACTTAATATTATATTGAACATTATGCTTACAATGATTTCCAAGACTGTAGAATATGCTCTTTGTCTCGGGGCTTTCAACAAGGAATCTCTTTCTGAAACAAAAAAAGAAAGAAACAACTACATGTATATTTTACAAGGATAACAACTTAGGTTCACAAGTCCGCCGTGTCAGGGATTCTTTCTACCAGCTGGTCCTTGGCCAAACCTCTAGTCATTGATCTTTCCCGTATTATCCGTACCCATTTACAGCTTGGTTGACTAGAATTGTGAGTGAAGATGATTTATTCAAGGTCATCGGACTTTCACACGCCGATCGAGATTATAACTCACGTTCGACATTTTCAACGTATCAAAGCAAACGTAAGGAACCAACGCTCTAACCGCTGTGTTATACACTAGATACTCATAATCATGTTATCTCCTATAGTATTATTCTTAAATATAAACTAATTGTACGTCGCAATGGTCGGTTTAAAAATGT
This sequence comes from Nipponacmea schrenckii, assembly GCA_030562195.1. Lineage (NCBI taxonomy): Eukaryota > Metazoa > Mollusca > Gastropoda > Lottiidae > Nipponacmea > Nipponacmea schrenckii. The sequence continues at coordinate 32,988,765 of CM060200.1, read as the reverse complement.
AACTCCATAATCTATTAATACTCATTAAAATGCTCTCTTGGAAAGTTTAAATCAACACCTCATTATACATAAATACAAACTAATATGTAGACCTCGAAAGTAACATCTGAATTCTTTCAACGTCTGGGAGTTGAACATTCCTCTTCTGACTTTAGTTATACTGGAGTGTGATATGTAACAGGTAAGGCATATGTTAAAACGCCATATTTCATCAAGTGTTTAAGGCAGGTTTCAAATCCAATTCGCGGAGATTCTATTATGATAAAAGCTCACCAAGCTAAATTTTAGAGATAAGTATCTACAAATTTACCTCATTGCACACTACATGGCGTCTGCCCGTCCTCATTAGCCCAAACAGGAGCAGAAAAGTAAAACGTACAACTGCATGCATTTCATTTAATTTCTTACAATTAGACTACCATAGAGGCTGGAATCTAGATTACAATGTTACATTACCTAAAACTTGAGGAAATTTAAATTTAGGCCGTATAGGCTGCTACAGGCTACCTATGACTATAGGCCTATTTACGATTTAACAACAGAAAATCGAAAATGCAGTCGCCTACATTATCTCTACTCACAAGTAAAAATAATAACGTGGCGCGCTAATTGGGGTGGGTTTCAAAAGCCTACCGCCAACCGCTGCCAACCGGCCTACCGGAAGGAAAAAAATGCGACAAAATAGATATTGTTAAATTTAAGGATCGTAGATTTTCATACAATAAAACGAAACTATTCAATTTGACGGAACTTTTGTTGACGTCAAAATTATGGAATCAAAATTATTTTAAAAATGAAACGAAAAAAGTAAATATTTTCTTTTCGTGTTCAGCGATGTTTTTCTTCACATTAACTGATACAATCCATCCCAAAAAGCCATAATCTAATTTGTATTCAAATGGGACACACAATTAACCGTAAAAGTACCCTTAAATCTTTTTTAAATGATCACGACAGGAAGGTCGTTTGTTTCAGAGTTACTTCCCTTAATTTATTTATTTAACGTCGTCGGCATCATGGATGATCAACAAGGCTTCTTCCTCCTTTTAGAATTTTTTCAAAGTTAATCCTTGACGTAGACTATAATAATTCTGCGAATGCTCCTCCTGTTAATCCAACCAAATCAGCAGTATATTTAGTTGATAAAACGCTTCACCAAGACTGGAAGCACACTTTCAGCACTTGGATAAAGAAAGAAATCGCTGAACACGAAAATAAAAATTTATTTTTTTCGTTTCATTCTTAAGATAATTTTGATTCCATAATTTTGACGTCAACAAAAATTCCGTCAAATTAAATAGTTTCGTTTTATTGTATGAAAATCTACGATCCTTACATTTAACAATACCAATTTTGGCGCCTTTTTTTGCTATCGGTAGGCCGGTTGGCAGCGGTTGGCGGTAGGCTTTTGAAACCCACCCCGCTAATTGTACAGTTCACGTTTAACCCACCACAGTGCTAAATATTTTCATGTTAATAGGAACAAGATTTGTTAATTGTAAATTTCCTTTCGTCATATGTAATAAAACATTCCAACTTCTTATTGTAGCCTTCATTAGAAAAACGTGCTTTTCAATACTCGAAGATCAAGTCTCAAATGGCTTGTCGGATAGTCGGAGGCGGAGAGTCTTTGTCGGAGAAACCAAGACACCGTAAATTTTATGAGAAAAGAAGGCGCCAGATTCAAATGCAGTGATTTCTTTTAGCATGTTGGCCATCTTTCTGAAATGTTATAATCAGAATTTTGATTGTAAGTGGTTCTCCTGGAAGTTTATATTGCGCGAGTGGTTGCCAGGAATCTCAAGATAAAGAGAAGAGTACCAGCAGTGTTTATAACTTACCTAATACCATTATTAACACCGAGATTACAAACCTGGTATGATGTATAGAATTCGATATACATGTATATTATCAAGCGAATAATAATAATATTCACCACCAAACCATTTTTGTTTGTAAGTCAGCAATAGGTTTCTAAGATCTTATCCTATTTAAGATGAATTTAACCAATTATCTATACAATTAAATGCTATAATTTGGACCAGTTCAAAACATTATATAAAAAGAATTCTACATTTGACATAGGTAACAACCTTCTGTTACTTACCGAAATTATGTGGGAGAACTGATTAGGGTTAGAAGTTTGCTCAAGCTCACCAGATATTTTCTCACGTAGCCAACAGTTAAATATTCGATATAAACAATAATGTTAAAAAGATATTATATGATATATAACTATACTCCCCGGGACATTTTTTTAATGTTCTTGTTGATTGATGGAAAGGACTTGCATATTGTGCTTGAATATTTTATACGTGTATTTTGTACTACAAGTCATTCATTAGCATAGTTACTGTTGTGTTAATATATGCCCAATTAAATTTGTAACCAATTAGACGATATGAATTATATTAGGAGGTAACTCCCATTTTTACTTATTTTATAAATATATTTCAAAGTGATAGTTGTGGCACGTGTTTCGTAGAGATAATATTAAATTAAATGAACCAGAATTACCTGAAGAATAAACGTGAAGTTGAAAGATTTAAATGCCAGGATAATTAGTTGGAACTAGTTCAAATATTTGGAAATCGTAAGCCAATATTTTAGATATAGAGAAAATTGTTTCTGTCGCTAAATTATGACCGAAATCACAAACTTTTTCCTATAGTACACTTTAATGCTAACACTATAAAGGGCTGATAAAGCACCGGGTCAAACAACGTATAATCTATTGCAGACAGTTCTATCTTCAAACTAACAGGATACAGTTGTCAAAATTTCAATACATTTCATTTCTTTCATAGTCATGCTTTAAATCATTCTAAAGTATAACTGCTACATTAAACCAATACAATCTTTGCTGCCAAGTACCCCAAAACGATTTAAAGATACTAATATTCCAAACGAATAAAGATCATCTGTAGAAATTCTGGCTTTATACCAAAATTAAGGGTTAACAATTAAATTCAAGAGCTTTGTTGTTAGTAGCCTTAAAGCGTCACTTGTAGGGTTATAGCGTAACCGCAGAGCTCTTTGAGCGTTAGCTGAATTCGCAGACTATAACCCTGTTTTTGGAAGTGGTAGTAGTAGTGACCAGTTGAAAAAGGATCAAAGGAGCTACTTTGAATTGTTGGTTTGGTTATAGTCGTCATGTGCAAGTCCAGTTGCCGTTATAGGCTATTTTAATCTTTATGAAGAAAACTTATTGAAATAGAAACTGGACTCTTAGTATTCGCTGTAGATTCGAATAGATCTATGTTTAAGATAGCAGCAGCTTTTCCAGTTTTACGGAAGGTTGTCATTTACCTCCATAAAAACGTTACGTGAAAGTTGGCTATTATCGTGACTGTAATAGGTTCACGGTACTGGATACTGGATTACATGTTTGATAAGTAAAAAATGAAAATTGAAGACATATGAACACTATAGGATCCGTGTTAATCAAATTGAAAGTTTAGATTGTATGGTACTCTTTAATAGCTATTTGTGCTTTATCTCATACCATTAATCTTTATCACTGTTAAATAATCTCAGAAAGAAAAGATTTGAAATGAAGCCCATTTTATGAGGTTGTTTATTTAGTATAAAATGATAATAAAAATCACTTATTATACCTTTCTTTATATCTTCTTAACGATGATGGTTTGTACGACTTTGATTTTTGACTGACAGAAACAAAGGCGATTCGACCTTATATCACAAAAACATTAACAACATTAGTGCAGTTTTCTCTAAATGACTAAAATATCTGGCCACATACAACCTTCTTTTCTGATGGATTCAATATTTTGCGTTGAATAATATTTCATAAATAAGAACCAGTATTCAAACCTTTGTAAAGCTCGTGGTATGAATTCCTATCAAAATCACCATTACTCAAGATGTACGACATTTTAAATACAATATCAGAAATCCGAGAGGAAATATCTGTAAGAATCGAATGGTGGTCAAAGTGGTCAATAATCACAATCATCTGACCAGAATAGGTTAGGAGTGTCATATCGAGGTCATGAAGAATAAGTGATAAAGATAGGAATAAAGAAGGCAATGACGTGTAAATATACATCCATTACAACATGATGATATCATTAATTGTAAATTACTGATTATTGTCGAATTCGAAATCCGTTTCAGTACTGTAAATTATACTAAAGTGGAAACGTTTCCTCTTTCTGGTCTATCGACTACTTTAATAAATTTCAAGTATCTCCTTAGTTCTTTTCTTTAAACAGTAAAGATTAATTGTATTTATACTGAACCAGAGTAGCAATATTAAATAGGTGAAGATTATTTCACCGATTTCTTGACAATTTGATTTTCACTGCTTGTTTGAGTTTGCCGTTTTCACCAAAACAATGATGCTCTCATTAATCCTGAATATTCTACTTAATTATGGTTATAGAAAGTAGGTTATAAATTTCCACTGTGTCTTATGACACTAATTGATGATGGTACTCTAGTTTAGAAGGCAAAAATCATCTTTAAATAGTATTTCATAATAATCAACCCATTGAAAGGTTTCGCCAATTAGCCCATAATCTTAAAAATATCTGAAATCTAGAACCATTGTGTCGAATCTTATCTATTGTGTGGAACCTAATCTATGATGGGGGCATCCTTCAAGCAAATATAATTTCTGTATGTCAACCACTGTCTTACTTCTAGACATAATGTCACAGATCATTACACTAACGATGGTACCAAATATTAATATTGTATGACTTCTACTAGAATTAAAAGTACTACAAGAAACTAGCATAACATGATTCTTCCCGAGTATCTGTCAAGTCCGGCGATGCGAACAACATTAGAACAATAATAAGAAATATTCATAGTTGTGGTAGAATTGTCTTATTATAGAGTTGATCAGGGCCAAGAAACACTGAAATCAAAATTAGTAATGCCTTGGTAATTCTCATATCCCCAACAATGTAATCATTGTCTAAGATATTAATTGATTATCTCAAGTAATGAGTTATCAGATAATTATATTCTGAAGTGGCATAAAAGTTATGTTATAGTCATAAAATAATATATTGGCACAGTGAAAAGACGGATTGATGAAAACGTATAAAAAGTGACCCAAATACAGTATACTTATGTAATTGCTAAATTGAGATTAATTCTCAAATCTTGTATTTTTAACTGGAGCTGTTAGTTTTGCCCAAAGACCAGAGACGAAGCAATTCTTAGGCCTTTGATATTTGTCTAATGTTCGCTTAAGGACATCATCACTGAGTTTATCACTGAACCTCTATAGTTTCTCTGCAACCTCAGGTCCAGTTGCCTCTGTTGTATTAAAAACATAATAGATTTCTTGTAAGGTTGTATCAAAATTTTCATCATTAGTGATAGGGGCAACAGTTGTTTGTTGAAACAAATCATCTACATCCTTTGAAAAGTTGCCAATTGAACACTTGGATGAGCTGGACATGGAGTCAGTATCACTATCACTGATAGTATGATGTCCAGTCTTCTTTCTCTTATTCAAAGGAGATTGATTTCTCAAACTTTTGTCATAATGGGATAATACTGAACGTTTTTTAGGGGATCTAGATCGAAATCTCTACCTTTTAGGGATAGTCTAGATCTGTGATGAGGATAGATTAGAATCTTTACTCATATTCTGCCAGGCAGTGCCCATTGAGGTAATGGACTGAGACATATTGTTCAGTGTGTCTTGTAATGACATTAGGAAGTCAACCGGTAGAGCAGCTGTAGAAACTTAATAATAATAATTATAACTAGAACTGTGAACAGTTCCGAGAGTGGCAAACAATCTCTATGGGTTCAAAAAATATACGCGAAGTTTTATTATGTAATATTGTTACACCACAGTTTAAAGTTTATTGCATATTAATGACAAAATTTTTAAGGTTCCACCAATAATTTTAAAGGTCAGAATTGTCAATATTATTTATTTTTGTGAATAAAACAAGAGGTTGAAATTTATCTACTATATAAAACATGGATGTAGCTTGCAATTCCACTAAATCTAACGTCTTTTATGACGTCACCGACTGGGGCTCAACATGAAGCTACTATTGATATCTGTGCAGATCCCAGCAGGGTTCTGAAAAACCGGAAGCTCTCACGCAAAAACCGGAAGTGATAGAAAAATTTTTATGATGCGTTTTTAAAATTCATGGACATTGAAGGTCAAGGTCATTTGATATAGCCTTGTGAATTTCAAAAAACTAAAACGGGTACCCAAAAAATTGTTGTCGATCATAATAGGCATATGTGTGGATAGCTTAGGTCAAGAACATTCTACTTGAAATAATCAGGGTCATTGAAGGTCAAGGTCATTTTTCAAAATTTCAAAAAACTTCAATCGGGCATTAAAAAAAATTAAATTTGAAAATCAAAATTCTGTTCCCAAAAAGTTTTAGATAAAGTAACAAGGTTTCTAAAAACACCAAAATCGGACAAATCGAATAAAAATTAGCGGACTTATTAAAATTTTGCTGAATGTTACCGTTCTGTGATGACACATAGAGTATCACTTCCGGTTTGGATTTTTTTATTCTAAAAGGGTTCTAATTATGCCTGATAGTATATATGTATAGCTTTTGTACTGATTTCTTACATACACCGGAAGTTGGGTAACCCAACGCGGTTCTAAAAAACCGGAAGTTCTCACACAAGAACCGGAAGTGCTAGAAATTTTTTTATGATGCGGTTTTATTTCTATAGGCGACTTCTCTATATTCTGTAATTTTCAAAGCGATCTGATAATAAGCAACAAAGTTATGCAATTATTAAATTATTATTATGCAATTACTAACTACTGATGCGTAAAATTTTTAGTTTTATATATATTCATTTTCTATTCCAGTACGTATCTTATCGTATTTTTCAAACCAAATTTCTATACCATTTTCGAGTTGGGCTAGGGAGCTTCCCGAAAAAAAAAAAAGTCTAATGAAAACAAAACTCTTTGTTTTCATTAGACTTTATTTTACATGGGTCAGAATTAGGCCCAATACACAAGGACATGGTCCTGTCTCTCATTCAGTCTCACATTCAGCTTGAGAACCTGGTACGGGTAAGGGAGATGTCACCGGAGGTGATTGGATATCTTCTTCATAAAGAATGTCATCTTCTTCCATTCTCTCCATTCTCGCGGTGGCTCAGTGGGTTAGAAGCTTGCTCGCTAACCTGAAGGTCCAGGTTTCCATCCCGGCAAAGGTCGAGATGAACTTTCGGATTTTTCAACCCGGTTTCCCCTTGTCAGTGATGCAGGTCAGAGGGACTGACATGGAAAAAGCGTCTAGTCGTTCGGATGGGACAATAAACTGAGGCCCCGTGTGCTACATGCCGGCTCATGCCGCTGTCCTGGCAAAATTTCCCTCATTGCACACTGCATGGCGTCTTCATTAGCCCATAAGGTGCAGAAGAGTAGGAGGTAAAACTCATGATGATTACTACATACCGTAGAACCTGTATTGCTAGACCACTCAAGAAGATATTAGAAAACGGTTGCTTAATGAAGGCAGTCTCTTATGTTAGAATCGGGTCCTCTTCAAGACCATTTTGTTTTCAAGCAATTAATTTCACCCTTTCACTAATGTGTAGACTTTGACATTTTGTACCTACATGAGTGAGCGAATTATTACATTGTATATACTAATAATTGCTAAATACCTACATGAGTATACTTATATTACTAAATACCTACGTGGATTTACTAATAATTACTAAAAACAAGAGTATACAAATTAGTGATGCAGGTCTGAGGAACAGACACGGAGAAAGCGTTCGGGTGGGGCAATAAACTGAGGCACCGTGTGCTACAGCCTGAGCACGTTAAAGATCCATCGACAGTTGGAAATTGAAAAAAGAGCAGGCTTATGCCGCTGACCTAGTAAACTTTCCCTCATTGCACACTGCATGGTGTTGCCCGTCTTCATCAGCAGAAAAGTAGGACGTGAAACTCCAATCATTTCATTTGATAGATTTTGACGAAACTTGATGTGTGTGTGTTTGCAGTCAGACATGGATGAATTAAAAATCAGACAAATCAAATGCGTTCAAATTATATAGACGCGACAGAGAGCCAGTTTCTTGCTGGATTTTTCGTAATCACCAATGTATGAACATTATATAAAATCAGAAAACAATTTATTTATTTACTCTTGTCAATCCCTCGGACGGAATTGGCTGCCATAACAAATGTGGGCGTATATCGATGGCCATTTTTATGAATGTGGTTAGACAGTCTGTTTTCAATCAAATCAAGGAAATCAAGAAAATCCAAGTTCCCATTCAGGTTATTTCACTGGGGAACGAACAATCGGGATTATCTGAACTGAACCGTCAATCATCTCGCAAAAGTTTATTTGACCTAAAGTTGATGTGAAAGAAAGTCCTAATAAGATGTCAGATGAATTTCCTCTCTCGGTATGACAATTATAATATAATCACTGACTAGCCAAAATCCGGTGGGGTTCGTGGTGTATAATTAATATCTGTGACCTCTTAATACAAGAGTTTATGTCAAAATAATCACAGAGATCTGCTTTGATCACGAAATGTAACGCCATTGATAATCAGTTACATTTCTTGAAAATAGAAACGCGCCAAGTTGAAAACAAGAAGTCGTTTGATTGCAACATTATTTGATGTCATGGAGAAAACCTTAGAGTAGATAATATATTATACAATTTGTATCAAATAGTCACATTATGACTTCAAGATGTATCTAATTGCTATTGAATCTGTAGTGGACACTGGAGCTGTCATACAAAACAAAATTAGATATTATGTTTGGTTTTAAAATGACCTAAGTTAAAACAAATTTAGGGTGTCCCGATGACCAAAACTTCAAATAAAAAAAAATTTTCAGCCATAACATTTGGAAAATGTCTCAACTTCTGCCTATTTGTATCTATGATTACATTAAATTACAGTCCAGTAGGTTTGAGCGAATTATGGTCACTTGAAATACATATCGCCAAGCTTCCATTACACCTTGATTCATGGATATGATTTTGAAACTTTCAGATCTTTGTGGACAGATAAACAAATTTCGGTAGATAGAATTTTGCTAAAAACAGAGAATTCTATCTCTGCCGATTGCCGGATAGTTGACGATTGACATATTGTTGGCCAGATTAACACACGTCGCGATTTTCCGTTTGAACGAACTTGAACTGTTGTTTCATCAACTATGTCATTACTATTCTATCCACAAGAGGTTTGAAGAGAAACCACTTGAAGTAAACAGAGTCTCTGATACTTGGTCAGTCACGTCACATTCAGATCATTAGATCAATAATTAATTAGAGAAATCCGTTAATTTGCAAAAGAATTGGAATCATAGACCCACAGCTAGGGGCAGTTTGGTCGTAATCGGTTCCAATTGCAGAATGTGGGAGCAAAGACAGAACCGATCATCTGCCCTCTGGGTTTGGCCCATGACCTTGAACTGAGTAATACTATTTGATTGGTAAAACATAGACAATTGCAATAGCCAGTGTACTTCTGAGTAATTCAAACATCACACCGGAAAAAAATAGTTTTTCAATCTGAGAAAAAACAATTGATCGAATCTGTTATAAATATTCTCCGTTGGAATGCAATTTTTACCAATGACTTCATAACATTTTCATTTAGAATTAATTATCATATTTCATATACAGGTGAAGAACAGGAAAAAATGTCCAAATGAAAAGGAAAAATTGTGCTGAAGTATATGGGCTACATTTCACAATAGACAATATATATCGTTTTTGTCGACATCTTTCATTTACTCTGGAAGTGGGGGCACCAGGTACTGATTTTGAAAAACCCTCGCCCCAAAACCGGAAGTGATAAAAGAAAATATTAATCAAGCGATATTATTTGTATTGGCAACTTGTCCATATTCTGAGAATTTCAGAATTCAAAATTTTGAATATTGGGGGCAATTTTTTTTCGAAAAAAAATCCAAAAAATTAAATTTTCTAATGCACCAAATACATCTTTAAACATTTAACATATTTAAGAAACTTTGAGGTTAATCTATCCAGAAAATAGGCCATATAAACTCGATGCAAAATTCTTGCTCATTATGCAGTATCTCATTTCCGGTTTAGAAAATATATGGTTTTTGATGATATATTTACTCGGTGGTTCAATCCTTCTTAAATTGTAAAGTAGGAATAGTTATTCTATGCCATTTTCTGTTTTTGCCGGAAACCTTACACAAAAAAATATAACGGCAAAAAAATCGAAGATGTTCGCGCTGAAACCGGAAGTAATGCAAATATTTTGATGAATTAGTTTTATTGGTATATACAATATGTTCTATATTTTGTGAATTTCAGATCGATCCGATAATTAGCAACATATTGCTAAATTCAAATATTTTACCCAACAATTATTTTATTTTTTAATTTATCAACTTTATATGATAGATCTTATAACAAAAAACAAAACAAAGAAATTTTTAACTAAATCTGCCCATAAATAAGCTCTCAGACGCGGTGAAACTTATGCTTACTTCCGGTACAGCAAAAATTTGCCTCCAGATATTCATCTTTGATTTAATCCATTTAGAAATGTTTGGTTGAAACAAAAATGCTTTTGTCTATTTTGTTTTTTTCAAGAGACGTAAGACCACCCCACCCCCCCCCCCCCATGTGGATGTATAAAAACAAAAACCGAATAGCTCTTAGTAAAGTGGTGGAAGAACAAATAAACTAAGTGCGACATATTTCAATAATAGGTTGTGATTGAATTTATAATAATACTTGTCATTTTTTTACTGACCAAGGAGATCATCACATCTTAATCGGATCAAAAACAAATAGAAAACCATGTGAAGTGATTGATCAAGGTCGATCAAGTTCAAGTATTTGTAAGAGGATTGTATTGAACGCAGGTAGGCCTACAGTCAAGAAGTCAGGGTTTTAGTTACCGCCGATATGCACTAATAGGATTTAGCTCTTATCAGATTTAATCACTGTATTTATATCCGATTATATTCAATCTCGAACGCATACTTTAACTGTGTCTAGCATTAAACCCTCTTCTCAAAAACTTGCACTCGATCACATTATATCGAAAAGAATTCAGATTATTGATGCTGGTAATTAATGTACATCACAAGAAGCAAAAGGCAGGGACTAAAGTTTTAAAACTCGTCCAATGACCGGTTTGATGCTCGATTTTTGAACGATAATGAAAAAACATTTGAATCCCTGTTAGTGCTAAAGACAATCTGTTACCACGCCTATTCATGTTGCGCTGTAACTCATTGAACTCATTGATACAAATATGAAGACGGACAGGGGCGCAGATCCATAGGGGACAGGGGGACACATCCCCCACGTCAGAAATCCCCCTCCCACAAATGGTTTGAGGTTTTATGGTGTTTTATATGTTGAATAAATATTAAAAGATTAAAAAAAAGCGGCTTGGGAAAAAAAATTGTGTCCCCTTGATTACCCGGGTCTCGATAGTTTTGAAAGTTTTTTAGCGTCAATTCGTTTTTCGTCGGGAAAAATTTGATGACTGGAAATTCAGTAAAATGCAAGGATGGGCTTATTTTCAATAGATTCGCACAGAATTAAAGATTTCGGTGTCACAAGCTCTGAAACGTTCTCATGCGGACCCCCTTGATAAACATCGACCCTAGTGCACAAAATTAATCGAAAGGGAGGTAAAAGATTTATCCGACAAGGTGGAATAATTGCACCTCAGCACCTAAATTATTGATATCACAATTATACAGGTCTTTTCTTAATGTTCATTCCATAATCAAAGATAAAAAGCACATTTTCGCGAAAAATAAATTGGAATGTTCATTCTTTTTATTTAAATATAGTATGAAATCTTTCGAAATTCTTCTTTTTCTTTTTGGGAATCTATAAATGGATAATCCAAAAATCTCCCCTTTTCCTTTTTTTAAATTTTGGGAAAAATTAACGATTTAGGTTTTTTTACATATAAATATGAAAGGAACACCATTTGAGTAAATCCTCGATTCTCATCAGTGCACAAAATTACTGCTGAAAGGGAGGTAACTAAGATTTATACCAGACTACCTTTAATAAATTGCACCTCAGCACCTAAATCCCTATTGATATCACAATTATACACAGGCTCTTTTCTTAATGCCTTCATTCCATAATCATATCTATTCAGCACATTTGCGTTCTGAGAAAAAAATTGGAAATGTTCATTCTTTTTATTTTAAAATATAGTATAAAATCTTTCAGAAATCAGTCTTTTATTCATTTCTGCAAATCTATAAATTGATAATCCAAGAATCCTCCCCTTTTAAACCTACTTGAATGTTGAAAGATTAACTGATTTCAGTGTTCCTGATTTACATATACATATGTAAAAAAAAACAATTTGACATTAAAAACTCTATATTTTGTAATCATTATAGACAATTCTATATAGAAAAAGAAACAAAAAAGTCCAGATATTCTTGTATATATATCTTGTTTGTGTTTTTTTTATAAATAAATATAAATATTATGATAAATATAATTATACAAATATAAATAACAAAATATAAACAACATTAAAAAACTACATACAAAATATAAAAATATACTTTCAGATCATAGAACACTTAAAATCATACCTCAAGTGCCAGAAATTCATAAACATTGATGAAGAAATGAAGACATGAAAAAATCACGATGACAACCTAATCTTATTTCAATCTTATTACCTTTGTATATGTCATTTGCCATGAAAGATTTTGAATTACCTTCTAAGACTCCGAAATGATATATGTTCATGCAGTTGAGAATATAATATTCATTCATTTTTGGTCTCAGATTAGATGCAGTCTTTGGTAAATTATGATCATAAATATACATGGAGGCTCCAACACATGTGATATTTATTAGTTCTTGAGGAGTCTTCATCAGATAATTAGAATATAAATAAGAACACAGATAATCACATATCACTATAACAAAACACATTTAGATGTCATCAGTAACTTCTTAGTCCGTTTTTTACTAGGTTTCAGTGTTATGGTTTCGTTATTGTTTTTATGTTTAGAGTTTTTGTCCTTGGAACTATTTTTAGTATCATTTTGGATAACACCTGAAATGAAAGTGTTAAAATATAAGAGATACATGGGTTATGTAATAAAATAATAATATCAAATTCTTAACAAAATGAATAAATCTAGTATTTGCAATGATAAATTTTATGGCAAGATATGTTCAAGATCTTTAACATTAATATGTAACAAACGAAACAAGACAGCATTTAGTATCAGTAGGTTTTCTGCTAGCATTAGTCAGTACTTAGGTAATAATGAGGTAATTTATTAAAGTAATTAAACATACCTTGACCTATAGTTAATGGTAAAGAATCATCCTCACTAACCATACTTAATTCTTGTATATATTTCTCAGATAAATAACGGAATACTGAAATATAATAAACAAAAGATAGCTTGCCAGGCAAGGTAACATACACCCACTTCAGCAAATAGAATATTCCATGACTCATAAACCGACATCTGGAATCGCACCATTTTTGAACTTGTCCGAGATGTTATTAAGATGAATACACACCAAGTTTCATTCAAATCGAATAAAAATTACAGCTTCTATAACGTACACAAGTAAATTTTAACATTTTCTCATTAAATCAAGGGCAATAACTCATAAACAGACATCTGGCGAGAGTTTATCAAGATGAATACCTATACCAAGTTTCATTCAAATCGGATGAAAACTATAGCTTCTATAGCATACACAAGTACATTTTAACGTTTTTTCATTTAATCAAGGGCCATAACTCATAAACCGACATCTGGAATTGCACCATTTCGAACTTGTCCGAGATGTTATTAAGATGAATACACGTACCAAGTTTCATTCAAATCGGATAAAAACTTCAGCTTCTATTGCGTACACAAGTAAATTTTAATATTTTCTCATTAAATCAAGGGCGCTAACTCATAAACAGACATCTGGCGAGATATTATCAAGATGAATACACATACCAAGTTTCATTCATATCGGATGAAAACTTTAGCTTCTATTGTGTACACAAGTAAATATTAAGTTTTTTCATTTAATCAAGGGCCATAACTCATAAACCGACATCTGGAATCTTGCCATTTTCAAACTTGTCTGAGATATTATTAAGATGAATACACATACCAAGTTTCATTCAAATTGGATGATAACTACAGCTTCTATTGAGTACACAAGTAAATTTTAAGGTTTTTTCATTTAATCAAGGGCCATAACTCATAAACCGACATCTGGAATCGTGCCATTTTCGAACTTGTCCGAGATATCATCAACATGAATACACATACCAAGTTTCATTCAAATCGGATGAAAACTACAGATTCTATTGAGTACACAAGTAAATTTTAACGTTTTTTCATTTAATCAAGTGCAACAACTCATAAACCGACATCTGGAATCGTGCCATTTTCCAACTTGTCCGAGATATTTTCAAGATAAATGCACATACCAAGTTTCATTCAAATCGGATAAAAAATCTGGCCTGTATCGAGTACACAAGTTATTTTCATGTAGGCGTTTCAAAATGTATATTAACACAAGTAACTGCTTCATAAAACCCAATAGTTGGTTAAAGGTAATCTAGTGAGTAATATTTATCCACAAGAAGGATCCAGCTTGTTTTACAAAAAATTCACTTATATTAAAAATCAAAATTTTAAAAACATAAGAAAGTCAATTAATTTATAAAGAAAACATTTGAAAAAATGGTAACTTAGTAGGTATTTGTATGAAAAAAAATTTTTTGAGGAAAATAAGTTAGTGAAAGATAACATTGTTTGCAAAAATATGCATACCTTCATCCACATTGACATTTTCTTTAACTGATGTACGATAAAATCTTAACCTCAATTTTTTTGCCAAGGCTTCAGCTTCTTCACTGAAGATAAAATTACAATATTGAAATCTACAACATCAATCAACATTTTTCAGTTTTACTATTAAAGTATGCTCACGGTAGCATGTATTGTTTGTATGGTGGAGTATTCTCTACCTTGTACACCTGATAACACTCTAATTGAGTATACAACTCATTATTCATTGGTAGTCTACATAGCTAAAATAGCGCTTTAAAGCAAATCTATTAAAATAGACCAATACCATCATGGACATACCATCAGAGTTCATAACTAAAGAAAGCAAAATGAAATAACATGAAAATTCTAGTTTAGTGTACAAACCATCTATTATATCTAAATATTTGTGTGTCCACAGAAAGATTCTATGTTATTTGATAGCAGGTACAATCTAAAGCTGTCATTGTAAATAGTAATATGTCATAAATGTTAACAAAATAAACTTACTCTTGTACAACTGCATCATCTATTAAATCTATCTTATTCTGTACAATAACCATATTTATCTCCCCTACTTCATTTTCCACCTTAAATACAATCATCGGTCAGTAAGTAGCCATCAAATAGTGTCTTGTACATAATATCAATCAGTTACTATGATACTCTACTAAATATATGACAGCGCAATGAAGAGATTCAATCTTTCTCAGTAATAAAAAAAATAAGTCTACAAAAAAAACTAAATATAATTTTTTTTAAATTAATTTAAGAAAAAATATTGTTTGCAAAATTTCAAACAAATAACTTATTTCAATCATCTGTAGGTTCAATCCATGAATCTAACTAAGCCTTCAAATTGCTATCATTTCTCAATTTGATCAAAAATATTTCATATGGGCAGTTAAAGACATGAAAAGTTAATTCATACAGTAATGACTGACTTTTATCAAAGGAAGAAAGCCTTTATCATTTGAAGTGGAACGTCATTATGGCCTCATAAAGTGGTGAAACCAGTTCCCTCCCTTGAATTTGTAATATAATGAGGCTTATAGATAATTTGCATCTTTATTTGTCTATTTGACCTCTGACCTAGCTAATCTCATCAACATTTCCAGATGAATGAAAACAGACAGAGAGATACATCAAGAATAATTTATATTCCTAGAATAAGGAAAACAACATTCTTCATTTCTGTGAAAGTAAAAAAAAAAACAATTTATCAAATATCTTCATTGGGTTGATTGGGGTATGCTTTGTCCAAATCTGTATGTTAAACCTATCTGTCAACTGTAATTTGGTACCATGTGGTACATAGGTACATTGCAGAATTTTGGCAATGTTTTCATAGACTCATTAAGGGATGAGCTCATCAGAAACTATAGCATTGTTTTTTACATCATGGAAATAACAGACCCAAACCTAATTGGAGTCCATTACTTTAGAACGCCAGACTAAATCAGTCAACTATAGAAAGTTGTTTGGCAAGGTCACTCCTTTAAAATGTCTCCTTATTTAATACTAATATCATCCTAGTGTCCTGATACTGGTAACTAGTTCAGACGCATTCTCGTATGGAGTTTAGCTTTGTTAAGATACTGAAATTTCTGTATTAAAAAAATGAGTCAGAGTAATTCACATAAAAAAATACATGTGTGTCTGGCCCTTAACCTGATTCCCAAATCCCATCCGAACATGATGTCATCGTGGGAACTCCAGATGTGTCATGATATCCTTAAATTGTTCTTGGAAACAATGTCTAATAAATGGTCTTTTCTAACTATTTACCTTTTTCTTCCAGGTTTCTATTGCTTCAAATGAATCTCTATCTACTGTGGAGAATGCTAAAACACAACCTTGAGCACCTGAAACAATATTCAATTACATGTATTAAGTCTGATTGAAAAGTAAATATATAATTTTCTAGTTAATTGCTAAAGCATGTCTAAGGACCATTAGAAAAAAATAACTGTCAGATTTCTCAGAAATGTATTACAAGTGGTTGCCTAGTAGCTACGCCCACCTCCCTTATAAATTTCTGTATATTAAGGGTGCTTGTGTCTAAGTGTACCAAAATTCTAAAAATGTCCAAGACACAACTTATGGGTATCATTTAAATTGGATGAAATCTGCAGTCTCCTTTTTCCTGAAGTTAAGGGCAATACTCCAAAAATTCCAATAGTCTACACAGTATTAACAAATAAAGTTTTAAGCTTTTTTTCTACTTATTCAAGAGCAATAACTCAAAAGCATACATCAAATAATCGTCAAATTTAAACTTTACCAAGATTTTATTATTTTAATGAAGTCTTTATTAAACAATTGAGTTTAAAAGCCTAATCTATGACAACAAATCAACACTAATTCAAGGCAATTTAAGTAATATCGATTTATAAGACAATTACTATGTTATAATCTAATAAAGATCTAGCCATTTACATGTATAACAATATAAGAGGACACTTTAACTTACAGATAGGTAATAAATATACATTGTTATTGTTATCAACCATGGGACTCAGTGTAACATTGAACAATAACTAGTCAAAGAATACTGTATGAGACACTAGATATGATTTTGTGTCACCAATCAATGTCAATGAAGAAATAACTTGTTATTATAAAGGACACAGTCCAATAGAGCTACTACAAAATTTACATCCCTACTCTTTTGAACATATAGGTAAAGCAATGAGAAGCAGGGAAGAGAAATGAGAAGCAGACAGAAGCATCTTTTTTTTTGTAAACAATATTTTATTCAAAAGAAAAGGATCGGAGATCAGGCAGAGCCTATATCACTTCTCTCCCAGACAGAAGGGTCTTCCCAATACATAAATAATTTCTTGAAAAAGTACCACATGAGCATTATTCCGCTACAACAAAAAAATTGTACAACAGTACAACACTAAATAAATCCAAATTGTTTTTTAATAATACTGTAAACAGTAAACACCATACTCAAAAATAGATCGTTAGATTCAAGAAAGGACAATAAACATCAAGGTGTATAAATTTTAAACGATGTAATAAGGTTTGTTATCGGTCTAAAGGACACAATAAGTAGGTATATCAGGTTATTAACAAGTTTCAATTGTTTAACCCCAGCTCTATCACTTCCCTTAATATTTATTTATTGTCATATTGACTCTTTTATTGACTAGACATTGTCAAACACTTTTATTAGACAACCATTTAGTTTGTTGCAGGTTTAACCACTAACAACTCTTTCTCTTTCTAGATTAATACTTTCTACATTTGTTTGAAATATGCTGAATGGAATTAAAAAGACCATTAATAGGTGGATTATTAGGAATTAATTTAAAAACAAAGTGATGTCTGTTAATTAACAATTTAAAGCCTTAAACATTTGCATCAAAGAAACTTTCATCTCTTTTGATAACAGCTTAAGTATATTTCCAGATGTCCAGATGTCTAAAATGATGAATTAAACCATATATGTAGATGATGACACCTTGAGATATCTTTGGAAACATCAATGACCACACTGAAAGGACATGCCCCGATTGATACAAGTAAACTGATCACATTATAAATATGATTGTTCACGCTTGATATATCAGGATATATGATAACATTCTACTGACACCTATAATAGATATCATCATATAGATATAATGAAGATCATGTATAGGCTATAAATCCAATCATTCAAAATCTTCCCGTTTATTTCAATTTTGTAAACTACTATATTTTATTTCAAAGTTGTTTGAACAGAAATTTGAATGCTTGTTTTTAAAATTTAAAATTTATTTCTTATGGTTTTAAATCTTGATAATTACAATAAATAAATGTAAACTCTATGAACTCATTCTTAGCATTTTCTTCAAGATGAACGAAACTCAAATGAAATTTCTCAAGATGTTTACTACCCTTGAATTAACTTACAAGAATTTTGATGTTCAAAATCCCTTTAATAGCTTGTTTAGTACTGATATGAAAAATAATCTACCTTTCAGCTGTAGTACAAAGTTATTTTATTAAAATGTCACTTTTACATAAAAAACATTAGAAGATTGTCTAAATGATTGCATTGTTTAATTTCAAACCTGTTTTACGTGACAGGAGAGTTAGCAAAGGAAGGTATTTATTGCCTCAATTAATTGTTCTTCAATCTTATTCAAATAGGACCTTGACCTTCCTCACAATTCAATTTACCATTGCTACATAATACTCTTGATGCAGAAAAACTGATTTGACAATCTGCAGTCATAAAGGCACAGTGTTATTTCATCTAAAGATTTAGGCACACCTTCAACTAAGCACGTATATCAAATCAGGCATGTTTAAGAACACTTATATTTGACACAATGCCATTTAGGAAGAGATTAAAGCACATGTTCAATTAGGCTAGGCGATCATCCTGAAAAGTGCTGTAGTTCAATGCCATATTTAACGCTTAGAACTTTGTCGACTATGGAACAATAGTGAATAAAAAGCATTATAAATCACACAATGATTCACAAAAACAACCAATATGGATTTATTTTCTGCAGATTTCCAGGGAAAATTGTCATTCCTGACCTTATTGACTCAGTGCCTGATTGAAAATGTGCCTAATTGATGTGATGTGCCAAAATGACTTTAATATTAGCCTAAAGTAATGTGTAACTGACTTAGATTTAAAATATTTGAGCACAATAGTAATTAGGTTTATATATTTTAGTTGGGTCTATGTAAATATGGAGGAAAATCTTGTCCACATGTCCATCCCTGTATTTTGCTTCTTTTTTTTTTCCTCCATTATACACAGTACCTCTATTATACTAATATATTCAGTAGTTTCTGATTGGACCATTATGGAAATCTTTTGGATTCACTGTTGAGTTTCACTATTTAAGTGATTAATAGTAAATTTCTCTTCAAGCAATGTTTTGATCCCAATGAAAGTGAATGATCAAAAGACAACTTAAATTAATTGGTTTGATTTACCAAAAAGCTCTGCAAGAATGTTCTTATTAGATGACTGGTTTAGATATTTTGCCCCAACCAATCTGTAGGTTTACACATCATTGTCTGACTGGATTAGGCTAATCGGCTGACCCTAATCCTATAATCTCTCTGTCAATTTGACACACACTGATATAACCTAGCCATTAACCTAGTTCATACTCGTTATTTCTGCCACATGCTTCTTATGAATTGAACTTTAGTTAAAATGTTGGTATTTGAAATAGTTTTAAGTCATCAGCATAAATTGAATTTGTGTTAACATTTCACTGAATGTGTACATACTGAAATAGATGCATCATATTTGGCTAATAATTTTGCCTAAAAAGTTACCAATAAATTGAATGACATAATGTGAATCTTATCAATGACCTTTTGTACAATCAAATCAATTCTGAAAGAAATTAAAGAGACAGATTTGAGCAACTAGCCTTAGTCCAAAATAGTTTCAAAAACAAGTCAAGACAACTACACAGCAAAGTCTTGTTCTTTTGCAAATTAATCAGTGCAACTTGACACAAGTGTTCACAATTTATCTATTTGAATCCTAGTTTCTATTTACTAATATCATAAATGTTATATGACAAAACCTTCCAGTTTCTCAAAATAACAAAATTTTACACAAATAATTCAACTAGAAATTCAACAAGGCAACACAAAAATCCAATGTTTGTTTTTGGCCTGAACGGAAACTGTGAATTAGGTATAAGTTGGTTAACTTCAAACCTACCTAGTCAAGAACTTGTCATTTTAGTTTAAGGAGGGTGACCATGTTTCTTCCACTTCATTTGGGTGTAAAGAATGTCATAAAGGTGTCTTATGGCTTTTATATATTTTATTATAAGCAGTACATAGAAATAAAACCAAGTATTTTTGAACAGGATAGATCTTGACTGGCAGAAAAATAAAAATCTCGAACTTGAATTTGAAAATGTACCCGTAAGCTTCGATAAAAACTCAATTTTTGGCTGTGTCCATACAGAAGCAGCTTAGATATTGGTACAACAGCTTATATCAGAAATGCAAATATATTCTGGTTATTGTTCAATACAAAATTATTTTGATGATTTTAAATAAAACAGAAATGTCAATTAATAAGGTACCGGTATATCAATAGCAACTTTATTGGTTTAACTATTTGTATCACTATAGTTCAATGATGCAGTGAAGTAACATGTAATCAGCTTTTTCCAATTTCTTGAAATTGAGCTTGTTATGTGGGATGACATCTTTGTATACATTGTCACTGTTTAAAGAAGACAAGTCATTAAGTCAATAGCGTTTGTGTTTCAATCAACATGAACTAAGTATAGACAGAATACTAAAACATGTGGTCAAATACTCTGGACATCATGTCCAGCATTATAACATATCCCTGTCAGATTTGAGAGATAGACTTGTATTTCACGACTATTCAAATAACATATACCTTCTGAAATAATAATTAGGTCTAAATCTGATTCAAAACATTATATGAACAAAAATAAATTTATACATTTTTATTTTGACCTAATATTTGAAAAGCCAAGCAGGTATTTCAGTTACAATACCTTTACCCATCAAATATCCCATTACATAAGCTCATTGTACTGGATTATAGAAGACAGGGTTGGTAACCATACAAATATCTTTGGAACAAGAAGGTCAGCCAAGAAATGTTTCCTAGTGCTCAGCAACATATCATGATAATGAATAGCAGACATAATTTACTGGAACAATGTATGTTACGGATCCAAACTGTTTCATTGGTGAATCCACAGTCATAATATAACATTTAATACCTAAAGGGTATTAAGCAAGTGGCTATATTGTCAAATCATTGAGTAAAGAGTCTTGCCCAAGAAGACTCTTTACTCAATGATTTGACAATATAGCCACTTGCTTAATAAGAGTCTTGCCCAAGAAGACACAAAATATACCATTTATTACCAATTCAGCTTTACTAAAACTGTCGAGGATTGAAGAATGACTTTGTGATTCAAATATTGTACTCAAACTTTTTAACCTTTATACTAAGAAACTGACTTCTTGAAAAATGTTAACATTTTCAAATTTTTTGAAAGACACAAGAAATCTTTTGTATCTGAACAAATATTGACAAATTATTTATTTGTTGTTCACTTAAATATTTCTCTCTCTTTAAAAAAGTTAAGAATTCAACAAAGAACTGTAACATTATGTATACAATATAGATATTTCTATTTCTATATATACAATACATGTATAAAAGTCAGAGGTATGTAAATTGCACTCCTAAGAAACATTGAATAATTTAAACAAACGCAAAATTTAAGATGAACTTTTATAATATTTACAGAGGCATTTGAATTTCCTTTATTAAAACAGTATAATTTCTTTCCAATTTCAAGAACGAAAATTATTTAGTTCTTGAAGAAATTAATGTTTCAGTTGAGAACGAAGTTATGTTCACATGGTAAATACTTTTAAATATAAATAATATTGTAATAGCAGATGTATCTGACAAAGTAATATGCAGTAATTATTTCAAATATTCAAATACTGGAATGGTAGAACTATCTTTTTTTCTGTCGGGAATTGCCAACCAAGGTAGTAGGGTATCAATGTCGGGTATGATGCCTAGATTAGATACAATACAAAAAGAACAAACATACCAGTACATCATAATACAATGGATCTGTAGAAAGGCCCTCCTCATGTACGTGGATAACAAATCCGAATGTGTGTGAATGGGGAGAGGTTGGCATCATATCTGACATTGATACCCTACTACCTTGGTTGGCAATTCCCGAAAAAAAGAAATAAATGTACACCCAAAATAAAATAAATGATAATCATTGAAGATGGTGTCAAATAGAGAGTTCTACCATTCCAGCATCTGTCGACATCGCACGAGCAGGCTGACAGCGGTAGAACTATCAAAATAAATGATTACTGCATATTACTTTGTCAGATACATCTGCTATTACAATAATAATTCAAAAGCATTTATAATGTGAATATAACTTTGTTCTCAACTGAAATCATGAAGGGTTGAAAAGTAGCGTGTTATCATAAACTGGCTTACCTCACAACCAAGATCAGAGTCGTTTTTATCGCACATCTATATAGACATAGGTGCCATTGGCTAATATTGATAGACAACCTTCTTTTGTTGACAGAGGAGGCAGCCATATTGGTTTATCGCTGGTATATTTGCAAATTTCATATTTGTGGGCTACTCCATATCATACTAAATTGTACTAGCAAATCTAAACCTAGTCGAATGAGGTGATAAAAACGACTCAACACAAACATAAAGTGAGTGTCATAAATAAGCCTACCATAAATGAGTCGTATGTCGTAAAATGTAATTGTTCGAGGCGGTACAAAAATAAAATTTTTGGAGGCGGCCCCCTAAAGGTGGGGCGAGCGGGGATGAAAATCTATAAAAAAATTTTATTGTGGCCTATCATATTAGAACCTACCTCTATAATAAGCCTTTGTGATGGCATCAAATTCTTCTTGTCCAGCTGTATCCCATAACATTAATCTGATATCATCATTATTCACCCTAAAATACACATTGAAAATCAATCAAAATATGCTTTTAGAAAAGTGAAGATGTGATTTATTATAGTTTTATGCCATTATTGCAAGATTTCCAACAAATGAAATGAAATAAAATGGCTTCTTAAGTCACATCCGAAGGACTATACACTCTTTTCATGTCAGCCCATCAGACTTGCAAAACTGACAATGGCAAACGGGTCTGGAATATCCAAAAGTTCATATCAACCTTTGCTGGAATTTCAGGTTAGCAGCAAACGTCTAACTCACTGAGAAATCCCGGCTCCCAAGATCTTTAACAAGAGAATATAGAAGGTGATGGAGCAAAAAAAACAAAAACAAGTAAAAAGCAAGAAATGTTAGTTACTTACTCGATCTGTCGCTCTAAAAAATCCACACCAATTGTCTTTTTATAATCTTTAGTAAATATTCCTTTACAATATCGTTGGATCATGCTGGATTTTCCCACTGCCCCATTTCCCACAACAACCACCTTAATGGCTACCTCCATATCTTCTTCTCTCATTATTCACAGAATATTCAAATATTCAGTTACTATGGTGATGAATTATGTTCCTAATTACATGATGGCTTTGTAGTTTAGTTACACTTAATGATCTCTCCTCAAGCCTTCTGTTTTCTGAAATAGTAAATAAACTTATGCTGAAACTTAGAAACACATCAAAGACTTTCAATGTCTGATTAAAATTTTAACCCTAACCCATAAAGTTAGAGGAATGTGAAAGAATCGTGTAAAGTCATGAATGGTTATGTCATGGTTATTCAGTGCCTCACTAATTGATAGGGTTTGGTTTTAATTTCTTCAAGTACACACAAAAAATTTGGTTACTCTGGAACCAGATAAGATCTGTAACATATTTAAAGTTAAATAGTGTGCTTACAAACTTCCCATTTGACATTCTCCATCTATAAATGAACTCTTCTAGGCATGTATACAATGCATATTTAAATGAAATCTTTTACCAAGTAAGAGATGCTAAAGGTGCATGAAATATAACTTCCAGACATTAACTGAATTTGTAGTGTTATATGCCGTTAAGATTACACTATAAAGAAAGAAATCTCATGTTTGTGTCTGATAATCTTACAACCTATCAGATCAAAAAATATAGGAAAATATCATTAAAAGTCCCTTGATCATGTAAATTAAATATCAAAGATGAACACTTAAAAAACAAAACATCGAGTTATTTAAATGTTCATCTTTATTACACTTACAGACTTACAGAGAAGATTGGCACTACTTGCATATAATGCACGTGCATATATTACAATTTCATCCTGACATCTTATCCAGATGGTATCATTTGAACTGTTATCAAAGCAGAAAGTGCATTGAGAAAATTTCATAATTCACTATGACATCTTTGGTACCAGTATGTTTCTACATATTTGTCAGACATATTTAAACAGACCATATTAATTAGTATTTAGGGTGTTATACATCAAGACAGTGGTCATTAATATTATTAACTATCAAGTCCAGTCTTTTCTATCTCTTCCAAGTAGAAAATATCACCTCAAAACTAAGATACTATGCTACTTACAGAACAATTTCAATTACCAACCTATAACATACTATCAATGATAAGTAGAAAACAATATTTACTCCTTTGATTGTATCCTATGGACTAAAGATAGGTTCGTATGTACATCACATCCTGAGAGATAATATAACTTTATTATTATCCCACGGTGGTGTATCTAACTCTTCACCTTAACTACTCATCACACTTCTAGAGACCTGTTGTTCAACTATCAACATTATTTACAATAACAAGTTCTGGCAGAAGTACGCAGCCAGAGAAGGTTTGAGAGAGTTCTACATGACAGCGATTTTGATAAACCTTAGTTCTATTCTAACAAAGTGCTTATTTCTGGAAACAATATCACAATTTTATATATTTCCCACTTTAATGGCCATTTTTCGAAAGATATATCCAATTGTTCAAAGTTTGCTTAACTCTCTGATCAACACATATGGGTCTTAATATATTATATCTGCTATGTTGCTTTACAAATCCAAATATATTTTCATTACGTGATAGCTTCCTTGTTTTTAATGATACCAGATACTTTCCTTTAGGTACTAACAGTCTATGGTAATTAAAATACAGACCTAACTTTCATTCGTATCTTATTAATTTCGTTTCGAATGTTTTTATTAGCTATTGGCTTTGTACGTAACCACTACAGTTAGGTCTAACACTGCCCTTCAATACGGACTGTTCGAACGACCTTTGACCTAACTCAGTTTTAACCAAATGACCTCTGTTTTAACCAATCCACTGAATTTGAACTGATACAGAACAGCCTGTTACAAAGGCCATTCCACATATCAAACAAACATTTCTTTTAGTATAAACCTTCTATTGGATTCTATATTGTCTATATTGAATCCATAATAAAGAAATAATTTATCAGCGATTGACAAAATGCCATATTGTTCTACTTTCTATTTGAGCGGACTTGATAAGCTAGTCTCAGAATGCACCAATTGTTCACGTCATATTATCCATTCGCAGGGAATGGAAGTCACGTTATTAGTTAAAACTTAATTAGGTCAAAGGTTGTTCAAACGGTTTTGTATTGAAGGGCAGTGTTAGACCTATCTGTAGTGGTTACGTACAAAGCCAATAGCTAACTAGAATTGATTACAATTATGAACGTATTTCGAGAGCCTTAAAATATTATGTAGGTTAAATTTGCAATGACATACATCTAGACAATATATTGGATATCATTTTACCTAGTTTTCAAACTCATAAAATAATTAGGTCATACCTTCCGTAACGGTTAAAAATGGCGAAAATATGAAAATTATCAATTGTTGCTATATTTAAGTACACTTATCTCTGTGAATTTTTTAAGTAAGCCAAATAAAAAAATACCTACTCGTAGACAATATATTGAATATTATTTGACTTAATTTTCAAGGTCATAGATTAAAGGGATAATAGGCGTTAGAATACACTCATCCTACGGCTTATATTTGTGTTTCATATTGACTATTAGTTAAATAAGTATGCATCCCACACTTTACCAAATTTTAAAAAGCCACAATAAAAATATATTCGGAATTTTAAAAAAAAGTGAGCCAGCGACAATTCCATTCAGTTTGAGAATAAAAGCGTCTGGTAAATCAACGCTAAAACATCATTGTGGAATTCAACAGTAGGGGTCAAGGACGCGTGAAAACTCACATGTTAGAGTTACTTCCCTTTATATTTACACGATTTAAAAATCGCTTGATGGATGGCTCAAGCGTTTTATGATTAACTACTTTATTTTGGGGAATTATCGGATTTTAGAGGGATTTTGATGTGTAGGTAAGTCCACTGATGGATATATACTGTTATTGTCCAAATTTGAGTAAACTTAAAATTTTATGTTCGTTCTAACGCCTATTATCCCTTTAAGTGGGTCACACCTTCCGTAGCCATTAAAGTGACCTAATTTTGAAAAAATCGAAATTTGAATAATTCGAAAAAAATACGAAATTTAAAAATCGGCCTCCAAGAAAAGGTAGATAATGATCCATTGTATCTCTGTGCTAAATTTCATCAAAATCGGTCTATCAATAGTGTCTGAATTTCGGATTTAAGAATTGTAACGAAAATTCAAAATGGCGGCCGATATGGCAACTTGACCTAATTATTTAGGTCAAATCAATTACTATTGACAAGTTATTTATAAAACACCTAGCAGTTATAGACCAGAAGTTACATATTTACGTCATTTCAGGCTAAACCGGAAGTGGAATTTTTTTTTCACATTTTTTCAAAAATTATAATCATATCGCCTATCAACTGGTAAAGTTTCAAAATTTTACCATTTATATTAAACGAGAAATCACGGTCTGAAATTTTTGCCGATGACCCTTGAATATTGAATTGCAAATCGTGGGTAAAATATTTTACCTAATTGCATAAAACCTATAATTGTTAGTTGACAAATACATTGAAGTTTTCAAATCTGAAAATCCGGTCAAAATCGAAGAGAAAATAAACTTGCTAAAGCAAAAAATCCTCAACTTCCGGTTCTCACTTCCGGTCAGAGATAGAACTTCCGGTTTTGTTTTATTTGATAATAGAAATTATTCTAAGATCAACTGTAGATTTAGAATTTCTGTACCTTTTACCAGTTTGTCTGCAAACTCATCCAAGAATCGCAAAAAAAAAAAATAACAAAATAATCCGAACGATTACAATACGTTTTCGCCAAAGTCGAAATACGTAATAAAATCATACGAAACGAAACTAATAAAATACGAACGAAAGTTAGGTCTATATTTTAATTAGACTGCTATATTAACAACAGGTCTCCAGGTAAATCAGTTAACAAACTGGTATTTTTTATGTCAACAATAAGATATCTGTTCAGTAATTCTCAATGTCTCTTAACTTCATTAGATAGAATAAATTACAACCTTCTGACTTGTTACAAATACATACCATAAAGAAATGAAACGGTGTTTTACATCCAACTATTTTACCAATCTCTTAACTTTCTCCTATTTTTTACACAAAATTGTCCCTTACCTTTCAAAACCTATGTTGGTAAATAAAAGACTATATATTTGCTTTCTCTTCTTGTGGCTAAATAGTTTATACCCGTATTATGTTTCAAATGTGGTTGTCACCTATTAAGCTTTTCTGTATTCATTTAAACAAAAAGATTAATGTATAATCCAATAGTAATCACTAATTAGGATCCTAAACAGATTATTACATTAAAAGAATATATTTAAAAATATATTTTAAACTGAGTTTATATAAGATAACAAATTAAAACATTTACAACAATAAATGGCACCTTAAACTGGCTCCAGCCAGTTTCAAAGAAGGTTTATTTCTGGTAGTACTGCTAGTCCTAGGAATATAGAGAACAATAGATTGGCTGGTCAAAAACTAAAATTGTTTGAGGTTGACTGATAAATATCCCAAACCATATATTCTATAAAGAATCACTCTGCTTTGGAAAAACAACAGTGGTACCGGTAATGGATAAAAAAAAAAGTTTCTTGATTTAGAAACTTCCAATGAAAGGCATTATTCTAGCTAACAAGTAGGTTTGATCGAATTATTTAAATTATTATTGATTCCACAAATTTCATAAAATCTGATATTTGATATATCTGATATGAAATTTGATATGAAAATCATGAGTTATTAACAAACCCAATAGGCCTATAAAGTTTGAATAAAGAACTTTGAACAAAAAGGTTTTAATCTGATCAATTCACTGTTAACATTGTGATTCACAACAGGGGTCAATAACAACATCATAAGACAATAGAAGTTTGAGCAATGTGACACAAGATCAATCTGAAATTAGATATCAGTAGGAGATAATCTATTTATCCAACAATAAGTCACATTATAAATTAACACCCACAGACTTGTTATATCATCTAACAATCTCTTCATATTATCTTGATTGCCTTAAAGTTAATATGCTGGTAACTGTTATATTGTGGTGTTTTTTTTTAAAAAAGGCTTTTTAACCTTAGTTAATCGATATCTATATATAATAAAAAAATTATTCTAGAACACATAAGCTTATACGAGTGACTTTGCAAAATTATTTTTCCACAATTTATATGTAGCTTTCCTAAGGTCTGCAAAATTTCCACTTTACAGTTATTCTGATTTCAGTTTTGCACAAACTGATCTAATTAAATTTTAAAATTTTGACTGAAAATTGTCTTCTTTCTGTAAAAATAAAATATTGAAGACATACACCAGTAGGCCTATAAGATAGGCCTAACCTGTGCTCATTACTATTTGTTTAATAACACAGACATTCTAAGATTACCAGTTCTATTTTGAGGCAACTATACCAATTCTCATAAAAAAAAATCTTTACTCAGACAATAAAAAAACTAAAAAGGCAAGGTCTATTAAAATTCGACAAATTTGTAGCTTTCTTGAAAATTTACAACAGAAAAGTGGGAAAAGTTTTATAATATTTTAATATAGGCATAGGTCTCTAACTCACCCTCTAGTAGACCTACACTTAAATCATGCAAGTAACTGTGACAAAAACATTAAATATTCATAAATTTTTTTCAAACTATCTAAGAATCTGGCAATACAACTTTATGTTACAGATTTGTATCCGTCTATCTATAATAATTGGTCTATTAGTCTACACTATGTCAGTGGTCGACATTTGAGTAACGAAAGGCTACCCTAAATTAACAAAATGACTGTAATTATTGTATTTAAAACCAAAAACGAAAGTCATAAAAATGACTGGCTCTCGATTTACATGTAATTAATGTAAGACTTTTACTTAGCAGAAATATTTCACAGTCCCCATCCTAGGGTATTTGATGAAACTTGGTGTGAGATAAGACGGCGGTAAAGTTCAATATGACGATTTTTCAATGCAATTATGTGTGATTTATTGCCCTTGACTCAGTAAAATTGCGTCAAAATTGTATTGTGGGTACAATTAAAGCCGCCATTTTCAATTGGTTTTGATGAAACTTGGTTTGAGCATTGTGAACTTTGCAATTTCGAAGAAAGCCCTGTCGGTACACGAGAAACAATTTTCAATGGGTTCAAAAATAACTTTGCGTGAGCATTGGAATTGACAACACGGCGTTCAAGTTTGAATTTGACGATTTAGATGAAAGGCATGTTTGTATTTAGAGATGCTATAAATCAAAGGAAAAAATTGTTTTTAAAAAGCTGATGTTGTACTTTACCTGGCAAGCAATCTTTATGGATAACTACTAAGTTTTTTATACGCTCACATGAATATTTGTCGGTCTGTCAACATTTGTTGAAGCTTCAATTTTCTATGGATTTTCATGAAACTTGGTATGCATATTGGAATTGATAAGACGGTGTTCAAGTTCGATTTGGAGGATTTTTCGATAAACAGTTTTTGAGTTATTGCCTCTGCCTCTATATTTGTTGTAGACACAATAGAAGCTACAATTTTCAATGGATTTTAATTAAACTTGGTGTGAGCATTGGAATTGATAAGACGGCTGTCAAGTTCGAATTTAAAGATTTTTCGTTTAACGGTTTTTGAGTTATTGCCCTTGACTTATTTACATCACGTCAAAATTTATTGTTGATGCAATAGAAGCTACAATTTTCAATGCATTTGAATGAAACTTGGTATGAGCATTGGAATTGATAAGGCGGTGGTAAGGTTCGAATTTGACGTTTTTTCGATGAATGGTTTATGAATAATTGCCCTTGACTAAGTAAAATTGTGTAAAAATTCATGTTCTATAGACACTATAGAAGCTACAATTTTCTATGGATTTTAATGAAACTTGGTATGAATATTGGAATTGATAAGACGGCGATCAAGTTCGATTTGGACGATTTTTCGATAAACAGTTTTTGAGTTATTGCCCCTGCCTCTATATATTTTGTAGTCAAAATAGAATCTACAATTTTCAATGGATTTAAATGAAAGTTGGTGTGAGCATTGGAATTGATAAGACGACGGTCAAGTTCGAATTTGAAGATTTTTCGATGAACTGTTTTTGAGTTATTGCCCTTGACTCAGTAAAATCTTGTCAAAATTTTAGTTTCGATGAAATAAATCCTCCAATTTTCAGAGGATTTTGATGAAACTTGGTTTGAGCATTGGAATTGATTAGACCTCAGTTAAGTTTGAATTTGACAGTTTTTCAATGAACTGTTCTAAGTTATTTCCCTTGACTTAGTAAAATTGCGTCAAAATTCTATTGTGGTTGCGATAAGAAGCTTTAATTTTCAAGGGATTTTGATGGAACTTGGTGTAAGCATCAGAATTGATAAGACATTAGTCAAGTTTGAATTTCCGACTTTTTTTAACGAATGTTTTTTTAGTTATTGCCCTTGACTTAGTAAAATTGCGTCAAAAATATTTGTGGGTGCAAAA
The DNA here is from genome assembly GCA_030562195.1 of Nipponacmea schrenckii. Classification (NCBI taxonomy): domain Eukaryota; kingdom Metazoa; phylum Mollusca; class Gastropoda; family Lottiidae; genus Nipponacmea; species Nipponacmea schrenckii. The sequence continues at coordinate 32,957,558 of CM060200.1, read as the reverse complement.
TAAGCTACAATTTTTTAATAGATTTGATGAAACTTGGTATGAGTATTGAAATAGATAAGATGGTGGTCAAGTTTTAATTTGACGATTTTCCATGAACAGTTTTTGAGTTTCTGCCCTTAACTTCAATATTAATTCAGTGAATGTTTTTTGAGTTATTGCTCTATTTATTTTTCAAATTCAATGCTACCAGTGGGCGTATGTTACCTTGCCTGGCAAGCTATCTTTTTCTTTATTATCGTCTTATATTCAAGGATTCTGTTATCTTATTTATTTTAGAATGTTTATCTCCTGATGAATTATGCTCTCATTGACCAAATTTTTTAAATATTTTATATTTTCATTCCAAGAAACAATATTCCTTTAATAAAGTTCTAATGTGCTTTGAATGCACAATATAATATTCGGTCTATGCTGTATCACAGCCATTCATATATCCCCTTTTACACTTAAAAAATTTATCCGTGCCAGGTCTAGACCAGACTCGGTTCGGTAGAAAAAATCGTAATGTAAATTTTACTCTGCTGTGTTCTCATCTTTTAAATGAAACTAATTTCTTGTTAAAATACACATTTCTTGTTAAAATACAGGTTTTCTGTTAAAAAAAAATAAGAATTTTTTTTACTGTATAGGTTTAACCATAGAACTGTATACAGTTCTATGGTTAAACCTATACAGTAAAAAAAAACTGTATACAGTTCTATGGTTTAACTGTTAAATTAACAACTATTTCTAACATGCTGGCCAACATGAGCAATATTTCACCGGTACGTGTGAAAAAGCAATGCATTACGCTGAAATATGCTGAATTTTTCGATCTACGTTCGGATTGAACGATAATTATTTGGACTTCACTGGGCCCCTCCGCCCAATTTCAGTCTATAAATGGCCAAGTTAAATTTTGTTTTTTGTTATGATATTGTCATTTTGAGAACAATTCTTTACTTTGTACACAGCTTCTGTTTGTCAGAGATTTGGCCACTGGCCTAGAAATTTGGTGATTATTTTTTGTGTATGGCTGATTGCAAGGTGGCAAACCTTTTACCGTAGACAAAACTCGATCTGCTTATTTGTACAGTAAAGGGAGAGAAGACAAGTAATTACAACTGGACAAGGGAATATTATGAGACCATAATTGAAAATTATAGTACTGATCCATGTTATTCATTTAATTTTGGGAATTCAGCAAAACAAAGTCCTATTTTTATATATTATTTTTTTCTTATTTTTACTATCTTTATTGTTCACTGACGAAAAAGTCTGCTGTGAAATTGGTTGCTACGTTGAAAACGACCCGGCGTCAACACATGTTGACATCTCTTCTATAGAATTTCAGGTTTCTTAAAGTTTTTGAATATGGCTCAATGCTCAGATGGAAAAGCTGTTGTTCTAAACGGTGCTCTTCTCGAAGGGGTTAGTGTCGATTTATCCATAAATCTAAAAATATAAACCTTTTGCATATTATTTTGCTTTTGAAAGGCTGGGACTATTTACCACTACCTAGCAAAAAGCCTGGTCTTGACCAATTCAAATTGCTATCAACCACGTAAATTTTGAGTGGCTAAAAAGGAAATTCGGGTTATTCAAATAATTAAATAAACATTTTTTGTGATACGTCCACACATTATTCAGACATCTCAACCTAGAATGTTCCCATGGAGTGAGATTTGGTTATGGGTCCAGGGGCTCTGGCATTCTATAGATGGCTGGAGATGCATTCTAGCTCATTTCCGCAGAATAAAACTGCAAATCAGTATGTGTAACTTGTAAGTGGCGGCTACTGTATATTTGGTACGTTTTATGAGTGTTGTCCAAGATGGAATCTGAATTTGAACTTTCCCTTGTGTCCAACACTTTGACAGCCTGCTGGAATCTGAACTGTCAACGCAATGTCTATCCAATGTTATCGTTCCTTTTCAATCAGTAGGCAAAGTAGGAAGGACAACTCTTGGGAGAGATTGCTGTTTTACGATCGGTCAGACTCAACTTTGATAGCTAATGATCAGCAAGGTTAAAAATAAACATGCAGAATTTCCCCGGAATATGCGTTAGATTTTAAGGTCGTTGCGTGAGATTGAAGCCGAATGCGTGAGTCTCACGCCAAATGCGTGAGAGTTGAGAGGTCTGATTATTGTGAAAATTCTAAATAAAAATGAGAGTTGAACAAAACCACTCATGAAGATGATTAATGGTGATCTCAGTTGTAAAAAAAACTATGATGCTGTGACAGAATGAAGATATGAGGCTTTAGAAAATAAAAATTCTGTCAAACTAAACCATTTATTCCTCCAATGTTTCGTGTGTCAAAAAGCGCACTTCCTCAGGGAATCAAAAAACCAACAATTGCTGTAAATAACATTTACTTTTATTTATCAGTCAACCGGCAAAAACTCAAATGTTTTTTTTTTCTGTATTTTCGACATTTTTTCCAGGTGAAAGCAATTTCAATAAACTATTAAGGAAATGAAACAAAATTTATATTTTTTTCATGGAGGATCATTTGGGAAACTCATAGGCACCTATTATAGACTTTCCTTTACCTTTGCCTAGGACAGGTAGGTTTTGCTGTTCTATAAGCTGCCGTAGTGATAGGGCAAGTTGTAATGTGTGTACGCTCATTTGGCATATCATAGAAAATACACTTATATTTAACAGGGTGGTCAAATATTAAGAAATGGTGCAGCACTGAGTTGTTTATTAAAGAAACCTATTACTATTAATAATGTTCGAGCTGGTAGAAGCAATCCAGGATTAAGGTAAGAACTTAAAGATCAAATGGAAGTTAACTCTTAAAATGGTGGAAAAACTTTTTGTGTTTCTAATTTTTGTTTCCCCCAATCTTAATAAGGATACATTCTGGCTAATTGTATCAATGAATTGTAACAAGATAGACATCATATATAATTATTACTTTATTTAAAAAAATGTTACTCCCAGTTGGTGATTTTTTTTTTTCAGACCTCAACATTTGAAAGGTTTAGAGTTAATTAGTGAGATATGTCATGGTAAATTAGAGGGTGCTAGGGTTCAGTCGACAGAAATATCACTCTATCCTCAAGATATTAAAGGTGGTAATTATTTAGCTGATACTAAAACAGCAGGGTAAGTATGAGTATTCTGGAAACATTATTTAGATTACCTGGGGTCTGATGTAGAATCAATTTACTGTCTCCCATCTATTCTCTATTATTGTAAAGTACCCTAAATAGTCAAATTTTCTTTCAGACACCGCAAAATTTGTGAAAATGTAATTTGAAAAATGTATTTGGCATGTATATCTGATAATCGGTGTTCATTATTGTAAAATTTGTAATGAATGAAAAAAAATGCCATGAAATAACACAGATTTTTTTCTTTTTAGGAGTATTTGTTTATTGTTACAAGCAGCCTTACCATGTTTATTATATAGTAATATAGAATGTTGTTTAACATTACGTGGTGGTACTAATGCTGATATGGCTCCTCCTGTAGACTACTTCTATTTGGTACGTTGAATATGTCTGTATTTCCGAGAAATGCATTACTTCAAATACCAATTTAAGGTTCAAAGATAACAGTCCAGTTCATTAAAAGAAGGAAATCATTTAAAATAAAATCTCAGCAAAAAATATTTGAAATTTGCCTTTTCTTTTCACTCTTTAATAGAAAAACTGTAATGTTTTTTTTATGTGACTGCTGCATTTGATATTGTCATGCTTGCAAAATTTATAAATTATACTTTAGATTGACCTATTCATTTTGATTAAAGGGAAGTAATCCTTCACTTGACCATTACTGGGTTTCTATTTATAGTATTAAAGTGTCTTCTATATATTACAAGGATAGATATAAAATCCTCTCTGCCAGCTGTTCCTAGGCCAAACCTTTTTGCTTTAATCATTCCTAGAATTATGAGTGAAGATGACTTATTCAAGATCATCGAATTGTAACACACTATTTGAGATCCACATCCATTGTTTGCTTGACAAATCCAAGCTAATATAAAGATATAAAGAACCACTTCTTTAACTGACTGTGCTATAGAACCCAACAAATATAATCTTTCATGTTGTAGGTTTTTGGACCAATGACAGCCAGACTGGGTGTAAATATTGAATGTGAAGTTAGAAGAAGGTTTGTTTTTTAATGGTGAAACTATATTGTGCTTATATTATTATATTGAAATTTGATGTTCAAAACAATTAGCTTTCACAATCCAATAACAGTCTTTGGTATCAATAGAATATTATGACATCTTATAGTCGGTTTCTATTATTTTCATAATATATATATAATTGGACAGAGGTGTTTAATGACTGGGAAAAATACCAGATGGTCCCAAAAGTCCTTAATTTACTCGTAACTCGTAACTCTCAAATGTCGTTCAAATGTTGTTGATCTTTTTTTTAATCATCCAGTCTGTTAATTCGGTACATAACTGGTTGTTAAGTTTGCACGCATGCGTACTTGCACACTTTCCTTAATATTTTCCACAACAACAATGGCATTTTGGTATTCCATTTATTATCTCTAGCAAAAGGCAATAAAACGTTTAAATATCACATTGTAAAAACATTATGATTTAATTTAAATAAGTTTTAACTCAATTATAATAAAATACAAAATCAATTCTTATACACCTTCATTCATATGACGTCATTATGTCACGTGAACAAACATGGAGTCTAAATTTAGCGTTTCAAAGCCGATCAGAGTCCAATGGATTCCACAAGCATTTCTACGTCCACATAGGTCTTTTGAACTTGAGAATACATGGATTATTCATTAGAAACCCCAATTAATCAATTAGTAAGCTTAATTTGGCTCTTATTAATGAGGGAAAGCAACTTTAAGTAATTCTATGATGCCTTGTAATGTATTAGTTATATATGATTAATATAATTACATCGAAATAATAGACTATTCAAAGTATAGAATGTTGAAACCTTCAGAAATATGTAGTTGTATTCTTTCTGAAATTCATATCAAGAGGCTTGTTTTCCTTTTACAGGGGATTCTATCCAAAAGGTGGTGGAGAAGTAAGGGTCAAAGTTCAACCTGTTAAGCAATTAAAATCAGTTAAACTATTAGAGCGAGGTGATATTAAAGAAATTAAGATTTATTCCTATGTTGCAGGCGTTTTACCTGTTAAGGTAATTTATCACAATTAAAATCAAACATTTTTTTATTGTACACAGTATACACAATTGGTTTTCATACGAATGCCAGAAGAGAAAAGTCTTCCTTTATATATTCCATTATGTTTACATTATCTGGTCCAGATCTAACGAGTAATTTCATTGGTCCTGACTGATCACAAGGGTGTTAATAACAGTCTGCCTGACAATGTTTCTTACAGCTTTTAAGTGAGGTTTTAGACTTATTATGAGAACTAAGAAGTATCAAATATCTTTTATTCTACAGGTAGCCCATATAATGAGTGAATCAGCCGAGAAGTTGATTAAAAACTCTCATCCTAATGCCAGTATAGCACCAGAAATTATCAAGGTTCCTGATAGAGAAGCAGTTGGTACAGGTTGTGGTTTAATGTGAGTTATTTTATTATTATTAGCCATTTATCAAATAACTGATTACTTTTTATATGCCCTCACATGAAATGTAGGGCGTATATTGTGATCAACTTTCTGTCTGTCGTCTGTCGTCTGTTCACATTTGCTTGTGCTCACTCTACAGACTACAGTTTTGAATGGATTTTAATAATTTTTGGTATGTGAGTTCATGGCATCACAAAGAGGTACTGTCTTGATTTTGGTGATGATCGGATAATTTTTAGCGGAGATACAGTGTCCGACTTAGAGCGATTTCGGAAAAATGCCAGTAACTTTGCTTGTGCTCACTCTACAGACTACAGTTTTGAATGGATTTTAATAATTTTTGGTATGTGAGTTCATGGCATCACAAAGAGGTACTGTCTTGATTTTGGTGATGATCGGATAATTTTTAGCGGAGATACAGTGTCCGACTTAGCGCGATTTCGGAAAAATGCCAGTAACTTTGCTTGTGCTCACTCTACAGACTACAGTTTTGAATGGATTTTAATAATTTTTGGTATGTGAGTTCATGGCATCACAAAGAAAAATTGTATTGATTTTGGTGATGATCGCATAATTTTTAGCAGAAATACAGTGTCCGACTTAGCGGCGTCACAAAGAAAAATTGTATTGATTTTGGTGATGATCGCATAATTTTTAGCAGAAATACAGTGTCCGACTTAGCGGAATTTCGCAAAAGTGAGAATAGCTGTCTTGTGCTCACTCTACAAACTACAGTTTTGATTGCATTTTAATAAGTACTCTACTAAAGTGACAATTTTGATTCATATTTAGTCTGATTTCATGGTACACCTATGAATGTTTGCCCATTATCTGATAAAACAGAACATGAATTTTTGCCCATTATCTGATAAGCCTGAGGAGGGCGTATCTGCATGCTTTGCGTGCCTATGTTTAGTTTAAGCTTACCCTCTTTTCATCAAGGGATTATTTACTTTATATTCCTCAACAAATAATGAAATGGATTCATGACCACCCAAATAGTGAGAATCAATGTATTTGAAAGGTTTATATGTGAGAACTGACTGTATTTGAAAGGTTTGTATGTATGAAATGTCTGTATTTGAAAGGTTTGTATGTATGAACTGTCTGTATTTGAAAGGTTTGTATGCATGAACTGTCTGTTTTGAAAGGTTTGTATGTATGAATGGTCTGTATTTGAGTGGTTTGTATGTGAGAACTGTCTGAATTTGAAAGGTTTGTGTGTGAGAACTGTCTGTATTGGAAAGGTTTGTATGTATGAACTGGCTGTATTTGAAAGGCTTGCATGTGAAAACTGACTGTATTTGAAAGGTTTGTATGTATGAACTGTCTGTATTTGAAAGGTTTGTGTGTGAGAACTGTCTGTATTTGAAAGGTTTGTATGTATGAACTGTCTGTATTTGAAAGGTTTGTATGTATGAACTGTCTGTATTTGAAAGGTTTGTATGTATGAACTGTCTGTATTTGAAAGGTTTGTATGTGAGAACTGTCTGTATTTGAGAGGATTGTATGTGAGAATGTCTGTATTTTAGAGGTTTATATCATGAAAGAACTGTCTGTATTTGAAAGGTTTGTATGTATGAATGGTCTGTATTTGAAAGGTTTTTATGTATGAATTGTCTGTATTTGAAAGGTTTGTATGTACAAAATGTCTTTATTGAAAGGTTTGTGTTTGAGAACTCGTTGTATTTAAGAGGTTTGTATGTGAGAACTGTCTGTATATGAAAGGTTTGTATGTGAGAACTGTCTGTATTTGAAAGGTTTGTATGTGAGAACTGACTGTATTTGAAAGGTTTGTATGTATGAACTGTCTGTATTTGAAAGGTTTGTGTGTGAGAACTGTCTGTATTTGAAAGGTTTGTATGTATGAATTGTCTGTATTTTAAAGGTTTGTATGTATGAACTGTCTGTATTTGAAAGGTTTGTATGTATGAACTGTCTGTATTTGAGAGGTTTGTGTGTGAGAACTCTTTGTATTTAAGAGGTTTGTATGTGAGAACTATATGTATTTGAGAGATGTGTATTTGAGAACTATCTGTATTTGAAAGGTTTGTATGTATGAACTGTCTGTATTTGAGAGGTTTGTGTGTGAGAACTCTTTGTATTTAAGAGGTTTATATGTGAGAACTGTCTGTATTTGAAAGGTTTGTATGCATGAAATGTCTGTATTTGAAAGGTTTGTATGTATGAACTGTCTGTATTTGAAAGGTTTGTATGTATGAATAGTCTGTATTTGAGAGGTTTGTATGTAATAACTATCTGTATTTGAAAGGTGATGAGATTTGTCTCTAAGTGAGACTATGTACATTGTATGAGAGGGCTATTTCTATTTGATAGAGATGTATGTGAGGACCTTTTCTATTTGATATATTAAATATAATTTATATTTCGGTACTATTTTGGTTTGAAAGGTTTGTATCATAGAACTATTTCTATTTGATAGGATTGTGTGTGAAATGACTTCTGGATGTATATTAGCTGGATCAGGTCTCGGTAAAAAAGGTGTTCCAGCAGAACAAGTAGGAGAAACTGCAGCTCAGATGTTACTAGATAATTTACAACATGGTGGCTGTGTGGATGAATACCTACAAGATCAGGTATGGTATTCAATAAAAAAAATTATTATGAAATGACTATAAAAACTGTATTATTTCATAGTTGTGAGCGTGCAGCTCTTCCTAGATCATCATATTCAACACATGAGATGAACAGAATATAGATATATATTAATATATTCACTGCACAAGAGAAAACACACCTTAGCCTAAATTAGGTTCACAGTTTTCATTGGATAAATATTTCAACTTAGGCAAATCTACCTGAAACTCATTTTCATCACTTTTGGTTTCAGTTGACATAAGATAACTATATTCACACTTCAGGTTTATAAATCGTTATGTCAAGCTAACCTATATTAAATATTAAGACTATATTGAATATAGACAATAACTGAATAATAAAAATATATTGTGTAATACCGTTTATTTTTAGGTGATAATCTGCACTCAAAAATGAAAATAAGAATGAAATTCAATTAGAGATTGAAACTCAACATGTTTCATTCGTAAATCATTGACTATATGAGGTCAGTACTCTGAAACTTTCTTTTTGACTACAGTATAATCTATGCTTCACTTTTTCAGTTGATATTATTTATGGCATTAGCAGAAGGGAAATCAGAAGTATTATGTGGTCCTATAAGTTTACACACAGAAACAGCTATACATGTTGCTAAAACACTTACTGAGGTAAGGTCCAGTTTAACAAGGTTAAAAGGTATATTGTTGTAATCTTAATATTTGCCTAATGTTTTAATTGACGTACCGTTTTGTTTTAACTGATTGATCCTACACCAGTAGGAGTTAAAATAATCTAATAAACAAGACTGTTGGGTAAGACTATCACATGCAGATTTTCACAATCATATCAAGTGGTAAAAAGTGAAAAGTGGTACAGATAAAGCTTTATCAGCTGTGAGGCAATATATACACTTTTGTAGTCCCTAAAAGCGAATATCCAGTTTAATCTTTTTTGTGGCAGTTGGTCACTATTTTTGTTTTTCTCTTTCAGGCAAAATTTGAAATAAAGAAAATCAGTGATAATACAAACATTATTGAATGTGAAGGAATTGGACTTAAAAATCATTTTATTTCCTGATAAACTTGTGATAAGAACAAATGTTCAGAGATTGATATATTGTTTAATATGTATTATTTTACTATATTTTATTTGAAAGGACTCTCTTTCTGCTAGTGCCATCTACTTAATTATTAAGAATTCAAAAAATATTCTCTTAATCTAAGGAGAATTTTATTGCCTTCCTTAAGTCTTAAGTACAACTTGTTTAAGATCAGAACAATATTGTAGACGAATAGTTTATTTGATCTCTAACTAGCAAACAATAAACTCATATAACAGTGACTCAGTGAGTTAGAAGCTTGCTCTCTAACCCGAATCCTGGTCCTGAATCCAACACCTTTATTAAATGCCATTTAAAGATTGTGAATCCCCGCATTGGTCGAGATAGGAGATAATACCTTCAGATTTAACCAGGTTTCCCCATGCATCAATGATTGATCAGATGGGACAATAAATCAAATCAGATTGTGCATGTTGAAGAACCATGCTGTCCTGGCAAATTGTCATTGCCGTAAGACTAACAAAGAACAAAATGCACAATTATTCTTATGTGTAATAAAGAAAACAAAAATTTAAACATAAAAACATAAATGATAAAATTTAGTCCCAGCTTTAAAGAATGACCCATGCAAGTATGTGTAATTGTGTAACTAAGCCTTATTACTGTTAGTATGTCTATTATTTAAGAATATTAATTATTTCATTGTTAGTCAATGTCTATTATTGAAATTGTGTTGAAAGTAATAAAATACCTTTGATCTTGACATACAATTCTATAATTCTTTCTAGCACCTCTCATTTAACTTCCTAGGGACTTGGCTACAAGAAATAAGTGTGCATGTTAGATGTCATTTAATATTCATCTTATCAAAAGCTTTGTTTGGTTTGATTGGCCTAAAGAATTCAGTGCAATTTGGTCTTAATGTCACAGAACAAAATATTTCAAGATTAGACAAAAGGCAACTGAGCAAACTCAGTGCAAGATGTAATAAACATTGCATGTTTTAATTATTTTTTATATGCCCACATGAATATGTGGACGTATATTGTCGTTGCCCATGTCCGTCGGTCCGTCCGTCAACATTTGTTGTAGACACAATAGAAGCTATAATTTTCAATTGATTTGAATAAAACTTGCTAGGAGCATTAGAATTGATAAGACGGCGGACAAGTTCGATTTTGATGATGTTTCGATGAACGTTTTTTTAGTTATTGCCCCTGCCTTTATAATAATAATAATAAACCCTTTAATTTACATGGGTCAGAATTAGGCCCAATACACAACTTGGTGTGAGCATTGGATTTGATAAGGCAGCGGTCAAGTTCGAAATTGACACTTTTTCGATGAACGCTTTTTAAATTATTGCCCTTGACCTAGTAAATCGGGTCAAAATTTGATTGTGGGTGCTAAAAAACCTACAGTTTTCAAAGAATTTTGAAGAAATTTGGTTTGCGCATTTGAATTGATAAGACGGCGTTCAAATTTGAATTTGACCATTTTTTGATGAACGGTTTTCGGGTTATTGCCCTTGACCGAGTAAAATCGTGTCAAAATTTTGTGGGTGCAATAGGAGCTACAATTTTCAATGGATTTCGCTGAAACTTGGTCTGAGCATTTAAATTAATAAGACGCGGGCCCGAATATTGCGATATTTCGATGAACAGTTTGCAAGTTATTGCCCTTGATATAGTAAAATCGCGTCAAAATTTTATTGTGTGTGCAATAGAGGCTAAAATTTTTCAATAGATTTTGATAAAACTTGGCAAGAGTATTGAAATTGATAAGAATTTCAGTCAAGTTTAAAATTGACGATTTTTCGATGAATATTTTTTTAGTTATTGTCCTTGAATTTGCTTTAAAAATTTATTTGTGGGTGCAATAGAAGATACAATTATCAATGGATTTTGATGAAACTTGGTATGAGTATTGCAATTGATAAGACGGTAGTAAAGGTAGTCAAGTTCGAATTTCACGATTTTCCATGAACAGTTTTTGAGTTATTGCCTTTGAATTAGTGAAAATTGCATCAAAATGGTATTGTGGGTACATAGAAGTTGCAGGTTTCAAAAGATTCTGATGAAATTTGGTGAGAGCGATGGTATTGAAAAAAATATTAAAAAATTTTTTTGAGTTATAGTAGTAATAGAACTTACAGATATCCGGCACCCCTCCGCTCCGCTCCGAGCTACCGGATATCTGTAAGTTCTATTACTACTATTTGCCCACCCGCCCTCCCTAAATAAACATTCACTTTAAACTTCATGATATATTATAACTAAATTCGTCTGCTAAATTATTAAAATTGTTTAATCAATATTCTCTTTAACATTCTAGAATATTCTCGAACTTTATTAACTGCGTCGTAATAGATCACACCTGTTACTTGCCAACTCATTTTGAAGCCGGCCGTGTTAATGTACAGTTTAGTTTCTGTTTTACTCTCGGTTTAATATTCTTTGGACAAGAGATTAACAGAATTATATCCAACTAAGGTATGTAATATCTATATCAGTTTAATTATATCAAATTTTCGTTAGTTTGTCAATTCTCAAATTAAAATGAACGGTTTCAGAAATCGAACAATGTTTCAAAAGAATTCTGAAGAAGTAACGTTCTGGAAACTAATGTGATTTGATAATATTTATCAATCTTATCTAAAACAGTTCTAAGATTCTGTTTAGAAAGGTAAGTGTGTAAAATATTTAATAATAAATTCTCCATTTCATGTTTCAGGTTACGTGACAAGTATTCCACCAGATGTTATGAATAATCAATAATGTATTGACTCAGAAATATGTGTAATGTACCATGTGATCTTATTAACATAGAAAAGGAATATCATTCCTCTGAGACTGCGCATTGGAGTATTGACGTAATAAAGGAATATCATTCCTCTGAGACTGCGCAGTAGTGTATTGACGTAATAAAGGAGAGACTGCGTATTAGAGTAACTTATTAACATAAAATAGGAATATCATTCCTCTGAGACTGCGTATTTGAACAACAACCTAATATGAACATCCGTAACTATGAGTTGAACTATTAATAATAATTTATGATAATGTTGTATTGATTATGAACCTTTGAATTTATTTATACTTGTAATAAAATTCTTTTGTTGTTTTATCAAATCTACTCTATTAAAAATATGGGATTGATTTTAAAGCATGAAAAGGAAAAGTTCAATTACACTGGAGATGGGTTCTTCTCTGGATTGATGTCCCTCATACCCAAGGTTACATCATTCGTAACTAGAAACAAAGACCTTATATCCTCGGGGGCAAAAGCGATTTCATCAGTCGGGCAGGCAGCGAGTTCAATTAGCAAATCTGTCCAACAAAAAAATGAATTAGATGAATTGCGCAAAATAAGAGAACTTAGACAAAAAGCGAAACAAGGCCAAGGATTTAAGGTGTTGGGATAAAGCCTAAATCCTCTTATTAAAAATGGCAAAACTCGATCCGATCTTTCAACTTTATGAACCAATAGAATATACATTCAATAAGAAAAAAGAAGACTACATCATTATATCTCCAACTGTTGGGTCCAAATCTCAGATTAATGACGGAGGTAGAGTCACATTTGAAATCAATTCGTTGTCCAATTGGTTACTTCTTTCCGATGCTTACTTCCGCTGTGATTTCAAAATTAAAGATGGTGCCCTAAATCAAAATCGTTTTCCCCAACAGATGGTAACATTGGAGAACAATTTCTTCCCCTCTTTATTTAGCGAAATGGTTTTAGAAGCCGGTTCAAATATAATTGAAACAATCAAACACCCAGGTGAGTTTGACACAATGCTTAAAACTCTTTTATATCCAAAAAATTATACAACGGCATCGGGTTGGATGCCAGACACGGGAGATGGGGAAATACAATCTAAAGAAGATAATTTACAAGCAGACGCCAACTTGGCAGCAGTTAGAACTAGTGTTAACAATTTGATCAATATAACCAAATTTCAAAATAATGAAGGTTATAAACAGAGGGTTGTATTTTACAATAAACCTATTGATAGAAATAGCTGGGGTTCGTACATAAACTGGAATTTATATCCCCTCTTTGGATTACTTGAGCACAGGAAAGTTTACATTGGTCTACCCTTCAAAATCCATCTTCAAAGATTAATAAATAACGATAGAATATTTTTTGGAGAAAACAATTCAAATGCTAAATTAGAAATAACCGACATCCAATTATACGTGCCAGTAATAACCCCAACAATTGAAGTAGAAACAAGACTTCTTAGTAGTTTGAAAAAAGATATTGAAATAGCATTTTTAAGAAGAAATACGATTGGATCAATAACAATCACAGGGGAGAATTTCACATGGCAAGTGACGAATACCACAAAACCAGCAAGATATTTAATACTTGGTTTCAAAAATCTTCCAGATTCACAAACGAACAACAACAACCTTTTTAAAGTAACTGGTGACAACTTTGGAGATCCTAAAATAAAAAAAATCAAGTAAGATTAAACAATGAAAATTATCCAAATCAACCCTTAAAAATAAATCCTGATACGAAGGACTTTAATGAGTTGTATAGAAACTATAAGCTCATGAGCGAATTATTTGGAAATGTACCACAGTTTAATTATTTCGATTTTATTTTGAATTATCCTATATTTTGTTTTGATCTCTCTGCTCATAAAGAAGATTTGTTCAAAACAGGAGTACAGTTATCTGTATACATTGAAAAAACAGCAGGAGATATGGTAGGGTATTGTCTCTTGTTAGAGGAATCTCGTCATATCATAAATATAATGGATAGAAAGATGAATAGAATAGAATAAAAATTCTATCTTTAAAAATGAAACCAGAAGTTTTAGTCGCTAAAATATTAGAATCAATCGAAAAAGGGAAACCGAAAACAATTACTTATAATGGTATAAAGATACATATTTCACAATCAACTATTAACAAACTAAAAAATCATAAAGTACTAGACAATATTAATTATAATGAAATAGACAAGCAAGCTAAAGAAGGTGGGTTTCTATTTCTTCTCCCATTAATTTTCGGTGGATTAGCAGCTGCAGGTGCTGTTGCCGGTGGAGCTAGTGGTATAGCGTCAGCGGTAAATAAGAAAAAAGCCGAAGACGCTGCAAACAGAGAAAAACGAAGACATAATTTAGAAATGGAAAAATTAGCCAAAGGTTCTGGGATCAAGGATATCTTAGCAAGTGTTAAACAATTCAATCACGCAACCAAGAAAACAGTAAAAGAAGGTTTGTCTAAGTTAATTGATCAAATCGATACGGGTGAAACTGAGATTAAAAAAGAAGGAGAGGGATTAATACTTAATCACATTCGCAGTGGCGATGGTTTGTATCTTTCGAAATACAAAGGAGACGGTATTGTATTAAATCCTCATTAAAAATGGCTACAAAATTTAAACATTCAGATAGGTTTCCACAAAATCCAATGTTAATGTGTATTGTTGGTCAATCAGGATCAGGAAAAACTCACCTCTTATTTAAGATGTTTAACAACACCCAAATTATTAGATTTAAATTCCCTTTACATTTATACATCAACTCCAGATCAATTATATTATCAATTTCTGAAAGCCTTAGAATATTTACAAAAAGATGATATACAGCAAATATTTCGAATTTATGAACAGAACGAAGATCTTCAAAATGATAAAACTATTGAAGAATTTATAAGTTATTGTACAGTAAAACCTGGATTATCCGGCATGCGTCGGGACCGCCCGAAAATGCCGGTTTAGACAGGTTCTGGTCTGGCCAGGTTTTATGTAACAGAAGGGGAGATAATCGTGATTTCCGGATGTGGAAAAAACAGTTGAAGATAAAGGCATACATGTGTAATCTACCGATTTCGTCGGGTTTCTACCGCTTTTGCATGCTGACTCAAATCTACCGATTTTTTTTGGGCCTACCGTTTTCAATGTCAAAATTCTTTACCATATTCTTTACTTGTATTTCATTTGCC